>CM053582.1:526037288-526057967 GCA_028627135.1 Pseudochirops cupreus | reverse complement strand
GATTATTATTAGTAGGTAGTGTCCTGATTTTTAAGACCTTGGGGTGAGATTTGCTGTTAGTTATCTTTCAGATGTGTCTGACTCTTTGCAACATCAAATTGGGCTTTTCTTGGCAAAGACACTGGAGTGATTTGTCATCTCCTTCATCAGCTAATTTTACAGATGAGTAAACTGAGGCAAACAAGGTTAAGTGACTTGCCCATGCTCACATAGCTAATAAGTGTCTGAGGCCAAATTTGAACTCAGGTCTTCCTGATTCCAGGTTTGATACTATTCACTATACCACCTATAGTGAATTAAAGGTACTAGAAGGATGATTCCATGAATGGTTTGAATATTCAAAGAATCAGTTAATTGAAGGAGGGAAATGAATACTGATTTATACTTTTAACATATAAGACATCTGTAAATTCCTGCCTATAGAAACTATAGCCATATTAACTTACATAGTGAGGGATTCCATTTTCCACAGTTCAATTGGTGGTTCTTAGCTTCACATAGACACAGATTTAATCCCTTAATTTCATTCTAAGCCATCACTTTTAAAGGTAAAACACACCACACACAGACACACACACACACACACACGTGCGCGCGCACACACACAGCCCAGAGGATTTGGGTCTTTTATCTGTCCTTTTAAGTTTTAGGATCCTTGATTTGTTTTTCTTTTCTTTAAAGACTCATGGAAATTACCCCTCACTGTACCCACATATTTCTTTTTCCTTTTATGTTGGCATGAAGTTAAATTAATACTCCTTCAATTCAAGACTGAGAAGTCTCAAATTAATTCAAGACTCAATTTTCCTAGTTAGGTTCAAATAAAAGACTTGAAAATATACATTTTAACATATTTGAAGTTTTGGAGAATGGTGATTTGGTAATCTGATATAAATATACTTATATGTGTGTGTATGTGTATATATGTGTGTATATATATGTGTGTGTGTATGTAGATATATATATATATATACGGTTTTCATTTACATTACATAAGATAGATGGTCATTATGAGCTGTAACCTATTACAAAAAAAAATCAAAATCAATTTTAATGACAGAATTTTATCAAAGGAATGTAGAAAAGTAAAAGAAAAGGGACTGGTCAGGTGGAAAAAGAGAGCTAAAGCTGAGGGACAGATTCCATACTGCATTGGTATCCTGGTGATTTCTAAAAGAAGTGAGGAAGTTCCCAGCATGTTAGCTGGAGCTCCTGTGGGGGACATTTTGGACAATATAAACAAAAGTCTTCCAAGATGTATAGGCCCAGATGAGTTGTGATCCACATTGTGGGAAGAAATGCACACATCAATGGAATAAGAAATTGATTTGAGTATTTGATTAATTAGGACAAGCTATATCTATGGATAGAGACAAATATTTTAATGGAGAATTTGCTTATTTATTCTGGCAAGGCTAAATTGGACCTCCTTGTATTAATGTTGTTGGTTTATACTTTATTTTAAAGATATTGTGATAAATTGTTATAAACTAGGCCAATGGAATTTTACTATGCCTCATCCTATACACTGCAGTTACATGAGGTTACAATGAGTAATTCTTCATCTGCACTAAGACTGACACAAAAAATTGAGGCTTTGTGGAAGGAGTGCTATACTTGGAATCAGAGGCCCTGAGTTCAAGTACTCTCTTTGATAGTTACCACTTTTATGACCTTCCACAATCATCCTTAGCTTCTCCAGCAATGGAATAGAAAGACAGAACTAAATGATCTCAGAAGTACCTTCTTGATTGCGATCTATAATTGATGATTTTTCTCCATCAAATTTAGGATTAATTTCATGAATTAATCAATGAACTGTACAAATGAAAGCCAGTTTCTCATGATGAAGATTTTTAAAAAGGCTATTTGGATTTTTGGCCAACCATTAAGTTATTTTTCTGTAAGATCACAAGCTTTCTTGTGCATACACACACACACACACACACACACACACACACACACACACACACACACACACACACATATATATGTATATGTATAAAAAAAAGATTCTTAATCTTCAAGTGACTATAATCTTACATGAATTTTTTTTGGAGTTCTTCCTCGCTTGACATTTTATTGTGTTATAAAAAGAAAAAAAAATAACTGAAATACAAATCTGTAAAGTCAAATATTGTATCTGTGCATATCTTAGTCTTACCATCATATTTCTATTGGCGATAAGACATTATTAGAATCCTGACTGACAATAAATTATGATACTTCAAAAGATGGGTCAAAGAAGTATTTTCAAATTTTTTCTTGCACATGCTCACTGGATCAGTGCATATGTATTGAGTGTCACTTTGTAGATGGTTCATACTAGTGGCTATAGTAGATACAAAGATAAATTAAAAAGAAGTCTATTCTCTCAGGAGCTTAAAATGTTTTCACATAATTCCTAGATCACCTTGTTTCTAGTTAAATTAAACTTATTGGATCTGACAAAAAGAGACTGTATAGATTACAATTAGATGTATATTAATTGTTCATGACAATAGAAAGCTATGTAGCAAACTTTTCCTTCCCTCTGCCCAAAAAGGTCAGCCACATCATGACTGGTTATAGCTCTTTTTGGGTTTTCACAAAGTATATGACCTTGGAATTGGGATAACAGCAGTGATATTGTTGATGACTGGAGCACCCTTTCCTTTGTGGCATGGTGAAAAAAAAAAAGCCATGACACTTTAGTAAGAGAACATAGGTTTCAATAATGCCTCTGGTACCTCCCAGCTACCTTGGACAAGTCTCCTCATCATTATCATAGCATCTTAGATCTAGAACTCAGATGGATCTCAGAGACCATCTGGTTCAGTTCTTTTATTTTATCAATAAGGATACAGAGGCCCAGGGTGTTTAAATGACTTGCCCTACAGCAAGCATGAAGAGAGCATGGGTTTGATCCCAGAGTCAGAGAACTTGAGCCAGTGGGAAGCCAGCCTTTCTGTTTTATTCACATGCATTAATTTCACTTTCCAATTCTGTAAAATGATGGGGTTAGACTAGTTTGTTACTGAATTCCCTGCTAGCTCTGGTTCTAGGATCCCATGATCCTACTTTGCAGCATACTTTGGCTCACTATCCTGGATATAGGTTGCCATGTTGCCTCTGTCTGGACCCAAAGAAATTTGGGGGTGTATCTTTTCAAAAGCCTTCAGTTTAAGTACCTACTACTAGTTGTTTTCCCCCAACTATTAGGCCCAAGTGACTGTGCCTCAGTTTAATTTTGCTATTCAAAATCAATTAAATTTTACAAAGGGATGTTAACTTAGGAAATAAAGGACAGAAGTACAAGGTACAAACATTTCCTGTGAAAAGTTGAAGAATGGGGAAGAAAAGAACTAGAATTAAGCTTTCCTTCAGTTCCCACTTTTCATAGGCCCCACCAAGCCCATATCTCAATGTGGCCTTAATGTTAGATGAATCCATATCTGAGCTACATTGAGTTAGGTCCCAAAGCTCGCTTCCCAAGGTCACATGTTCTTCAGAGTATAAGGGATGGGCTGGCTATAAAAAAAATGAGATTGCTGGGATCCTCATTCTTCTGAGTTTTTGAAACACTTAAGATACAAGTCCCTAATCCCTCTAGGTAAAAGAAGCCAAATAAATTAACAAATTCTGAGGCAGACAAATATGATTCAAGTAACAGAGTTACTTGACCTCAGATAAGAGAAAGCTGAGGCTTCTCCCCCTACAGCATTGTCTCTCACTGAACACTGACAAGGAAGGAATCACACCAAGAGAGAACAGTTGAGCAGACTGCCACTGGGGGGAAAAAAAATATCAATGATCTGTTCTCTATTACCTTTTCAAAGATACCTAAGAAACTATCAGGTACCACTGCTAAGAATGTTAGACTTGTTAGACTTAAGAGTCAGGAAGATTGAGTTCAAATCCTCCCTCAGACACTTTAAGATCTTAATATACCTTATTTCCTCATCTGTAAAATGGGAACAATAAAAGTATTTAACTCAAAGAGTTGTGAGAATCCAAATTATATAACATTCATAAAGTGCTTTGCAAACCTTAGTATACATTACTATCATTATTATTATTAATTTAATGATGATGATATTGATGATGCAACCAGTCAAAAAGGCAGCTAGATGCCCCAGTGGATAGAGCACAGGCCCTGGAGTCAGGAGAAACTATGTTCAAATCTAGACTCAGACCCTTGATGCTTACTAGCTGTGTGACCCTGGACAAGTCAATTAACCCTCATTGCCTTGCCGGAAAAAAAAAAGAAGAAGAAGAAAGGAAAAGAAAAATAGGCTGCCATTTGTCACATGATTAGGAGACTGAAAATAGTTACAGAACATCTAAACGTCCTCTGGTGTCTTTCCGAGTCATTTTCATTACACATTATCACAACTTTTAGAAAAGCTGCTTCTCATGCCTTGACAGGCAAGTATACTTATATGTTCTGCACATATGCCAATAAACAGACGAAATAGGGATGGATGAAGAATGCAAACATTCAAAATTCTGATGGGGAAAAATACTTGAATGTGAAAAAAAATCTAGCTTTCTAGGGGAAACGCTTTACTAGAGGCTTTACTAGAAATGTGGATTTGATAATATGGAATAAGATTCAATGCAGAGAAAAATTTGCACATCAGTGGAATGAAAAGGCTATTTCTGCTTGTAAAGTTCTAATTTTTTTTTGTATCTAATTTTCCCCAGTTACATGTACAAATAATTTTTAACATTTGTTTTAAAACTTCAAGTTCCCAATTCTCTCCCCACCACCACCATTGAGAAGGCAAGCAATTCCATATAGGTAATACATGTGTAGTCATGCAAAACATATCCATAATAATTATGTTGTGAAAGAAAACACAGACAAAAGAAATGCAAGAAAAATAAAGTTTAAAAAAAATTGTGTTTCAACCTATATTCAGACACCATCAGTTCTTTCTCTGGGGATGGAGAGCATTTTTCATTCTAAGTCCTTCGGAGTCATCGTGGATCGTTGTGCTGCTGAGAACAGCTAAGTCATTCACAGCTGATCATCTTACAATATTGCTGTTACTTTGTACACAGTAAATTTCACTTTGCTTCAGCCCATGCAAAACTTTCCAGGTTTTTATGAGAGCCTCCTTCTCATCATTTCTTAAAGTACAATAGTATTCCATTATAATGGCATACCACAACTTGTTCAGCCATTCCCCAATTGATGGGCATCCCCTCCAGGTATAATTCTTTATCCCCAGGAAAAGAGCTGATATGAATAAATAAATAAGTGTATATATATATATATTTATATATTTACATATTGGTCCTTTTCCTTTTCATCTCTTTTGGGATATAGACCTAGTAGTGGTATTGCTAGGTCAAAGGGTATGCATGATTTTATAGCCCTTTGGGAATAGTTCCAAATTGCTCTGTAAGCAGAGGTTCTCAACCTTCCTAAAGCTTCAACCCTTTAATACTCATATGTGGGCGTATCTGCATGTGGGTGGATCCGCCTGGAGATGGATAGAGGAGCGGTGTCTTGGTTCCTAAGACCATCGGAAATATGTGTTTTCTGATGGTCTTAGGCAACCCCCAAAGGGGTCTCAACCCACAGAGTGAGAATCGCTGCCTATAGAATGACTGAATCAGTTTACAATTCCACCAACAGTGCATTAATGTTTACGACTCATGCCCAAGACCAGTTTATAGTTTTCTTGCAGCCTTTGGATGTAGGAGCATCTGCTTTGCTCTTTCCTTCCGAGTGTGTATTTTGATCTTCCTTGTCACCATAATAGCTTTCTATTGTCGAGGGTTTTTGTTGTTGTTTGGTTTTTCTCCTTGTTTGTTCATTTTTCCCAGCATATTACTTGGCTTTTAACTGTTTGTTTAAAGCAGGGTTCTGCTTCCAGGATGGAAGGCAAACCATCCTAAGCGTTAGGAATTTTGTGTAGCTATTTTCAGAGATATTTCTAGGGACCTGTTAAGTTTTCAGATTTTCCAAGTTTGTAAGATCTAAGCTAAGGAAAGGTGTTTTCTACTCTCCTGAACTATGCTCTGGTCTGTGCGCACTCTTTTCTGCCCTAGAACTATGCCCCTTTCCTGCTGCCATGATCTCCGCTGTGCTAGTATTCCTCCTTTCTCTGAGACTGCCACCCAGGGCCAGGACCCATATGCAAATGTGCACAAAGCAACAGAGTCCTGCCTCAGTGCTAGCAAAGGAATCCTGCAGTAACCTGACCATTTCTTCAAACCTATTACCATCAGTGGGCTGAGAGCCCTGGAAGCAGCTGCTGCTGCCACTAATTCAGTCTCTCCCAAGGCCTACTTCTGGCTTGCTGGAGCTGTGCTGTGCTGGCAGGGCCTGTGCTGGACTGCCCTCTACTCTTTCCCTAGCGTGACAGTCCCTCCCTGCTGATCTTCTATCTAAGTTGTCTGTGGGCCTAGACATCCGGATACAACCACAGCTGCCAACAATTCAGTAGCCCGGAGGTCTGCTCTAGGCTCATTGGCGCCCGGGTCTGCCCTGATGCAGCCTGTGCTGGACAGCCCATCTCTCTCAGCCTGGTGCAGAAGAACTTTCCTGCTGACCTTGTAACTTGTCTTGGGATGGAAATTTGTTCCACTCTATCTTTTTATGAGCTCTACTGTTATAAAAAAAATTTTAGAGTCATTTTTAAAGGTATTTGGAGGGTTTTAGAGAAGAGCTCAGAGAGTCCTTGCCTTTCCTCAGCCATCTTGGCTCCACCCCAGTTTTAAATTAATTCAAGAATTTAGTGCTATTTTAGTATACATTGTCTTTTAAATTATACTCCTTGGAGAGTATCCCTTGAACTTCCGCTGAAAAAAATTTAATTTAACCTTCAAGGTGCAGCTCATGTACTAGCAATTTTATCAAGTCTTTCATGATTTCCCAGGCAACTGTATTTACAATCTCACTAATGAACCTTTAGAGCACTTTAAACATTTCGAATGTCACTTTTTACAGTCTACATTGTATTGCAATCACATTTATATAGGACAGGTAGTTAGCAAAGTGGATACAGTGCTGGATCTGGGGTCAGGAAGACCTGAATTCAAATCCAACCTCAGACATTTACTAGCTGTGCAACCCTTGGCAAGTCACTTAATCCTGTTTGCCTCAGTTTCCTCATCTGTAAAATGAGCTAGAGAAGGAAATGGCAAACCACTCCAGTATCTTTGCCAAGAAAACCCCAAATGGGGTCACCAAGAGAACAACAGGACTGAAAAATGACTGAACATCTGCAAGCACATTGAAACATGTCTTACCTCCATGATTGAATTATAAGTCTCTTGAAGTCAGATATTGTATCTTATTCATCTTTGTTGCACAAACATTAATTAAACAAATAAATCTGAATATCATGATTAATAATCTATTGGGATTTTTTAAAAAGAAAGTAACTTGTCATCTTCACTAGTTAATCTCACAAAATGTTAATGGATCATCATTTTCCCATAAAATCCCATAGAGTAGAAAGAGTTGGATGAGAACATCTCTAGGATGAGAATATTTGAGTTAAAAACCTGCCTCTGAGGGTTATTACAATGTAATTTTAGGCAGGCCACTTAATGCCTCCTTCTTATTTCATTTCCTCAGCTACAAAATGAGTAGTTTGGATTAGATGATCTTTCACACCTCTTCCAGCCCTATCTTCATCTGCAATCCTAAATTTCTTCAAATTTGAGTTACAGATACTTGTATCTTGGTGAACAGTTATATTTTCCTACAGCTTTTTATTGGGGGCGTTTGGACATAGATAGGAGTCCATGACCTGCAATTTTACTGATAAAGGTTATTTCTGGTGTAAAAATTATCTTAATTCATACTAATAATTGTTTTTCAACCTAGTCAGAATATTGTCTGAAGACACAGGGTCATGTAACCAGCACGGGTCAGCGGTGAGACCTGAACCTGGAGAAGTCTTCCTCACACTGAAAGCCACGTATTCAATATAACATTCGACCTCTCTCCCCTTTAAATATCATGGTATCCATGATGGTTGTATAGAAGATGGAGATTTATTGATAAAATTTCTAAGTCATGTAGTAAAGATATTACTCCACTAAAATGATAGGGTCATAGATTTAGAATGGAAAGGAAGATCATTGATTCCAACCTGTAGTTTTAAAAGATGAGGAAATGGAGGTGTGGAGATTAAATAATATCTCATAGTCACACAGCTAGTAAGTAAGTGTCTGAGGTGGGATTTGAAATGCAGAATTCTTGACCCTGAGTCTACTACCCTGCCCAGTCCTCTACTGCCCCCTTCAGGTGATGCTGGGCTGCCAAATATAGTACCTCCACTGGCACATCTGCAGCTATCAGGGTTTTAAAAAGTATATTTCCACTGAGAGGCAGGATACATTTCTGTTGACTAAGGACCGGGCCAATTGGACTCTTTTGTAGGGAGCTGACTGTCAGATTCTTTTTAGACCATAATAATTCACTGAAGCTATATATTAAAGCACAAAAAGGTTCCAATCAACACTATACATATAGATCCATATCCACCCATGTCACTAAAATTGCAAATTCAGCAAAAAAGAAAATAAACAGATATTAACAAGAATATAGTCAAAATTTATTGAGTATACTTTTATTAAAACCTCCATATTTCTTTTTTTTTTTTCAACCTTGCTCTCCCTGGACTTGGCTTAAGGAGAGAATAACATACACATTCAATTGGGTGTCTTACCCTACAGGGATGTTGAGGGAAAGGGTAAAAGGGAGGGGGATTAGAGACAGGAGAGCAGATTGAGGGGAGAGGCAATCAGAAGAAAACACTTTTCAAAAGAGATGGGGTCAAAGGAAAAAAAAACAATAAATGGGAGACAGGATAGGATAGAGGGAAATAGAGTCTTTTACAATAGTACTACTATGGAAATGTTTTGCATAACTATGCATGTATAACCTATAGTGAATTGCTTGCCTTCTCAATGGGGGTGAATGAGGAAAGAAGAGAGAAAATCTGGAACTCAAAGTTTAAAAACAAAAGTTAAAAAATTGGTTCTGCATGCAACTCGGAACTAAGATATACAGGCAATAGGGTAAAGAAATACACTTTGCCCTATAAGAAAGTAAGGGGAAAGGAGGTAAGGGGGAAATAGGGGGGATAGAAGAGAGGGAAGACTCGGGGAAGAGGTATTCAGTATAGTTGCCATCTTGGGGTGGGGAGTAGGGTAGAGATAGGCAGAAAATTTGGAATTCAAAATCTTGTGGGAAATAGCATTTAGGTACCTTGGTGGAATATGTATTATGAAGATGACTTAGCTGGTGCAGCCTTTCATTGAGCAGCATAAGAGCATTATGGTTGGGGGGAAAATAGAGGGCAGAAAAAGAAATGAAAAGAGACAGGGAAACTTTTCATCTTTCCAAATCTAATGTAAGTCTAGGCCAGCTGGCCTCTTCACTACTATAATTCTTCAAAAGGCCATACCAAAGTTAGATTAGCTGTCACTGTGCTCACTATACAATATCTCAACTAACTGGGTCCTTAATTCCTATGTGTTTTGTCAAGTGTAATGCTGTGGGATGAGGATTTAATGTTTGTTACTTATATTACCTAGCTTGGGAATGTTACTTAAATTCTCTGGGACTTAGTTTCCTCATGTGTAAAATGAACTCCAAAGATCGAACATTCAGTGATTCTATTGCTCTTAGCTTCTCTGTATGACTCTTGGATGGAAATTTCTATGATCACTTTTTCGTTTTTTTATATCACCAGAAATGTCTTAGCTTTATTATCATTTTACAATTTAGAACTTCAGTTTTTTCCCTTGTTTTATACCAAGCCACAGACATGGGGAAAGAAATTAAATGGAAACATTACAAAAGATCTTTGCTTCAAACAGCAGAAGAGAAAGTAATTGAAAATAACATGGGGTGAGAAGGTGTAAACATATTTCTAACAGAAAGTATATTGCTTCACTGACACACAATCTCTACTCCATTTGAAGAGTGACAATCACAATACCTCTTTGGCAGGGGTAAAAGAATGTTCTTTTGACTTGGAAACTATTAAATTCTAAGAATAAATATCCATTTGGTACCTTTCATAAATCGCTCAACTGTTAATATCTTGTGCTGTAATGTAGTTTTAGTGATGATGCTTAGAGATAGGTTGAAGGGAAAATATTTTGGAAGCAAAGAAGAGAAAATGAGTAAAAATAAAAGGAAGCATGGCTCTCTTCCAGCTTCATTTGATCCATTAGGTTTGACTTAGCTCCTTTCCTACATAATGGACAAATTCATTCTATCCAATGGCAACAAAGATATATGAGATAATAAAAGAGGATAGAATGAAAGGATCTCAAGTTGTATTTTTTTTGCCTTGACACATTGGAACATGGGATTATAGTATCATAGAATTTGTGAGTTAGAAGGAGTCTCTGCAGTTGTATAGGACAACATAGACACAGAAGGAATATCCACTATAATGTACCTAATACATGGCCATTTCTTTTCAACTTCTACCTATTGCTCCTAAATCTTCAGATAAAGAAAACAGGACTAAATCATCCTCCAAATAATTTATCAGGTACATGATCCTAGATGTCATTCCCTATGTGAATCTTTTCTCAATGCTACAGAACCCAAGTTCCTTCAAACGATCCTCAAAATGACATCAACCTAATACATTTTACCAGGGTGACTTCCACTGGGCACTCTCTAATTTGTCAATATCCTTCTTAAATCCTGGTATCCAGAACTGACCACAGTATTGCAGCTGATTTCCCCATGAGCTCATATTACACTAGAAGTATCACCTCCTTATTCCTGGAAGCTAACCCTTACTCCCCCCACCCACCCCAATATAGTCCAATATCATATTAGATTTCTTGGTTGCTACATCATACTTCTGACTCACAGTGAACATATATTCCATTAAAACACTTTTTTTCTCTAGAAAAATTGCTGTCCAATGATGCTCCCCACAAATTATACTTGAGAAGTTAATTTTTGTATGCAAGTGTGAGAGTATCCCTATTAAATTTCCTTTTTATCCTTATTTTTTCTTCAGTCATATTAACTTCAGTCCAATATTAAGAACTATTTCCTTTGCAATTTGGACTGCATTGGCTTCCTGCTTGAAAAACCCTTTTGAATTGTATGTAAACAACAACAAAAAAATCCTCTTAACTTCTGCAATTCCATCTCTTGTTTCATCATGAACTATTTCCCTATTCATAGTTGAAAAAGACAACTAAATGGCTAAGTGGGATAGTTGATAGAGCTCTGAACTTGGAGTCAGGAAGACTTGAACATGCATCCTACCTCAGACAGTTACTAATTATGCAACTCTACATAAAACACTTAACCTCTCTCAGCCTCAGTTTTCTCTTCTGAAAAAAAATGAGGGTAATAATAGTACCTATTTTACAAGGTTCTTATGGTGATCACATGAGATAATCTATGTAAGATGATTTATAAAAAGTTAAAGTAGGATATAAAAAAAAACTATTGTTGTGTTTCTTGTTCCACTTCTTTATTTATGCTGACTTTTTATATCTAAGTCATGTATTCATTTGGAGGTTTTCTTGGTATATGGTGGGGATTATTGGTATATATTTAATTTCTGTCAGTCTACTTTTCAGTTTTCCCAGCAGTTTTTTTTTTAAAGCAAGACGCAGTAACTGTGCTACTATTACCATTTTCTTCCATATGTTGTATATCTAATCTGTTCCACTGATCAATTTTTCGATTTTTGTTAACAAGTACCATATTATTTTGATGATTTCTGGTTTTTCATATAATTTGAGATCTGTTACTGCTGAGACTTCTGCTTTTTTCTCACTTTTTCTTTGAGATTCTTGACATTTTTTTCTTCCAGATGATTTGCTATTTTATTTTTCTAGTTATGTAAAGTATAAGCTTACTATGGAAAGAGAGGAAGAAAAATATAGAGATCCATTATTTATTACTGAACCATGTAAATATAATGAAAGTGACAGTATTATTAAGTTAATTAATATTTTTTTGCCTTATCAATTAAAGTACCAGGAGCATAATTTGTAGTAGATGAATTAACAACGTTTATCTAGAAGAACAAAAGGTCAAATATATTAAGAGATTTTTTTTTAAAAAGTAGAATGAATGGCATGGACATTATAAGATTTCTAACTCAACCATAAAGTAGTAATCAACAAAGTAATATACTGAGTAAATACTAGAAAAGTTGATCAACAGAATAACAATCAAATCCAACAGCCTAATGTTTGAAAAATCCAAGGGTGTAGCCAGTAGGGGAAGAAATTCCTATTTAAGAAGACCTGGGAAATATTTTAAGCAGTTTCATGGAAATTAGTTTTACACCTACAATATTCTCCAAATGGATATAGTTTCTCCAAATTTGACCTTAGCGTAAAAGGTTAAAGCATTGAAAAATAGAAAATGTAAAGATGTATCTTTCATAAAAATTTCCAGAAGATAAATTCTTAAACAAAAAGGAATAGAGGTGATCATAGAAAATTAGAAAGATCTGACTATGTAAAATTGAGAAACATCAATGTAGTTATAATCAAACAAGATGCACAATTGAAGAAAAGGGTATTCAAAGAAATTCACATTGGGGGTGGTGAGGTGGCACAGTGAATAGAGCACCACCCTTGGGGTCAGGAGTACCTGAGTTCAAATCTGACCCCAGACACTTAACAAAAAACAAGTCATGTGACCTTGGGCATGTCACTTAACCCCAATTGCCCTACCTTCCCCCCTCCAAAAAAAAAAAGAATAAAGAATAAAAGGTGAAAATAAGTGTAAACACTTTGTTCATAAAAAACAAAAAAATAAAAGAATAGAAAACATTAAGGATCATTTATCAAATAACATATATGAAAGTGTTTGGGGGCAGCTAGATGGTGCTATGAATAGTTCATGGGCTCTGGAGTCAGGAGGACCTGAGTTCAAATCTGGCCTCAAACACTTAACACAAAACTAGCCATGTGACCCTGGGCAAGTCACTTAACCTCAATTACCCTGCCTTCCTCTTCCAAAAAGAAAAAAAAAGAGAAAAAAGAAATTCACATTGATAAACTTCTAATAACCAACTATATAGGGAAAATATGCAAATATATCAGAAAAAAGTCATCCCCAAGTAAAGAAATGGTTAAATGATACAGACTAGCAGTTCTCAAAAGAAGAAATGCAAACTATCAACACTGATATCAAGCATGAAATAGTGCTTGAAATAAGTATTGATCAGATAACTATAAATAACAATAGCCCTTAGGTTATCCTTGTAAACTCCTAGACTGATGAAAATGGCAAAATACAACAATAACAAAATCCTACATGATTATTACAGGGAATATAGGAAGATATAGGACACTAATTCCTTTTTTTTGGTGGAGCTGTAAATTGGTCTCAACACCAGTACTCTACTAGAAAAATTAGAATATTACACACGCCCTTTGTCCTAGTGATGCTACCAATGGTTATACATTCCAAGGAGGCAAATCAAGATAGAAAGGCAGACACAAAAAAACATTTACAGCAATACTTTTTGTGATAACAAAAGAACTATAAGCAAGTTGTCTGTTCATCAAAAGGAGAAAGAATGGCAGGGAATAGGTAGTATTTTAATATATTTCTGCACCAAATAATCACATATATGAAGAATTAGGAGAAATGGGACAACTATAAATATATAGTTGGTTATATGAAATGTTGGTCATATGAAAATGATGGTCAAGTTGCCTTGTACTTTTCTCCTTTACTAAGCTAAACCATCTCATTTGCAATATTTTTTTCGGGAAGAACATAATTTTCATCAACACAAATTTAACTCCAATTCTTCAATTCCTTTCTTGCTTTTCCCCCACAATTTTTTTTTGTTTTCTACTTTTAGTCAAAATTATTTATAGCTTTGTATATTTCCATAATGATGGAAAGCATAGCAATGTATCACCTTAAGGCTATCTCATTCAAGCTGTAATCAGCTATGACATTTTTTTTTCTTTTCACACTGTCCTCTGTACTAAATTATCCTTATTTTTCAAGGGAAAATATTAAATGATTGTGGTAATTATTTTTACAATGCCCCCCTCCAAATGAAAGAATCAACAAAATGCCATAAATTTTAGATGCTGACCACTCTATACTTTCTGAAGAGAAAAACAATTATACATATTGAATTTCCTCTCTATTGTCTAAATAAGTTATTTAATTGAAATTTTTCAGCGTTTTCATTAAAATAACAATATTTTTAGATACTTGGCTTTACTACTAAACACAAACCAGGGATTACCTGGCAAGGGGAAATTCCCCCCCCCATTAAATACTTGTGCACGTGTCTGTGTTTGTGTGGGTCTGTGTGTGTATACACACATATGCATACCTGCATATAAACATAGACACATATATGCATGTAGGTATATATTAATGTATATGTAGGTATATATGTATGAATGTGTATGTATATGTGCATATCTATATGTGTATGTATATGTGTATACACACACACACATGCATATCTTAGGGAGAGAGAGAGAGAGAGAGAGAGAGAGAGAGAGAGAGAGAGAGAGAGAGAGAGAGAGAGAGATTTCAGAAAATCTCCCTGATATGGACCTTTTGTTCTATCATCTGGCAGTTTCCCAATGGATCTGCTGATTGGTCTGCAGACTTCTTTTCCTGGCATTGCTTTACTTCAGAGACATAAATGAGATGGCAGTTGAGCAGAGTTGCTGGAACAAGAGTTTCTTTTAACACAGTGTGGTGCAAGAGAGCCATGCTTGAAATGTCTTTGTTATCTTATTGCTCCCCCCAAATTTCTATCCTTTCCTTCAACTATCACTTTATCAATTTTACTTGACATATGGTAGGCAGCTTAGGGATCGAGGCAGGCAGCAGTGCTCTGCCGACTTAAAGGGGATTCAAATTTTAAACTTCCAGCTTTGCAGCATGTTTTGCAACCGTTTACTATAGAACACAAATATATTCCCTGTCCTGATGATTTGCATTTTCCCCAAATTGAGTTTAAACAATTACATCCTTAAAGCAATAATACTCAACTTAATGGATATGGGGTCTTTGAGGACTGATTCAGTAAGTAGAAACTTCCTCTCTCTTTTTTATGAGATCGGCAATTTTAACTGGGGAAGTAAAAAATTGTATCAATTAGAATTAATTCTAGTAATGTAAACCATATAACAACTTTCTTTTAAATCACATTTTTTTTCCTTTTTATTGTGAATTTGTCATCATTTCATAAGAAAACAATATGGTATGTTGCAAATGTTCAAAAAGGAACCATCTAGGCAAGTACTAGATTTGAAATCATAGTATTCCTTAGAGTAGTATTTGTACTTCATAAACAAATAAACAAATTCTCATCCCTTTGCTAAGAATTCAATATTATAATATTCCCCTTTAAAATGTCTGACTTTTGCTAATGATTTTGCCATAAAATTAGGGAGAGCAAATAACTGTTCTTGACTTCTCTTGCCCACACCCAGGGGAGATGTGTTGCTTGCATAATTCATATGCTAGGATCCTTTATCGCAAACTCATGAATTTATTGACAATTAGATGTGCCAGATGCCTTAAAGAGAGCTTCCCTCATTCCTGCATTCCAGGCAATTCAACTCAATTCTAGTTAAAAAATATTTACTGAGTATCTGCTATGTGAAGAAGACATAGTAGGTGGACGAGGAATACAGAGATAAGAACTGAAATTGTTTTTTCTCTTAAGATGATTACAATCTAATGGGAAGAGTTTGCATCCTGGTTTAGTTAGCAAGAAAAAGTGTGGTACAGTGGAAAAGGGCTTAGAATAAGCAGAGTAGGAGATAGTGATTCCCTGTTCCACCGTGAACCCTCTGTGAGCTTAGGTAAAACAGTTAACCTTTTCTGCTTTCTTACCTGTATAAGGAAGAAGCTGAAATTTATGATATCAAGGGACCCATCCAGTTATAACAATCTATTTGCATGGTAATGGCAAATATTTGTGTAACAATGTCAGTACCTGCCTGCCATTAAATCCAGGGTGTCATGTATCTTAGGTAAATATGAGAAAAGTAGAGGAAAAAAAGTCATGGGTGAAAGGTGGATGGTTTTGTTCATTTTTCACAAGACATAGGATCATATTGTTGTGTTTGTCCTTTATTCTCAAAGATGACCATGACATCAGGGAATGATGACATGACTTGCAGTTGACTTGGATTTGAGAGACTGAGGCCTGTGCAAGTTCACCAGTCTCACTTTCTCCTCCAGGGCCATCTGTGTCCAGTGGCCTGATATTCATCAAGATGACTGGAGATGACCCAGGATGCAATGGGAAACCCTGGCCATTTTAGGCTGTCTTTTCAGGTTATCACTTTGAGTGAGGTAATACCCATTCAGTAAATGTAAATCTGGGAGAGACTTCTGAGGTCATCTAGTTAAACTCTCATTTTATAATTTTATAAAATATATAATTTTATAAAATTTTATAACCTATTATGTGCTAGGCACTGTTCTAAACATTTCATTAATTCATCTCATTTGATCCTCACAACCACCTTGGGAGATAGGTGCTATAATTATTCCCATTTCACAGGTGAGGATACTGAAGTGGAGAGTGGTTACATGAATCACTCAGGGTCGAACAGCTAAGTATATGAGGCTGAAATTGAACTCAGGTCTTCCTGACTCCAGGCCCAAGAATCTGTCTACTATTCCATCTTCTAAATGAGAAAACTAGGCCCACAGAAGTCTACGCAGCTCAAAGTTCAAATACTAAGTTTTAAAAGGACCATCCATATAGACAAAATGACGACCTTTGAAATAGATCATTCTTATATCTACTGTTGCATAGTTCTATCTCTTTTCACGTTTGCCCTTCCAAAGCTAAAGAGATGTCAAGCTCTTAGTGGCAGAGATGGCATCTTAAGAGTTGTTCTGTCCTTGAACCCTAAACTGTACAGAGAAATCAGGAGAGATCAAGTGAAGTTTTAGTTGAATTGGGCTGTGAAAAGACAGTTGATGGAGAGTTGCATAAAGCAAGTAAAAGGGGTGGTAAGGCCTTAAGGGAAATAATCGTTGTTCCACCTAGCGAATGAAGGACAAGCAACAATAGCAGCAGTAGATCATTTTTAAATGTAGGATATTCTCAAATATAATAATATTGCAGAATATAGACGTTCCCCTGCAGTGGGAAGTCACAAAATGTATAAACTTACGCTGTACCTCAGGGGGTCTTTACTATAGGTTTACCAAATAATCTCGGAGGCTATAATTCGCTAGGGAGAGAAGACATGGAGACCGGACAGAAACTTCCCTTCTCTTTATTATTTGTAATATTAAAAACCATTATGGAGATCCCAGGGACAGTGAATATTGCCACAGGAAACTAAAAAATTTTAGAATAAAGTGTTAAGCTATTAATATTAGGATAACAACAACAATGATAAGGATTATGGTAGCCATTATAATAACTTCTTTTATTATTATAGTGTTTTAAGGCTGAAAGAGACTTTACAACTGACATCTCATTTAATTTTCATTGTCATGTTTAACATAGGTGCTACTAAGATAAACATTTTAGAGATCAGATAGCTAAGGCTGAAGTGAAGACTTTCTGAAGCTCATAAAGCTAGTAAACAGCTAAGGCCTGAAAGCAAAAGGAATTGAGTTCAAATCCTGCCAAAGATGCTTAATAACTGTGTGACCTTGACCAAGTTGCTTAACCTTTTTGTTCCTCTGTTTCCTCATTTGTAAAAAAATAATGGGGATATTGCTAGGATCTAACTTTGAGAGTTGTTGGGAAGAAAAAGTGGGATAATATTTATAATTATAAAATATTATAAAGTATATATATCTATATATACATATAGATATATATTCAAACTTTATAAACTATAAAGCATTATTTTTGTCATTGTACTTGAGGTTTTTTTATTATCATTTACAATGGAGCTCACATTCTAAGACAGCAGTTCTCAACCTGTGGGTCGTGACCCCTTTGGGGGTTGAACGACCCTTTCACAGGGATTACCTAAGACCATTGGAAAACACATATTTCTGATGGTATTAGGAACTGAGACACCGCTCCTCTATCCCTCTCCAGGCTCTCCACATGCAGATATGCCTACATTACGAGTATTAAGGGGTCAGGGCATTAGGAAGGTTGAGAACCACTGTTCTAAGAGGAAGAGTCAATACAGGAGGTTTCAGCTGCACTTCAGGCCTGGCTATTGTTAGGATGCATCAATAAAACCTATGGTATTAACCAAAGATACCAGAGTATGTTGGATAGGTTAGTAAATGTAGCAGCAAGCCTCCTAGCATACCCAGGATGGCTGCTATCACAGGTTCTTTGATCTGCTTTTCTAAAGGAAAGCAATTCAAAAAGGGGATAACAATCTTACTTTAATCAAACATACATTGTTTTTCTAGTTCTGGGAAAAAATACAAACAGAAGTTACAAGCAGACAAAAATACAGAGAAACAGACCAGCAGACAAGGCTTCCAGCTATCTATTACATCCACACCTAGTTAGTTGCCAGAGAGAGAAGCACCAACATTTGGGTTTTTAAAGTCGGGGAGCTCAACAGCTGCCCACAGTCTCATCTGGCCAAATCACACAATTCTTCCCATGAGTGAGTCCCAAAACAAAACCTCACATCAGGGTATATATAATACCTTCTCCAGGGTGAGAGAACATCACAATCCAAGTGACCCTCTGCCCAACTGTAAAGTAACAACGTCTGGGCATTCCTGAAAAAAACATGCATCCCACTACAGGCTCCATGTGACCACATGCAGCCTATTAGGGGGCAGAGTATACTTTCAAATCCTCAAATAACTTAGGCCTATCAAGGGGCAGGGAAGATCTTCAAATTCCCATTACCATTACAGTAAAGTCCTGTGGTTCAAAGACCACAGTATAGGTTATGGTAATTTAAAACTATGCTGTTTAGATAATTTCTACCAAATTATTTTTTGAAATTATAATTAATAGTAATAGCAACTGGTACTCATAAAGTACCTACTATGTTCCAGACACTATGATAAGCACTTCACAAATATTATCTCATTTGGTCTTCCCCTCAATCTTTGGAAGTACTTATTATTATTCTCATTTCACAGATTAAAAAAAATATGAGGGAGACAGAGGTTGTTACTTGCATAAAGCAAATGTCTGAGTAGATTTGAACTCGTGTCTTCCTGACTCCCAGCCCAGTACTCTATCCTCATATACTAGCTGTCCATTTAAAAATAATATATTCATAAAACATATAACTCCATAAAACACAAAAGAAAACTTTTTGATGAGGTGATAGACTTTTAAATTTAAGTCGTATTTTTCTATTAGCATAACTAAAACTATTGTGCTTGCAATAGAAACTCAATAAATGACTTAGCCCAACTCCTTGACATGTGGCAGGCCATTTTTGAGGGAAGAGATGAAATACCCATTTCATTCCAGTGTCTGTTTGCACAAATGACTTATAAATCTTTGAAAACAAGCACACTGTACTAAGCATTGCCAGCAATGGAAACGGATAAGCCAGAAACATCTTTTTATGGAAATTATGTTTTGGCTCCTTTTTGAATAACAAATCATCATTAAAGAAATAACAAGGGGGAATGCTTTGTTTCTAAGGAATGTTCTTACAATAGCAATGATGATAAGAACTTATATTAGTAGAGCACTTTATAGTGTTCTATCTGCTTTCAGGTACATTATAAAAGCACCTGCTCAGAATAATTATTTAATCATTTCTTATAACTGTGATTCAATAAAGCCTCAAAATCTGTACATACTTTGAGCTAATCAAGTCTTCCCTTCCCTCAAGTATGTTGCTCTGTTATTCTGAATAGTTTGTTAGTCCTGTTGGGACTCTCACATGCTACAAAAATTGACTTGCTTTGCTCCCTCTTTGACTGTCATGTCTAAAGGAATAAGAATTTCTAGGTAGCAAGTCTTCATTCTCAAATAAACATCCTTTAATCTTCATTCAGATTTTCTTTTTTTCTTTTTTTTTTTTTAGGCCTTTCTCAGGGGTGGGGGGGAAGGGGGCGCTCAAAATAGTTTGGGGCAGGAAGCTAGTTTTATATATCTATACACACACACACACACACACACACACACACACACACACTGTTTTACCAAATCAATAGTTGCGTTGCCTGTCTCTATATATGCATGCTGCTTTTTTAAAAGATATGTCCTAATCACCACCACTCCACACATACAGCCGCATCCCCTTCTTAGGGGACCCCTCTACCTCAGGTAGAACTTTCTTTTTTTTTTTTAAATTTTATTATAGTTTGCATCATTCATTTCCACAAAATTTTGAGTTACATATTTTCTCCCAGTCTTTCCCCCACCCACCACGCCAAAACAGCCATCCCAGTGTGTCCCCTCTCCCCCAGTCTATTCTCTCCTATGTCACTTTTTGGTAGGGCAGGATGGATTTCCCAACTGCAGTGCCTGTGTATCTCAAGTTCCAGTTGGATGTAGTCAATAATAATAATAATAATTGCATATATGTATACACACATTCATAACATTTGATTAGGGAACTCCAGATTCCAGATTCTTTCTCCTCCTCCCTCACCACCCATCCCCACTGGAAGGACAAGCAATCAAATACAGGCTGAATGTGTGAAATTACGCAGAACCTTTCCATAGTGAGCACACTGTGGGAGTCTGATTAAATGTCCCTTCTTCCTATCCTGCCCCCCCCATCCACTCTCCACCCTGTCCCTCTCCCTCT
>CM053582.1:525992826-526036788 GCA_028627135.1 Pseudochirops cupreus | reverse complement strand
TACTGGCTGGTATTAAAATGTCATGCCAATATGGATACAGGCTTATAAAAGTTGGAATAAAAATATCATCTTGGTCATTTCTTTATGGTTCTGTTTTTTATAGTTTGGAATTTTAATATCTTTATGTACCCTCATGTGAACATACTTTGCAACATATGGGTGGAGATTAGAACAACACGACATGGGTTCCTGTCTATTTTTACCCACCAACTCATGGCTTGTAACTCAGCTGGCTTCATATTGCTTATATAAACCTTTATGGTTACAAAGCACAAGATCATTACGGCTTTAGAGAGTTGCCTATGACACAGGAGGTTTAGTGACTTGCCCAGGGATACAACAAGTATATATACAACAAAAGGAGGGACCTGACCTAAGGTCTTCTTGATTTAGTGGTGAGTTCTCTTTATGCTGCACCATCCTATTTCCCCTTGTAGTTAGAGGAGTGGTTCTCAACCTTCCTAATGCCATGACCCATTAATACTCGTATGTGGGCGTATCTGCATGTGGGCAGACCCGCCTGCAGATGGATAAAGGAGCGGTGTCTCGGTTCCTAAAACCATCATCAATATGTGTTTTCTGATGGTCTTAGGTGATCCCTGTGACCCCTGTGAAAGGGTTGTTTGACCCTCAAAAGGGTCACAACCCACAGGGTGAGAACCACTGAGTTAGAGTATATACCTGACATGTAGCTAAGGCGACAGTTCAGTCAACTTAGGGCACAAATGACTCTTCTAACTAATCTTGCATATGTGTATACTGGGTCATGAGAGAAACTGAGGAAAATGACCATTTTATCATTATCCATTTCATATATTCTATGTTCTCACCAAATTGGTTGTCCCCTGTTCTCTCCTATCTTCATGCCTTTGTTTATCTATCTTTCATGCCTAAGACAATCTCCACTATGTCTGCTTCTTCAGAAATTTTTTCCCATTCTTTAAGAGAGAATTCAGATTCCATTGCTTCTAGGAAACCTTCCTGATTCTCATATCATTATCCCAGCCGGAAATTTTCCATCTTTCTTCAAATTTCTCTTAACCTTTTAGAACCCTTCTTTCTCTTTATCACATTCAGCTTTATATTAGAATGTAAACTGAGATAGTAAGAGGCAACAAGTAAAATATTTTACTAAGGAAGATTTGGATTTAAATCCCACCTTTTGATATTCCCTAGCTATGGAACCCTGGATTTATCCTGATAGAGCGTTAAGCAATCTAAAACTTATTTACTGTGCATCCCTGAGATGTCTTGCATGTTGAAGAAACTGCACATCTTTTTTTTATTTACTGTGTTATAAGTCTTATTCTCCTCCCATTAGAATATAGGATCCCTAAAGACTAGTACTATTTTATTTACTCTCTATATTCCCTTTTTCTACTAATCTAACATATTATTAATACATGTTTACTGAATTGAATGGGGAGGGGGAGTCAAGGAGTCAAAAAGATGACCTACTTGTGATGAAGCAGCATCAGTGGCTTCATCTTCATGTGTAAAGGAAAGCACAGGATTTCAAATAGAATATCAGGAAGGTGTTATTTAGGGGACAGATAGCTTATCATTTGTGTATTCATTGATGTAAGTCCATAAACATGTTTACACATGCATTGGCAAAATTAATAAGTGATAGCTCGGAAGAGAGAGAAATCTGCCTTTTTCATTTTATCCATTTAGGATGATTCTATTTTGAGAAATTGCTCAAGGAAACATCTATGCCTATCTGTGCAGTGCTCCCACTTATCCAGAGAAAAGTTTTAGGTGTGTAACATTTTCTTTTTCACTCAGAGCACTTGTTTCGGCTTCCATTTTTAACCACAATTTGATTGTAAAATAAGACCAATCAAGAGCATGAGACTGAATCGAAAGATATTATCTGCAGTCCCCTATAATACATATCATGATTAGGAATGAGGTTATAGTTGCTTTTGATATAACTATACTGAAATGAATTTGTGACCTCATTAATGCAGCTAGTCCCTCTACCTGTATGAATTGTGACCTATTCACTCTTTTTCACTCCATTGAAGTTCTGTATGATCTTTCATAAATTTCTGATGATCAACTCAATGTACAAGATAGGTCTTCAAGTATTTTGTGGGTCCTAATACACATTCATTATTTCTAGTGATTATTGTTCCTTGTTCTTGGATATGATGACTGGCCCACCTGCTTTTCTGATCTAATATATCTTTTTTTTTTAACGTCTTTTATACCACTTCTTGTACACAGGTCATTTGTAGTTATATTTTTCTGTTGTTTTTTGGGTTATTCAAATTGCTTATTCTTTTGATAGTGTGGAGATCCATGGCATAGAGTCATATAGTATCACTAGAAGATTATTGATACTAAAGGGATGAATTTGGTGGCAGGTAGTAGCATCTTTAGGAGGTAGGGAGAGGCAGCTTCAGATCATTGAAAGTATTATGCTGCCTGCCAAATGTGGTCTAGTCCAATCTTCTTACTGTATTCGGAGCTTAACTCAGTTTGCTATACATCTGAAGTGCCTTCCCAAGATGGGGATACTCTGGGTGTGCTAGTGAATGTTTAACAACAACCTTAAAAAAAAAAGTAGGTATGGTATACTTTTAAGTTTGATCTGCATTTTAACATGTTCTTACTCAGTTTCTTAAGATTAGATAACCAGCAAAACAATAAATCAAACCCAGATTTGTAATGTTTGCCTAATTTAAGCTATAAATTTGCAAGAGGAAAATTTATCAGTTGTCTTGTGTGCCAGTATGAATTGGCTCCAATATATCCTTATATTGAACAAAATAATATCAACATTAAGAAACTTCATGTGGCATGAGTGAATGAATGAATGAATGAAAAGACATTTCTCTGTATGTGTGTGCATGTATGTGTATGTGTGTGTGTGTATGTGCACATATACGCATATGTTATGTACCAAGTACTATGCTAAGTTTCAGGAATTCTAGCACAAGTAAATAAGAGAGTCCTGAAGTCCTTACTTAATAAAGGATTCAAATTCATATGGAAGAAAACAACACATACATGATAGTGATGTTGAAGGAGGAGTGTCTTGGATATAAAAGTGAAAAAAAATGGTGATTTCCTTTCCAGGAGTGATAGTGTTGATTTGATTTGTTGTTTTTCAGTTGTTATTAGTTTTGCCCAAATCTCTGCAACTCCTTTTGGAATTTTCTTGGTAAAGATACTAGAGTGTTTGTCATTTCCTTCTTCAGCTCAATTTGCAGATGAGGAACTGAGGGAAACAGGGTTAAGTGACTTGCTCAGAATCACACAAATAGTAAGTGTCTGAGGCTGGATTTGAACTCAGGAAGAGGAGTCTTTGTGCCTCCAGGCCTGGCGCTCTCAAAATTGTGCCACATAGCTGGCCAGATGGCTGATTGGATAACTGAGTTTGTAGCTGGATTTAGAAAAGGAGAGAAATGTGGATGAATGGTAGCATCACAGGGAGATGCTTGGGAGTTGAGATGGAGGAACAAGGTAGGTTGAATCTTTATTGATTACAAGGTCATGGTCTTGGGAGTTCTCATCAGAGTTGGAGGCTGGAGACCAAGCAGCATGGCATTTATACAAGAAAGAAGTCCATACGTGATTGGAATTTTTGAGTTTCATCTTCTAGAATGGGGGTGGGGGGAAAAGGGGGAACTTGCACCCTCCAGGCCACATGTGGCCCTCTAGGTCCTTAAGTGCAGCCCTTTGACTGAATCAGATTTCACAGAACAAATCCCCTTTATACAAGGTTGTTCTGTAAAATTTGGACTTAGTCAAAAGGCCATACCCAAGTACCTATAAGGTCACATATATATAGCCTTGAGGCCACAGGTTCCCTACCCCAGCTATAGACTATTCAATTTCAGTGTTTACTTTCTCAGGATCTTAGAAGATTATCTCTGAAGTCAAGAGAAAACAACGCCTTTCCAGATATCATATTTACAGGGTTTAACTGTTTGAAACAAGAACCAGAAGCTAATCTAATAAAAAGTGTTATTCACAAAATACTGCAGAAATCTTCCATTCTTATCCACTGCTAAACCACATACAAAGGCATGAAAAAAAGGGGGGGGGAGGAAGGAAAAAATTATTTTCTTTTTCCTGCTGTTCTCTTAGTACAGAAATAAGATGCACTTCATATTGATCTGGGTCGTGAACTTGTATAATCTGTGATAAACACAATTGAAAGAACCATCATCATTGTGGCTCTAAAGATAGAGAGGAAACCATTCGGACTTATTATATTTTTGAGACTTAGTTTGGCTTCCTGAAAATCTGAATAATGCATTGGATCCCAGGCATAGTAATTATAATGAGATCTATGCATTAATGCATGGAAATAGAGAGTTTTCCTTAGAATATATACTTATAAAGTACAACTGAAGGAAAGCTTGACTGAGCAAGATCCAAGAGCTTTTAAAACTCAGGCATTCTTTAGCGATTAGTAGATTTTGATTTCGCAAATGTAAAGCCCAGGATCTTAGGCATAAATGTTGCTCAGCTAATGTGCTCTTGGAAATCTATTCCTTTTAAATACTCTAAAAATATTAAAACTGATATTATTTGATGATCTAACATGATGCAAGTGGTTAAGCAATGGTGCAAAGGTGAGACAGACATTTAAATTCTTTTATCTGCAATACATATAATCCTTTAAGATACCTTCCCTGGCATACTTGGGCATGGAAACATGGGAAATAGTTGAGGAGGAAAAGGGCAGGTTGATTAAAAAATTCAATGGACTTTATTTTTTTTGACAGACTTTTTTTTTTTACTTGTTTAATCTCTTACTATATTTTAACTCAATTCATCTTGCATTTAACAAAATTCCTTCAATGTACAAGGTACATTGGAATTAGAAAGACAAACAGAAAAACAAACAAAAATCCAGTCTTTACCTTCAAGGACCACTTTCTGTTGTAAATACAACACATCAACAGATAAGAATAATGTAATACAATTTGAGAAACCAAAAATAAGCAATATAGCCATATAGCTAGCAATGTCCCATGTAGCCATGGCATATCCTTTCAATTCAGGTATCTAATGACATAGATCAGTGTTTCTATTTCTTTTTATTGTATTACAGAGATTTCCTACATAAATACACACACCTAGATGAGTCTTCTCTACTATCTCTCATGTCCATTTATCTGAGTTCCACCCAACTTTCAAGACAAAGGTGAAGCACGTCTTACCTTTCCTCTGAAGCTTTTCCTGGCCATGCCAGCCCACAGTGTGATTTCTCCTTTTTGTTTTTATATATTCTTTTTCTAATGTCCATAGTTTGGGTCATTTCTATGGTACTTCTTAGTTGTTTTGCACTGTTAGCTGTCCTATGTACATGTCACATTTTTCTCCAAATAGATTTTAAGCTACCTGAGAGTTCAGTCTTTCTTTGTGTTATTCACAAATATTTGATTAATTATAAGTCTCACTTTCCTTAGGCATGACCTTTAACCCTTCCTACAACAGTAAAACTTTCCTTCCCCTGAGGAACTGATGTTCTTATTCCCACTTACCTTACTTTGCTTCTAACTTTTCTTCATTTATCTATAGAAAGGTTTAAGAGGCAGTTACCTTTCCTTTTAAAATTCATAAAAATCACTCTACTTAGAACTTTGAGAAGCAATCCAGTGTGGTTTTAAAACTGCTGATTTCCATTGTGAATAATCAGAGTCTCTTCTGTATAAATGTGTTAAAAAGGTGTCTGGTTTTGAAAATTTATTCAGTTGTCTGGTAAGATACTTTAGTGTGGTAACAAAGTCATCTCATATAGATTCCCAGAGACTAAGGATATATTCCTTGAAGTTAATGGACATGATCAGCAATACAGCAAAGGATGGCGTTACATAGGCTTATGTGACCTCAGTCTCTTTTGAGGAATGACAAATGTTTTATTTGTTTCATTTTTCAAAGTCTAGTTTTTTAATCCATTTTTAAAAGTTTTTCATTTATTTCATATCTGGTCAAGTTGAAATTTTTAAGAACCCCACAAATCCACAAAGTACAGGCACCTGTTAATAAAAGTATTTAAATTTAAAAAAAAATGAAAAAAGTTTAAAGGGAACTTGGAGACTATATAGTGTAATAGCTTTAATTTATAGATAAGGAGACTAAAGTCTAAAGATAGTGACCTGGCCCAGGCCATGTTGCAAGGGACAGAGCCAGGATTCAAATGTTAGTCTCAGTAGGAATTAGAAGATCAAGATCTTCATCTTGTGTTTTTGACTGCAGGACATAGGATAAATCATTGCTAACTATGTGAGCTAGTGAAAGAAAACTTGGGCCTCAAATTCAACACCTATAAACTGATAGAGTTGGCAAAAACCTCTTTGAGCTGCTTTCCAGATGTCAGTCTAATATTCTAGGAACTTTTCCTTTCTGAGATTCTAGGTGCTCATTTCTAAAATGAGTTGAAACTGGACCATCTAAAACGCCTTTTGAACTAAGTCTATGATCTTGAAAGGTTAAATACTCAGAATAATGCTCAACTTAGGAAATATATATATATATAGATAGATAGATAGATAGATAGATAGATAGATAGATAGATATAGATATAGATATAGATATAGATATACAGTAAACAATATGTTATTGGGAAACCAGATCAAAATACAGAGAAACAAGTCTGTAAAATCAACACTCAATTTTGAGTTGGACATTGGGTTAATGAAGTCTAGCACTCCCTTCTCAACTTACTTACTGACTCTTTACCAAATAACTTAGCTGGAAGAGAAGTTTCATGATATAGTTTCCTTCAGAATCAAGATGACCTGGCTTCCAGCCCAACCATTGACATATACAGATACCGCATAAATCACTCATTATTTCAGTGCCACATGCAATTCTTAGTGACTGTAAGTTGCAGAACAATTGCTGATTTGCATTAGTAAAGGGAGTTCTCTGTACCAGTGAAATCATAGATGTGGACCAAAAAGAACCCCCTGACCTAAAGAAAACAACCAAACCAAATAAACCTTTTCCAGCTAAAACCCAAGTTGGAAATAGTTATATTTTCTGTGTTCCTTAACTAGGCACAGATTTTTCAGGCACATTTTTTTTTATGTACTCAGAATCACGATTTGTCTCCACACATCGCCTCTTTAAGTAAGTACATTGAGCTCTCTGCCTACAGAAGTTCTGTATTTTTTTCCCTGTATGCTCAAAGAGTTCCTGTTGACTTATTAGATCTCCATGCACAGATTGGCTGTGTAGCTATGCAGAGGGGACGAGAATCAGCAGGGAAGAATATGTTTCTTTCCATTTGATTATTTGAAATTTATCTGTCAGAGGAGATGGTGCTTCACTTGGTATTTAATAGAGATTTCAGGTGTGAAATAAGCTACCAGCATTTGCCTCGCTGTGCCATTCCCATGATGCCATGATCCTCCTGCAATTTCTACATATACACGGTTCTATCAGATAAGTTGGACTTATTATTTCAATTTTGTCATAAACAGGATTTACATTCTAGTTAGAAACAGGTCTAAATCACTTAGTCAGCATTCTGCTTGGTAATATCATCCTTAAAAAATCTTTATAGCTTTGCTGTACCCAGCCAAAGGCAGAGATAATGCCAAGCCATTCCTACTATGGGTGTAATTTAAAAATCAGTCGAGAATATTTCTTATATAGAATCAATAAAGTATGAATATAAAAATGTCAGATGATGGGAATTGCATGATGCAGAGGATTAGGGAGCTGTCCTTTTATTACCCAGAGCCTATGTTCAAACCAAAACAAAATAGGTCAGAAACATGATTATGTTTGAAAATCTTCAGTGGGCTCAAGGGAAATAAGTTAATGCTGAAGGAAGACCCTGATCCCATAACCTGGAGTTGCCTTGGTTGTTAATTTATCTTCTACAAAGTCTTACTGGATACTCATGCTTCACTTTATGAAATGGCATTCTTTTTTTTCCTTCCCTGCTGTAGCCAACTCCCTCTCCTGCCAAAGGGCAGCCTGAAATTATCTTCCCTCTTCTGTGTCCCTTTAGTATCCTTCTCTCCTTTACTAAGACCTTCAGTAGACTTGCCTCATAGGGGGTTGTCCTCTCTACATAACAAGGAAATAGAAGGGAGTGGCATTTAGAAATGAAGGGCTGCACTGAAGTGAGGGCTGCAGAAGGGAAAGTATGCTCAAAGTGGAATGGTGTGACTGATTCACATTTATTAGGCAAAGAGATAACTACAGACACCTTTCTGTTCAATCTTTGCTGGTGTCAGTTGCTATGGGAACTCTCTTTCTAGTGACCTCCTTTAGTTCCTTAATAAACCAGCTGAATATTTGTGGGCTTTTTTTTTTTTTAAGTATCTAATTTTCTCTACGACAAGCAGACTGCAGATTGATTCCATGCCTTATTGATCTGTCCTTTGGAAAAGGCATTATGCAAAACATAAGCATGCTGTGTGGATTTAAACATTCCCATTTCCTTTGGGGAAAAAAAACACATGAAAAGAGAAAAAGTAGGGTGTTTGTTTTATGAACCAAACCTGTGGGATAATGATAGACCCCAAGTCTCCTGTCTCCTCTTCTTGACTTTGCAACTACCTGTTGGTTTGATATGGAACAAGTCAATTCACCTCAATTTCTTCTCTTTAAAATGTGACCACTGGATCAGATGATTTCTAAGTGTACATGATTATTCTATTGGTCAAGATATATAGAAGGAAAATATTGATTCAAAAATTTTAATATATTGATGGGTCTCTGAATCTGTTAGTGCATCAATGCACACATATCTAGTGACTTAGATTACACCCCATGGCTTCACATGCAGTGGGAAGAAGAGTCTTCTGCACTTGTAAATCAGAACCTCAAAAATTAACATATATAACTCATCGTTTTACCTCAAAAACTTGACCCTCTTCCTCATTACTTTATTCGCTCTAACAACCTCCTCCTAGTTACCATAATGTAATCTCTGATTCTTCTGTATCCTTTACCTATTCTATGAAATCATTTACTCTCCTTTACTAATTTTGTGTTCACAACATCTCAGGCCATGAAATGCAATGGAAAAAATGTCAAACTCAAAATCATGGGAAGTCCCCCTTCCTTCTTCAATGAATCTGGTGTATGGCTCACAATTTATGTATGTTTTCCAATTCCTGCCCTCATACTAGGGGACTTCAATGTAACATACTGGTGCTTCCTCAAGCACCCTAACCATTCAGTTTCTTGATCTATTTACTTTCCCTGACTTGCCGTTATACCCAGTCTCAGCCACACACAAAAATGGTCATATTTTTTGTCTTGCCATCACCCAAAAATACACAACCTCCACATTCAAGAATTCCAAAATCCACTTATGTGACCATAACTTATTACCTTTTCCCCTCTCTCTGCCTTCTCTTACAAAACACTATTATTCAACTGCATCACAATCTGCAATTTAATAATAATCTTCAATTCCTTGACTCCCCATTTCTCTCCTAGGGCATCCATATCCCATGCACTAGCTGCTTGCTATTCTTTTCCCCATCTTGGCCTCTTGGTAAACCAAATAAAATATATACCATCTTTTTTTCTTGAATATCCTAGCCCGTTTATAATGTCATCAACTATATCCTGCCAAGATTCAGCCAAGGGTCATTCTCACCATTTGCCACACTTATTCTGATACCCAAGTTGACTAATGGAGATGGAAAAAAAAATCATCCAACTATTTTAACTGGATACATTACAAATTTATATTACACAATCTCAACTGGGCCCTCATTGCTGCTAGGCAAGCCTTCTATATCGGCCATATCAACTTACTGCACCACTCTCCAGAGAATCTCTTCCTAACCTTTTTATCCCCTCTCAAACTTCACATGGCTACCCTTTCCCCCAAACTCTTAGCTGAAAATATTGCTTCATATTTTATAGGAAAAACTATGCTATTTGGCATGAGCTCCCTCTTCTCTTCTCTTCCCCATCTCATATTATACCTGGGCCTTCTGCCACTGTTTCCTTCTTCACACCTGTCTCACATGATAAGACTGTGTTATATCACACAAGGCAACCCTTCTTTATCAGGCAACATCTCTCAAACATCCCCCCCCTTTTTTTTTTCCCTTTGACATTGCTACCACTCTAGTGCAAACCCTCATTATCTCATGCCTGGACCATGATAATAACTTGCTGCTCTGCTAGCTTCAAGTCTTTCCCCATTCCCATGCATTCTCCATTCAGCCACTAATGTGATTTTCCTGAAGCAGAGGTCCAACCATGTCACCCTCCTCAATAGAGTTTCTTAATCCTTATTCTCCTCAAACTTTCTGCAACCTCTGATACTCTTCTCTCTATAAACTCTAATGGCTCTCTATTACCTCTAGGATCAAATGCAAAATCCTCTCTTTGGCATTCAAAACTCTTCATAATCTAGCCCCCTTCTACCTTTCCAGTATTTTTACACCTTATTCTTCATTATGTACTTTTCAAGCACTGATGTACTCCAAAGACACTGGCTTCCTTGCTATTCCACAAACAATTCACTTCCTCTCTCAATTCCAAATAGAACTATGTGTAGCATAACTTTTTCAAGAACTAAACTGCGTATAATCAAACAAAAGCGTTTATTACTCACCTACTATGTGCTAATAACTACTCTTTGTGCTAAGAGCCCATAGAAAATAATGGAATAGATCCTGTCCTCAAGGAACTTACATTCTATTAGGGAGATGGGAGAGATAATATTTATGTATATAAGTATACACACAATAAAATATTATATACAGAAGAAGTATAAAATAATTAAAAAGTAATATGGTAAGTTTGATGCCAACATTTCTGCATGGAAGAATATGAAGAAAGACTTTGCAGAAAATTATGCTTCAATTAGTCTTGAAGGAAGTAAGGGATTTTTTTTTTTTGGAGAGATGAAGAGAAACTATACCACATCATAAAGTTATGTTTGGTTTAATAGTCTAAGATTAGTGAAGCATATTTTTATTAGGATCAGGTAATTATAATCTCTGTTAGATGAAACGCATCAAAAATGCCATCTAGTCCAAAGAATAGCTAATCTCTTCTACAATTAGCCCAACCACTGATCATCCAAGCCATCACTTGAAATCCTGTAGTGGAGTAGCTTCTAATCCTCCCTTTGCTCCCCATAGCAGCTTTTTTCTACCTTTGGATAGCTCGAATTATTAGAAAGTTGTTCCCCCTTCTGCATATCAATCACTGCATCTATGCAACTTCCAACCACTGCTCTTCTGTATGTTTGCCCTCTGTGACCCAAAAGCACAAGGTTCAGTGAACCTGATAGCATGCAAACAGAAGTTTGAGAAAAGTATTAATCCAAATCGACTTTGATCCCTAAAAGCTGACAGCAGTTCAAACTAAAAATCAAATGAATTCACTAGTTCTTTTTTTTTTTTGTAAGGCATCAGTGATATCTGCTGGTATTAGATTAAATCCTTTCTCCCATGCATATTTTGATTTGAAAGAAGCACACAAGCTACTAGTAAGGGATTTAAAATAACATTAGTCATTGATTGCAACCCAAGTTGGAACTGAGGCAATGCCCAACACTATTAACTCTTGGTCAAACAAGGTTCATTAATACGTGGACTTTAAGGATAGCTGGAATAAAAATCTTGTAAAGTTACCAAAGCAACATTTGCTTTGGGATAAAAAGTTAGTAAGATTTTTTATTATTGTCTTATAGGACTTTTTTACTAGAAGAAAAATATTTAAATCTTATTTGTGTTAAACAATCCTCTTTTTGTCCAAGGACAGAAGTAACGCTATTGACCCCACCAATGGTTCTTAAATAAAGAAATTTAAGAAATAGAAACTCGGAATGCTAGCAAGAGAGCTGAAAGATGCCTCAAACCACCACGGCCTATAATACATGAATGTTTAGAGTATGTGTTCATTGGTGAAATACTACAGGGGACAATAATGAGAGAATATGAACTGTATTCTAGGACTTCTGTGTAGCTATAATGTGACTGATATGAGTATTCTGTGGTGTAGATAGTAGCCCCTTCATGCCCATGTATTTTGTGTGACTCTAGTCCACATCCTCCCATACATTCACCAGAGATGGTTCATTAAACATGTTGGCATCTTTTCTTGAACACTCAGCCAACCTCTATGAACAAAATTTGTTGAGAAGAAAACAATCTTGCAGAGACAGCTTGGTGTAAGATCTGCCTCAGCTAGATTATTTCATATGGGAATTTGTAGACACAGAATAAGCACCATAAATGGAAAACAAGTTGGTTTAGGCAGAAGATATCTAACTGGATTTAATTTGGGAAATTGTACATTGCTTTTAATCAACTTAATCTGCTCACTATGAAAAACCCATTACCTTGACATCATATGATATTTTTTTGTTGACAGTTATTGATCCTAGAACACCATGCTTATGGAAGAATCAAAGATCCAACCGACAAAAAAGACAATAGAAAAATGAAACATACATACGTATCATACATTTGTGTAGATATGCATACATGGTTATGTGTATTGCATAATACATATATGCACTCATGCACATACAAGCTTATGTATATATACATATGTACACATGTGTGTACATTTGCACACAGTATGTATATGTGTGCACACGTGTGTGTGTGTGCATTTTTATTGCCAGTGATGAATTCTAAGCAAGAAGCAGTATAAGAAATCGGGAAGACGGACAAACAGAAAAGGAGACAGGCTGGTAATGTAATGATACAATGAGAAACAATTGTTACTCAATTCAAGAGGTACTTGATGTAAGACCGAGCTTTAAAAACAGAGAAATATCTTTGATACATTGGGTAGAGAATCTCTAGTGAAGATTTATGGAATGAGTTGGACAAGATTCATAAAGGACAAGAATGTGTGGAAAGGTTGTAATTTGCTTTGGTGAAAGAAATATCCCCAAGGATAAAATCATTGAATCCAGCAAAGTATGCACTTTTGTCCATTAGCTGAGGTTGGAACAAAATTGGTCATTTAACATGAAGTTAAATTTTCCTTCTTTGATTAACCATTTATTAACTAAGGCTCTTAATTCCCCCCTCCCTTCATTCTCTATATTAAACTCATGAGCTCACAGCTATGTTGGGAGGGATCTGATAACCTTATGTGCATCTTTCTTAAGGATCTTTTTTAGGACAAAAGGTAGTCAGAAAGAGCCAAGAGAAAAATAAACTGAGCAGCAAGGCCTTGTGTTAACAGTTGAGAAGAACAAAGGTAGTGTTTAACTTGGCTACCTATGTAAAAGAAAGGGTCATTGATATGGATAAACTACTAAGTTAGAAAAAATCCTGTTGTATTTGGACTGATCTGGCTCTCTGCAGAGTGAGTATTGGAATCATGCAAATCTCTAGGTTTCTAGAAGGGTGTGGCTATATTGTTTCTAAGACTTCAAGAACTTCCTTTGTGTGGATGCTACTACTACTACTACTACTACTACCATACACAAACACACAGAAAGGTAGAGAGAAAGATAGACACTGAAAAAGAGACAGAGTGAAATAGAGAGAGAGAGAAAGAGAGATACAGAGACTAAGACAGAAAGACAGAGGGACAGACAGACAGAGAGACAGAGTGAAATAGAGAGAGAAAGAGAGAGACAGAGAAACAGAGAGAGTCAGAGAAAGAGACAGAGACAGAAAGTGAGTGTGTGTGAGCACCTGGAGATTTCTCCTGTGGAATAATTGTGTCATATTTTTCCACAAAATAACCTCCCCTGTTCTGTCACTATGCTTTTGCACTGGCTATCTCTCATGTCAGGAGTATGTTCTCTCCTCACCTTCTCTTCAGTTCCCTTATTTCCTTCAAAGGTCAGGTCAAACATTACCTTCTATATGAGGCCTCTTGGAATTACAGTAGCTGATAGTACATGCTCCTTGACAAATCTGCCTTGATTTTATTTTGCACATGCTTACATGGATATATGTGGTCTCTTTCAATTACTTATAAGTTCCTAGAGTACAAAGTTATTTTTTCCACTTTTTGTTTTTGTATGTCTAGCACTTAGCATGTAGATATCTATTCAATGTTTACTTGTTTGCTCAATATCTGCATCTTTATGGTTATGTTTTGACTGTCCTTGATACCTTTTTTCATGATAATCTGTTTGCTAATAATGATGAATCTGTAATTGTAAGATTATTGAACTATAACTGATACTGCATTACTAATATATTCATTGCTCTAAGATACCAGCTAGTCACCCTAAGGGTGCCGTGAGAAAGCCAGTCATAATAAGTATTTGCATTGAAGAAGACACAGTCTTAATTATGGGAATGTCCTAAATGGTTGAGAATTAAAACATCAGTGTTAGGAAAGAGGCCAGTAGAGAAACTTGCCTTGAGGGAAGGGTGTCCCCCATTACTGGCCACTTTACTGGTATCCCACCATTCACATTACATATGCCCCATTTTCCCTGTATTTTCTAATGACAGTTCCTGAAGTATGAAGGCTATGGATACAGCTACAATCTTTTTTTTTCTTTTTTTTTTGAAAATCCAGTACATTTAGGCCATCTGCAAAATCACACATTTTCTCCCCGGGTTAACAAAATGGAAATTCTCTGGATTTTTTGTTACTTAAATTAGATTCATTTTCCTTTGTTATTTATATTTGAATAAAAAGGAAAATTGTGACTTGATATTGTGTCGAGATTTCCATTCTGAAGCTCAATAACCAGAAGCTGGTTGCTAGTAACAGGGTACATTAAAAAAAAAAACTGGTACGATTTGAGATGTCCTTGGTACACTGAATTGTGAGGCTTATTTTCTCTCCAAATGATTAACAGCGGGGGTAATTGGATTCCTTAAGCTCATTCCCTGAAATTGTTTTAAAAAACAAAAAACAAAACAAAACAAAATAAAACAACCTAGGATTATAGGAAGGAAGGAATAATTCAGAACTAACAAACCTAATATAAAGCCATTACAACAGTGTCTTGTCTTTGTTGCTTTTGAATTTACAATAAAAGCATTAACCTCAGAATTAATCTGAGCATGTAACTGCAAAGCACTTGACTGAACACTTTATACAGTTTTTTCCTCTGAATATAAGCTTTACTTTTACTTATATTTAACCCCAAGAAGTTTACAATGGATGACAAATATCTTTAGATCTATTTTAAATACACGTATTCTCTTTAAGAGGAAACAGCTATATGTTGCATAAGGGAATTAGGAATCTTGGAACATTTTAAATTTGACTAAGGTTACATAGGAAGCAAACTTTGACAACAATGCAAACTGTAATTAGAAAAATATTTATTAAAATTATTGACTGTATATTGTGTGGAGGAAGTGCCCAGCTGTATGAGCATAGATGAATCTAAGTATATTCAAGTCGTGGTGCTGGACACTGAAGATTCTAGAATAAAAAATGACAAAAGGCACTCCTCTCAGGGAGCTTAACATTTATCATGCATGAGAAACACTACAATAAAGATTTAATTTTAAAAAAAGAAAGCACCATTGGAGAGGTTAGAGTCATATGAGAATTTAGAGAAAATAGGACCTCCCCTACCCAGAGAAATGAGTGGCAACTTCATGTGGGAGGTGGGACCCAACTTGGACATTCAAGAAAAGGGAATATTTCACCAGTTACAAAAAAAGAAATTTATTCCAAGAATGGAAAGTTGAATGGCTACATCCATGTTCAGGTAACATCATAGGATTTAGAGATAGAAAGGACCTTCATCACCATCAAGATAAAGTTTAGAATAGTAGTCCAATGTTTCAAGTATGCAGTGAACCTGAAGTAAAAACATGAAATAAAGATTTTTTTTTAAGGTAAATGATAGACAAGCCTTAGGAAGAAATTTTAAGAAGTTTTTAAGGTGAGGAAGGAACACAATAGTATATAAAAGAATATTTCTGAAGAAATGGTTTATTAAGAGATCATAAAATGAATGGAAAAATGAAGCTTTAAGGGGCATCTTGTTCGTCCATTCATCTTGCAGATGGGGAACTGAGGCCTAGACAAAAGAATAATTTTCCCCATATCAAATAGTGGAACTCATATCAAATTTACTCATTCTAATAGCCTCCCCCATAAAGTTCTCTTTCCACTATCCTAGATTTTGAAGATTCTCTGTAGATGATGCTTTGTATGCATGCAATAAGGTTAAAAAAAAATCATGGCTTTCAATTTCCCCATAAGAAGAAAAGAAAATCAAATCAGTGTGAATGAGATTCTGAACAAGTGCTACTGGGAAAAGAGCAAATGTCAGCTTTTCCTTGGACTTCATTCTTGGGCATCTAATTTAGCACTCACATTAATATTCATTGCTTTTTTTTACTAGCCTTAAATTGGCAGGTTTATTATTGTTGATTCTAGTATACACATGAATTCATGCTTCAGCATTTATTGCTATCATTAAAAAAAAAATCCAGATATAGTACCTATGAGTCATGGGAAGGTTCTTGGTTCCTTCTTGTTGAGTTTTGATAGTGTGCCTAAACAAGATCAAGTTAGAATTAAAATTCAAAAATGCCAAGCTATATCCAAAGTGAAAGAGGAATATGTAGTCGCTATTTTGGTCTGTTTGGTTTTGTTGATTTGGTTTTGAAAATATAAAGATCAAGATATAGAGGTAACATATATAGCTAACAAGAACTCAAGTTAACAACTCCAGAGATCATTTTCAGACTGCTAAGTTGAAGCCAGAAATATTGAAAAATTAGGTGGTTTTTGCTAAGTCAAAGGAATATAGTTGGGTTTGGGAAACCATTATATAGACTAGTCTTGGAAAGTAGGGAACAATAAGTCAAGGTCCCAGAATAGGACCATAGTCAGAATACTTCAGGCATGAAAGGTCCTTATTGATGTCTCCATCTGGGTTGACTCATGCATTAAGCACTCTATGTCCAAACCATCTGTTTTCTCCATTGGATTCCATCACCATGTGAAGTTGGAGAAGATGATGAAGGTTAATTGATCAGCTAGAAACATTGTTTTGTTTTTTAACTTAATGCATATAATTCAGCAAAAATAACATTTAGAAATTTAAATTTTTAATCAATGAAAGCACTTTGAAAAGATATATTGCTAAATGGTCTTTAGAATAGAGAAAAAAAATCTCTGAAAATCTATATGCACTTATAAATTGAATGTAGTTCTTTATTCTATTTGTCTGAAGTTGATATAAGGTAGAATAACAATAACATTACCACTACAAAACAAACAAACAAACAAACAAAAAAACAAGGGACCTTGATCCTTTAGGACAGAGGGTAGTTTGCTACATTCCGTGCCTAAAATTAAAAGTTTTCCTTGACTTGAATTTGTTTTCTGACCTTAAAGAACCAGGTAAATGGGGATATTGGACACATGGGTTGAGGTTGGGGAAGAGAAAGGGGATACAGAGGAGGCTAGCCTGACCAAAGTAAAGAGTACACACTAGGAAGTGATCACTAACAGCCTTTAAATTGAGGAAGAAGCAAAATAGTACTTAAGAGGTTCATTTCATCTGATGAATACTTGGCTCAAGTAGAAGTATAAATCGGCAGCAATTAGTAGTGAGGATGGAGATAGGGTAGTTTATGGGAGATCCCTGGAGAGCTGGAGTATACAAAGAGCAAACAAATTCACATCCCCTTATACAAGTCAATATTTAAAAATCTTTCTTAAAATGGTTTTATCTTCACCAAACTCAAGGGGATGAAGAGAGGATGTTGTTCATCTGAAGTTCTAGAAAGAATTTTTTTTTTCTGGTTAAAAATCAGAATTTCTTCATCTCCTTCCACATTTTGCCAAAGTTCTGCCCCAACCTATATTAGAGTCCAAAAAATAAGAGCTCTATAAAAGTGGTCTGGAAATTGTAATTTATTGTAACTCCATAAGGTCACAAGGTACATTTGAAAAGCTAAGTTTTAAGAATTAATTATCTTCAAACTTCCCTCTGCCAAATGAGACTTTGCTTCCTTCCTATGAGTATCAAGTTTCCAGTATATCTAAAGTATCTTTTTTCAGATCACATTGGAAAGTCTGGTTTTTGTGTGAGAAAGTCTGATTTTGTAATTTTACCAGTTACTTTTGGAAGAGTCTTACCATTGCTCATCTACTGTTAAAAAATACAACACTCAGAATTCCACAGAGCAACATGACTAAAATTAACATGCTTGACTTTTGGTCTGTCTTGTTATTTTTCATTAATATATAATAAAATGATGAAAGAATGAAACATTTGTTAAGCACTTTATACTTAGAAATCACCATATTAAACACTGGGGATATAAAAGAAAATGTAAGATAGTCCCTGCTATCAAGGAGCTCACTTTCTAATGGAGGAGACCACATGCTCCATATAGAAGGTCTGATCTGCAAGTCACATGGAAAAGTTTCATGATCCTTAGGTAATGTTGGAAAAGTGGGGGTTAATGCCTTATTTTTTATGTCATTATTTCACATCACCATTCCTAGGTATTTTGGATTCAGTATCCTGAACTGTCCCCAATAGGGTTTTAGTGAAGATAATGATCCAGGTGGTGGTAGAAATGTGAAGTAGGCATCTCAGTTAGGGCCAGGCAGACAGATTGGTAGACAGGTTGGAAAAAAAAATAATAATTTACATGAATGATGAGATGATGGTGGTATTAGACCTTATCAGTGGGTTACTTTGTGAACAAGAAGGCATAGTATAATGTTGGGGATAGTAGAATCAGATGGATTCATGGGGTTTACATAAGCATCCGATCAGTATCTAGTAATGATTTGTTGTTTAAGTTAGAAGATTTCTAATTTGAGTGGCACATGGATCTGTTCATCTCTCTATTTAATGTTTCCCTCACATCTTAGCCATGCTTATTAAGTATGCAATGAAACAGAACTATAAGGCATCACTAATGCATTGGATGACAGAATAAGTATTAAAAGTTATCTCAGGGGTGACTAGGTGGCACAGTGAATAGAGCACTGGCCCTGGAGTCAGGAGGACCTGAGTTCAAATTTGGCCTCAGACACTTGACACACTTACTAGCCATGTGACTTTGGGCAAGTCACTTAACCCCAATTGCCCTCCAAAAAGCAAAAATAAAAAAGTTATTTGAATCACCTAGAACAATGGATTAAGAATTTTGTATTTTTTTAATTGATTGAACAAGTTACAGAATAGGAGAGACTTGTCTTCAGAGCGATTTATTTAAAAAGGATCTGGCAAGTTTAGTTGACCACGAGTTCAATATGAATTAGCTATGTGATGAGGCTTTAAAAAAAAAAGTCAATGCAGTGTCATTGCAGTCAATGCAATAGAGATATATTATGTAGAAAAGGGAATCAAAAAACTCCAAAAGATTTAGGTAGGGTTGTATTGTTTGTGTATACACATTAGGGTGTGCACATGCACGCACACACACACACACATACACACACACGTCTTTATACATAAAATACTATACGTGGCATTTAATGCAAATTTTAACAAAAGTCTAAGGATATGTTTCCAGCAATGGAATTATTGGAAAAAAGGACATGGTAGTTTTTGCAACTTTTACTACATACTATCAGATTGCTCTTAGAAACAATAAACAAATTTGTCATAACACTAGGGATTATTAAATTTACCTTTTTATCCAAAAGCCCATTATTAGACATCAATGCAAAGAAAGAAAAGCAAGCAAATTGCATTTTTTAATTGAGGTGTTAATGAGAAAATTACATTAAGACATTTAAAGGTTATGTGAAATTACATCTAAAGATTAACTATTGTGTAGAACATACAATCTTAAGTATACATTGGGAATGGAATGTGCCAGGCATTTTGCTAGATGCTGAGGAAAGAGAGACAAAAAAAAAATCCCTTTACTCAAAAGGTTTGTACTCTAACAAGGAATTCAATATGTATACATTTTAAAACATCCAAAATGAACACAAAATATGAGTATTTCTGGGGGGACACTAATAGATGGAGGCATTAGAAAAGACCTCATATAGAAAGTAATAATTGAAATCAGACTAAAATTAGAAATTCTCCAGGGGGCATAGCCAAGATGGCATAGTAAAAAGAGGAATTCACTTGAGCTTTCCCCCAAATCTCTCCCAATACCTCTAAAAAAGACTTTAAACAAATTCTATAATAGCAGAACCCACAAAATAACAAAGCAAAACAAATTTCTAGCCCAAGACAACCTGGAAGGTCAACAAGAAAGATCTGTTACACCATTCTGAGAGAAGAGTGTGGTCCAGCACTGGCAACAGATAGGCCAAAGCAGGCCTCTCAGGGGACTGAATTACAGGCAACTATGACAATTTCCAGAGTTCTCAACCCACAAATGACAAAGACAACTTAGAAGGTCAGTAGGAAAGTTCTGTGTCATCTGGCCTCAGCCCCAGAGTGGTGGCAGTGGCTGCAGCAGTGGCTGCTGCTTCCAGAACTCTTGGCCCACAGATGGTAGGGGGATCAGGGGTGGGAGGATCAAACAGCTGATCACATGGGGATTGCAAGGATCTCTTTGCTGGCGCTAAGGCAGTATTCTTTTGCTTTGCCCATGCTTAGATCTGGGTTGCATTCCTGGGTGGTGGTTCTGGGGCTAGGAGGAGTGCTGGTGTGGCAGAGCTTGTACTGGTGGGGAAGAGGGAATCTTCCTCACAGTTACAAGGCAGAAAAGAATGCTTACGGTCACTCAGCCCAGAGCACAGGCCAGGAGAGGAATTAATACCTCTCCACTGATCATACCACCATGAAAGAACTAAAAATTTATAGGGTCCTTAGAAGTATCTCTAAAAACCACTGCACAAAACCCCTGAAGCTTGGAACAGCACACCCTTCACACTAAAGGTACAGCCTTACCTTAACAAGGAGTTTAAAAGTCAAATAATTGGCTCTGGGAAAATGAGCAAAGAGTGGAAAAAAAAAATCAGACTATAGAATCTTACTTTGGTGACAAAGAAGATCAAAACACACAACCAGAAGAAGATAACAAAGTCAAAGTTGCTACATCCAAAGCCTCCAAGAAAAATATGAATTGGTCTTAGGACATGGAAGAGCTCAAAAAGGATTTTGAAAATCAAGTAACAGAAATAGAGGAAGAATTGGAAGGAGAAATGAGAGTGATGCAAGAAAATCAAGAAAAACACATCAACAGCTTGCTAAAGGAGACCCCCCCCCAAAAAAAAAAATACTGAAGAAAATAAAACTATGAATTCTAAGAGGCAGAGGTAAGGATGGATATGCCCTCTATGCAAATAACCATAACACAAAATAAAGTATAATAAGTGCATTAGGAATGAAATAAACATTTTTGTCCTATCTTCCATTCATCTAGCACCATGCTTAGAGTATTTTACAAAAATTTCATTTGATTAAAAAAAAATCCTGCAAAGTAGATGCTGTTATGATCCTCCTTTTCCACTGAGGAAACTGATGCAAACACTGACTAAGTGACTTGCCCAAGGACCTAGAGGTATCAATTATCTGATTTGAACCCAGATTTTCCTGACTCCAAACTCAATGCTCTCTGTATCCACTTTATCACCAGCTACCTCTTAAGAGACTCCTTATAAGAGAGAAGCAAACAGATATCTATGTCAATTCCAAGGAGGAAAGCCTCAAATACAAGCAGAGGGAATACTTCATGGGAAGTGTAGCATTTAAGTTGGCATGAAATAATGGGTATGATTTTGACAAACAGCATGGAAGCTATTTTAGACACATAGAGAGATGGATTCAAAAGGATAAAGATGGGATAGCATAGGACATATATAGTGTATAGCGAGTAGTCTGGTATGATTAAGACTAAAGTGTATAAAGGGAAGTCATATGAGACGAATTTAGAAAAATAGGGCAGAGCTAGGTAGTGCAGCATCATAGATATCAATGCTAAGGGCTTTTGATGTCATTCATTAGAGATTATGGAGCCATGAAAAATTTTATTCAAAGAAGTGTCTCCATTAGTGCTAAGCATAAAGCAAATGAGCTAGTGGAGGAATATGGGTATGCAATCATTAAAATGTGTAATCTGTGAATTAACAGTGGGTATGAGAGGGACAAATCTAGGGTAAATTTAGATCAGAGTAATATACAAAGCTCAAGGTCAATGTGAGGGAAGTAGTGGAAGGAATAGAAGATTGTGCTGAATAATATATTTTTGAAATACAGGATCTCAAAAGTACACTGCTGCGGTATAATAGAAGTAGGGTGGAAATAGAAGCTTGCCATGGTGAGATGTCTGAATTTAGCAAAGAATTAGAACTATGTAGTTGTATATAATATTTACATTCTGTACTCTCGCCTCAAGGCCACATGTGGCCCTCTAGGTCCTCAAGTGAGGCCCTTTGAATGAATCTGAACATCATTGCACAAATCCCCTTAATAAAAGAGTAAAAAAAAAACATTGTAAAACTTGGACTCAGTCAATGGGCCCCACCCAAGGACCTAGAAGGCCACTTGTGGCCTCAAGGTCACAGGTTTTCCACCCCTGGTCTATATATTAGGTTGCCCTTTATTTCCAGAATCATTTTTGTTGTTTCTGTTGTCATCATTGCTCTGTTTTTTTTCCCTTTGACCTTGCTCTAAAATTTACCAGAAAGATTATTGTGTGGAATTTGGGGTAAATGCTACAAAGAGTCAGAAACTGTATAATATTCTGCTCACCCCCTTCACTTTTTTCAAAGATTAAGGAGGAAGATGGATAAAGGAGGATAAAAAATACAAACACTATGGCCTTTATTTTTAAACATTATAGCCTTTAACTGGTGTTAATAATGTAGTCAAACTCTGCAGCAGGTAGTTTAAACAGCAAAATTAAAAGTTATTTGGTAGCAAGAGTTGTCAAGGATTTTCTAAAATGGCTGATGATTTGCACATTTCTTCTCTAAAATTGTGTCTTTTCATTGAAGGGAGTAAAAGTTAGAATTTGATACAAAGGACTAATGAATATATTTACAAATCTATTATTGGTAAAAGCTGTGACTTCAGGCTAGGTAATGATTCTCATCCTTGAGATTTTCAATCTCAAGTACGCCCATTGAAACTGACCCAAGTCTCACAAAGTGGGAAGAGTGATATATTTAGGAACCCACAATAAACACGGTTTTCTGTAGGTGATGAGTCATGTGGGAAAAGGTTGATGTTTTCCCTGAAATGTATATGGTGGTCCATAAATATCACAAAATCAGAGAAGAGGATTTGTTGAAGGTGGCAGAAGCTGTCATGCTCTGGAGTTGGGTGTTAGTGCCTAGTTCACAAATATGTTGAGATAAATTATGGGAATTATAAAGCCAAAATGGTACTCTAAAGATAAAACAACAGAAGGTTCTGAAATTCAGGTCTATTTTAATTGTTTTCTTGGTAAATTAACTTTTTCTTTATTAATGTAAATAGAGGGGAAAATGTGAGGGGATATTTACTTACACCCATTAAAATTAGAGTAAATGTCTACAGGAACAACACGGGTAGGTAAAAGTGCTTGACAATACAAGTGGGTCTGAATTCTGGCTGTGATACTGACTTGCTGTATAGTGGTGGGCATGATAAACACTTTGTTCATTGGTTTCCTCATATAGATAAATAAGAAATTCTTCATCATATTATCACTAGGTAATCTGTAAGATTCCATCTAGACCCAACTTCTCTGACTCTCTATCAATGAGTCTCTACGCCTCTCTAAAGGTAATCATTTTCTTGTATCCTTAGAACCTAACACAATGTCTACTATATAGAAGACAGTGAAATAATTACTAACTATCAACTGGTTGCCTGAAAAGATGAGATTATTAATAATTATAATTTTTTAAAAAACCCTAATGTGTTATATTTTAAAGTATTCAAAGAGCTTTTCTTACAAAATCCATTTAAGTAGGTACCACAAGTATTATAATCCCTATTTTATAAATGAAGAAAATGAGCTTAAGTACCTGAACATATATGCATAGTTAATAACTGTTACAGTCAAGATTTGAACCCAGCTGTCTGGACTCTAAATCCAGAGCACTTGTACCAGACCACACTACCATATATGGCATGAAAATGGCAAATGTTCTGAGTGGTTTATTTTTTCAATAGTGTTTGTAAATTGCTCTAATCCCATCATGCTCTCTGTCCTGATTTTCTTCATAATCAATACCCTGTACATATATGATCACTTGTTTATTAGGGGACTATTTTGTGATTGAGGAACACAGTGGAGATCTCTAGCCCATACAGAAAATTAATCTGGGTCTCAGTGACCCAACCAACTGTGCTAACAAATAAGACACAGAAATTACATGTCAGTTTCCATTGTACACAGGTATCTGGAGGAGAACTTTATACTTTAATTTATTGCCAGTTCAGTAACCAGTAACAGGGAAAGTGGGTGTGTGTGTGTGTGTGTGTGTGTGTGTGTGTGTGTGTAAATGAAGATTGGAGGATGACAGGTACCAAGACAGGAATGTGCATAAATCTACATCTTGAAGGTGAGAGGTGGGGCAAATTGACTTTACTTTTACTCTGTTCCCACTTGAAATTCATTGAAAGGAAAATTGAAATCATATGCATCAGAGAGTGAGGGAAGGTTTAGCTATTATTTTTAGAACTGTTAAGCTATGGGGGGGAAAATTGTCATTTAGTAGACCAATCAGTTGAAATGATACTCAGTCTCCATTGCTCCTTGTACCTCTATGTTCAGGCCATCCCTGGTCAGAAATAACACAAGAACAGGTAACATATCCAGCAATATTTGGCCATAGAGTGATTACACTTTCATCTACAAGTCTCCCTGACAATGTACTACTACTCATAGAGAGCTGATGGCCTATATTCGCAAATACTTTTCCACAACAAAATTATAGATACTAATAGTCATAACTAATATGTATATAGCACTTTAAGGTTTGTAAAATACGTTATGTATATTTGGGACTCATGGGTGAATCACACAGTATGTATTAGAGGTAGGACCTGAATACATGGCTTCCTCATCCTAAGGTCAGTTATACCACACCATACCAACTTTCATGTTAAATGAAGTAAAACCATTTTATTAATTAATTAGTTTGTTTTCATCCTGCAGAGTTTCTAGCACAGTGACTTTCATATGCTTTTTCATTGAATGCTCTTGAATAAAGTCATCATCACTTAAGTCTATAAGCCATGGCCATACCTTTCCTTTGGAGAGAAAGAGTAGAGAATGTTAGTCTAGTGAAATAACCAACTATAGAAATTGGAAGTCAGAAGTCATAGATAAGTTGGAAGCCTGGCTTAGTGACTTACTAGTGATATGACTTTTGAAGAGCCTTTCTGAGTAACTCAGTGTTTGCGTATCTGTAAACTGGGAATACTCATCTCCACATTTCCAGGTCTTTTGGTGTTACTACATGGGATACATTTTGCAAACAGTTCAGCGCTCAATAAATGTGAACTATTACTGAGAAAACAGAAACTGTCATCCACTAGCCAAAATCATGATCACCTTTCAGCACATAAGAAGTGGATGACTCTGTAATTCAGTGAGCCCATGATCCCATTTCTTATGGTACTCTCTGTTGTCAAACACATCAATACCACTCTGTCTCCTCTCAAGGTCATTCTAGAATTTCTGTGTAAAGAAGCTGGTCAATATACTAGAGGCCTTTCTCTGGTTCTTTTCAAATACTATAAATAATCATGGCAATATATAAGTAGTCCTTTTAGTTTTCACTTTCTTTACCTGGCAGGCATACTTCCTTTCCTGCCCATTAAAAGGAATACTTTTGTCTTTCATGCCACTTTTCAAGTTCAAATTATTGGTGACTGTAAGTTACAGTGTATTCACATTCTAACTTATTATTTTTTCTTTGCTCTTGAGATCTATAATTTCATTTCCCATGATGTGGTGGTGCTCCATGATCTGTATTCATCATTGGAAGAATATTGGTGCTTTAAAAAAAAAAGTCTCTGACAGCACAGATAGCTTAGGATCATGCAGTGTTCTATGCAATTATTCTGTCCATTTCCTCATTCAGGCCACACATATACTAAAATTAGAATGAAATAGAATGAATGAAACAGAATGAAATATCATGGGATGCTTACTAAAGGGAATTTATTAAATTATAAGTACATATATAATTTTTTAAATTTTTTTGTTTTCTAAACTTTTGTTTATTTTTAGTTTACATCATTCATTTCTATGAGATTTTGATTTATAAATTTTCTCCCTGTCTTTCTCCTACCCACCACCCCAAAACAGCGATCCCCCACTGTATACCTCCTCCCCCTATCTGCTCTCTCCTATATCCTCTCCTATCACCTCTCTGACTTTCTGGTAGGGCAAGATGGGTCTCCCTACCCCAGAATCTGTATATTTCCCTCCTTCCTACTCCACCTCTCACTCGTTCTATTCTCTACTTTGTCCCTTTCCCTTTACAAAAGTGTGTGCTTCTAACAACCCTCCCCCCGCAACCTGCCTCCAATCCATCCTCCATCCTCTTATCTTCTTCCCCTCTACTCTCCTGTAGGCCAAGATACCCAATTTAGAGTGTATGTCATTCCTTCCCTAACCCAACTTCAATGAGAGTAAGGTTGACCCATTCCCTTCCTATTCTTCCCTTCCATTATAACAATTATCCTTGCCTCTTATATATGACAGGATTAACCCCCTTCTGTCTCTCTCTGTCTCCTCTCATACTATTCCTCTCCCATCTCTTAATTTTACCTTTTAAAATATTATCCCATCCTATTCAATTGATCCTGTGCACTCTGTCTAGTACATATATAATTATATATACTATATATCTAGTTATATAAATATATAAAATCATAAATCATATTATATATCCAAATAAATTCTTGCACATATATACATGTGATATCTCTCTCTCTGTGAATATATATATATATATACATATATATATATGTATGTATATTTGTGTGTGCTTTTATATGTATGCGTGTAATATTGTGGATAATATCTCTCCCTTCTTTCCTACTTTTTTCTGCTCTATTACTCAGAAAACTTAAATTGTCATCCAGTAGCCAACATCATTTGTGATCCCTAGTGCCAAAGGTCGGAACTTCATCTTTAACCTAGATTGTTATAATACCTCCTAATTGGTCTCCTTGCTTTCAGTCTTCTCTCTCTTCTATCCTTCCTACAGGAACAACAACAATGACAATAATGATTATAAAATAATAGCTTGCCTTTATATAGCACTTAAAAGAGCTATATATAAAAAGACCTATATATAAAAAGACCTTTACACATATTAATTCATTTCATCCTCACAAGAATTCTGAGTAGTAAGTTCTATTATTATTCCTATTTTAAAGATCAGATGCCATTCCTAAAGCATGTCTGACCAAGTCACTCCCCACCTTCAGAATCTTCAGGGGCTCCCTATCACCTCTAGCATGAAATATAAATTCCTCACCATGGAATTTTAATTCATCTGTAACCTGGATTTCCCTTCCTTTTTACATCTTGTTTCACTTTATTCCTCATCATGTAGTATAATCAGTAGCATAATTGAACTGTTAACTATTTCCTGTATTTACATTAATTGTCCCTCTGAATTCCACCAACATTCCCACCTGCTTCTCACAGTTCTTTTTCTTCCTTCATGTTTATCTCCAGTGTCACCTCTTCCACTTGCTTCATTTCTTTACATGGTATGTCCCTAGAATATAAGTCCCTCAAGGGAAGGGAGAAAGGAAACAAACGTTTATTAAGCTCCTACTATGAATGAGGCATGATGCTAAGTGCTTTGGAAATATTGTCTCATTTGATCTTTACAACAACTCTGCCAGGTAGGTGATAGTATTATCTTCATTTTACACATGAGGAAACAAGCGGACAGAGATGAATTGCCTTACCGAGGTCATACAACCAATAACAGTATGAGGATGGATATGAAAAAAGATCTTACTGACTCCAGGTCTGGCACTATTCCTCACTGCCCCATCATAGTTTAGACAAGAGGTATATAAGAGGCCTAACGTAAGGACCCAAAATGTGGCCCCTACTTGATTTTAATTTTAGTTTGATAGCACTGGTTTAGATGCTCTGTGTATTCACAACTACATGAGATGGTGGGATGCATACATACACAAATTAAAGAGAAAATAAATCACATCATTAGACAATTTATAATTAATCTCATATAAGACAAAAAATGAAAAAAAAAGCTTAAAATTACATTTCCTTTTTCTGTTGGGTTTTTTGTATCCTTACAAATTTTCATGTTTAATCAAATTTCCAAGAAACCAATTCATGGTTAACTCTTCTTTATTCAGTATGTCCAAAATAAAATCCTTATTTTTATCCATGTTGGTAGTTCTTTCAGTGATTTAGATCATAGTCCCCTCACACCTCTGTCAGTGGTCTTAGGACTCACTAATAATAATGGCGATAAAAGTAACAATGACAACAACAAATGGTAATAATGGTTCAAAGTTTAGGGGACTTTATGTAGTTAAAATATTTATTCAGTAATTATTCTATGTCAGACACTGCTCTTTGCTCAACTCTGAGCTTGCAAATTCAAGTAGACAAGATGATCATTTCTCTCACCTGAGTGATTTACATTCTGATTGTGGAAAGACAGCTCATAGAGAGGTGTTGAGAATTGTATGTGTGTCTGCATGGAGGGCTGGAGGTAGGAGGTGAATCCTTGTGGGTCAGAGTGAGCAGACAACCAGGAAATGGCTTGGAAGTCTGGATACTTGACATAAAATAGTATCTCACTTATCCAGATGGTGGGGGAAGAGGGATTAGGATTAGCACAGCCTTGGGTTCTGATGGTGAGGATAAGGATGATGCAAGAGATTGCCTAGGTTATTTTATTTGAGAGTAGCAGTAAACCTGTAATAAACTACAACTATTATTGTCTCCATTTTGCAAGTGAGGGAACTATGGCTCAGAAAGTTCCCAGCAATCACCTGTAGTCCCACAGCTAGTGAATGTCAGGGAGTGGATTTTCAACTAAGTGTCTTCCTGATCCAAATTCAGTACTCTGTCCTTGATAGCATGCTGCCTGGTTGAATTACTGTAGTGTAGTGGGGTCAAACTGAAATAAAAACAGGGTCACTAATTTGTACATAATCATATAGAGTCTGTTCATAGACTTATTTTGAAATGTAATGTTATCTATGCTTATATACTTTTATTTATCTTGTCAAATAATTTTCCGTTACACTTTAATCTGGTTTGGATTGCTCTCAGAATGTTGCCTCCATTTCTGGATCCTGGTGTTGAATACGTTAGGGTAGTAAAATGTTCTTTGGTGGCACAGTGGATAAAGCACTGGTCCTGGAGTTAGGAACTCATCTTCATGAGTTCAAATCTGGCCTCAGACAATTACTAGCTATGTGACCTAGCCTGGTCACTTTACCCTGTCTGCCTCAGTTTCCCTATCTACTAATGGAACTGGAGAAGGGAATGGCAATCCCCTCCAGAAATGGGGTCACAAAGAGTCAGAAGTGACTGAAACAATGTAACAACAACAACAACAACAATAGTAGTGAAAGGGAGAATTTTTTTGTTTCGTTTTGTTTTAATGAAGGTTTTCATCCTTTTAATTTCATACAGCTTTTATTTTGTCCAAACAATTATGTAGATGATACATAGGAAATCATGCAAAACATATTTCCATATTTGCCTTGTTGCAAATTTCTCTCCAGAATGATTGGATCAGTTCACAACTCCACCAACAGTGCATTAATATCCCCAGTTTTTCACATCTCCTCCAATATTTGCCATTTTCCTTCTCTTTCATACTAGACAGTCTGATAGGTGTGAGGTGGTATCTCAGAAGTTTTAAATTTGTATTTCTCTAAACAATATGGATTTAGGGCATTTTTTCATGTGACTGTAGATAGCTTTGATTATTTCTTCTCAAAACTCTTCATATCCTTTGACCATCTATCAGTTGGAGAATGATTTGTTTTCTTATAAATTTCACTCAGTTGTCTATTTTGAGAAATGAGGCCTTTCTCAAAGAAACACAATGTGAATTTTTTCTTCCTGGCATCTTATGTTCCTTTTACTCATATGTACTTTATAGATTATTTAAACAAAGTACACTGGAAAGAGAATATTTTTCGCTGGTAGCAAGACAGGTCATAAAAGTGATATGTAGCAGAGAATGAAAACCTAGATCCTCTTGGCCAATACTTTCACATTATTCTGTTTATTCAGCTTTGATTCAGTTCATATAATTCTTCCCTATATTTCTCTGTATTCAGAATATAAATTATTTTTATGACCTTTCCTCAATCAGTGGGCATTTACTTTGTTTTCAATTATCTGCTACTATAGAATTTGTTACTATAATTGTTTGTGTATATATTTAAAGCCTTTATTTTTGTCAGTGACAAGAAAAAGGAATTTATCTCACTGTAAATTCCGACCTAATCAATGTGTAATAATCCATCTAAAATAGTAAAACAATTGTATTGGCCAAATGAAAATTAGCATGTGGTATCCAGTCTTTCAGGGATGAGCCCTTGCATATTTATATATACTGGTTGTGTGATTGAATATATTTATTTCATTGACAACAAAATAATTAAAGTCCTTCTATCTTTGTAAGACTAACTTGAACTGAAGTTCCATGGCTATATCCCTAGGTTGCCTTCTATGCCCCCACATGGGATCAAAATGGAAATTTAATGAGGAAGATTAACCTTTAACTCTAAAGTTATATATAAGCATATTTGTATATACCGTTATATACATCATCTCTAACAATTCATCTATGAATCTATTGTAAATGTTTTAATTTTACATGAAACTATGGAATAATCTACAGACTAAGTCTACTTCAATTCTCCTTACCAGAAACAAGTCAGAGAGAGAAAGGGAGAGGGAGAGGAAGAGAAGGAGAGAGGGAGAGAAAAAGGGACAGAGACAGAGAGAGACAGAGAAAAACAGAGACATGGAGAGAGAAGGCGACAGAGACAGAGACAGAGAGATAGAAAAAAGAGACAGACAGAAACAGAGAAAGAAGACAGAGACAGACATAAAGAGAAGCAGAGACAGAGAATATGTATGTAGAGCTTTTATTTCTGTCACTGACTGCGGGAGGTGGGGGAGGGGAGAATTTCTCTAGCTAGAAATATCCTTTCTAAAGAAAAAAATTCGTGCCAAATGCCATTGTCTATTGCATGGAAATGGTTTCTAAAACTATTCTTCAAGCATTTAATTTTGTATCTCTAGTTATATTTTCCCATCTTGAATTTATTCAGATATGAATGTCATTCCAGCAAGATGCTTATTAAAATTTTCTTTTTTCTTCCCTGTTTAGAAACAAGTAGGGTCATAAAGAAGGTTTATAATAAAGCAACTAAGCAGAAATAATAGTGATTTTTTTTCCTACTTTGTATTTAGGTAAAGGCAAACTTGTATTGACCCTCCTATTAGACTTCATTAGCTCAAAAACAAAACAATAAAATGTAATGAATTCTCTCATGCAGAACATTTTTTTCTTACATTTATCTCAAATTATGATAAGCTAGTATTTGCATGGCCATGATTATTTTATGAATGTTTCCCTTAAGGACAGTCTCATACATTCAAGTTCTTAGTTGCATTATTTCATTAGTTATCTATGCTACCTCACATTTTCAGATAAAATGAAATCCTTTCTGAATCTTCTCCTTTGTAAAATGTGCAGGTGGCTTTTTTTGAGAAGCATATGAACTTTCAGACATTCTTTGTAGCTCTTACTTCCTTATGTTAATTAATGGTCACGTTAGTATACTGACTGAGTGAACATGGGTCAATCCTATTTAGTACAAAGAAATAGAATATGAAAATTCAATTGAAATTGTCATATATGTTTTGATGAATTGACCAAGGAAATAGCTCCTACGTTTAAATTCAGTTCGGGGTTAGGGGAAAGAAGCACTGAGGACAGTGCAGTACCTGCCCAAATATGCCCAGTCATATGGAGGGAATAACTAATTTTCTAAAATGTCCAATGGGGTCAGTTGTAATTCTAAAAGTCTGGAGGTCTATAGACACATGGATGGCAGTTGGTAGAGGGATTGGGTTGGCCCAGGGACAGATACATATGAGGTGGGGAGCAATGGAGATTAGTCTTGCCAGAGAAGGGATGTGACTCCCCATTGCCAGGTCTATGCCAGACATTGTAATGAGATCTGAGAAAACAAAGGTAAAAGTTATCATTCTGGCTTGCATGCCATGGAAAGGAAGCCACTGATTTGGAGGTAAATCTTAGCTATCACGTACACTAATTTCTTTATTTTGTAAAGGAAGAATCTGTGACTCACAAAAGTGAAAAGACTTTACCAATTCCATACCATCTGGACCTTCAAAACCAGTATTCTTTCCTTTGGATCTCTATGAAAATGTTTGTCTATGTACAGAGAGCCTTTACTTATGTCACTTATAAATAAAGGAATTCCTCAAGCTGTAAATTCCAATCTATAACAATTCATCTAAAAGAATTAAATGTCTAGTAGTTCCCCCCCCCCCACCAAAAAAAGTGAGGAACTGGTATCCAGGTTTTTAGGGATGAACTCTGGGGAACTTAGGTAGACTGGTCTTCTAGCTGAAAATACATATTTCATTGACCATTAAATACTTAAAGTATTTTTTTTTCCTTTGGGTCTGGATAGACTGCTTAGATGTAAGGAAATGGGTAAAATGACTTCTTACAAGCCTGTTCAATTTTGATTCACTTGAATCATAGAGACAGAGGAACACTCTGGATCCTGCTCGCCATTGTTATAAGTTGCATTTATAGTTCCTTCAGTGATTATATAAAATGCTGGATTAAAACACTAGTTCTCCTTCCTACCCCCAAAATTCTGATTTAGACTCTATCTGCTCTTAGAGAAGCCACAGCATTACATTTGCCCTAGTTAGGCCATCTCTAAATCCCTTTTCTCTGTGCACAGCAATTCTATTTAAATTACAAGATTTGAGCAATTGTAAGGATTGTAGAATTCCTAAAATATACCTAGACCATGGAGGGGCTTTCCAGTCCTGATGCCCAGAACTCCTGAGCTTTCATTTACTCCCAATTCTGTTGGCTTAGCAGAGAAGTTTGAAATACTCATTTTTCCCCCTGCCAATTTAGTGCTGTTTCCTTGGCATTTGGAGTTTGCAAATGACATGGTATTTTGCCTTGCTTGCTTTTATTCATGGTTTAGAACCATTATATGAGTTAGTGTGATTCAGGGTGATTTGTTGAACTTGCTTGTGAAGGAAAACTAACAAGCAAAGAGTTTATAAAACATACCCTTTGAGTGGGTGTGGCACACATCCTGCTTCCTTTATGGAATCATTGCTAAATACAATAGGCTGGGCTTCCTTGCCCTTCTGTACTAAAACAACGATAACAACATATTTAGATTGCTCTCTCAGGTTTATAAAATGTCTTTGAAATAAAACTGTGAGGTAACTAGTAAGGCTATTTGTTTCCCCATTACACATTATACAAATAAGATTAGATGAGGCTCAGAGATGGTAATCTGCCTAGTATCACTCAGTTAGCAAGGTCTCTTCTGGCTCACAAACTAGTGTGTTTTCCATTATTCCTTGGGTTAACCATTCATGCCTTAGATTCCTGAGAGGAGAGTATACTAGGTATTTATTTTTGAATATAGCATCTACCTCAGTTCAGTCTCCTTTCCTAACTTGGGCAATTTCTTAACTGAAAAGAAAAAGAAAAATGTTTCCCTCAACTCTTCTCAGTTTAGCATAGACTCTCAGCTTCCTTTGTTTTCTGTTTTTTATTCCACCCAGACCCCTCTAGTTTTCTAATGTCAAAGGTACAGATCACTCAAAAGATAATTCCCAACCCAAAGACACACTGGAGCTTAAAGCATCCATAATAGTAGGCATCCCTAGCTTTTATTATCTATTCAATCTTCCTAACTGATGTCCAAACCTGGAATAAGAATAGAAGGGGGAAAAGGAGGGGTATGATAGACTGATTCTATCTCTGTCCTGCTTGTCTATTTGTAGACCCAAAGGCTGATCACAGTGCTTTGCACATAATAAATACAAAAATGATTTATTTTTTTAATTAATTAGTTCATTCATACATTCTTCTCTGGTTTAGGGTCAAGTACCATTCTCCTTAACCTACTCAAATCTTCTTTGGCAGCTTATTGACTCATAGATATTTAGAGATAGAAGGGTGTAAAGAGGCAATCTCATTCAACTCTCTCCTTTTCAAGTTGAGGAAGCAAATGCCTGTGTGTTAAGTGAATTAATGACTCACCCCATTCCCAGGAAATCTGCAGAGAAAAGCGTTCTTAAAAATCACCAAGGACATCCAATGGAGAGAGATGTGAGAAGAAAAGGAACAATCACATAGATGAGAATTTTTGACCATCGTTTTTGACAAGCATTTTTTTTTGACCATCATTTTGACAATCATTTTGACTAATGATTAAAGATATATATATATATTAAAGGTATATCCATGGAATAATTAATGCAGTGGATTTAACTCTTTTGCTGTTGTTTTTGTTCCTGTTTTTCTCCTTATTCCTTTTTTTACTCCTGGGTACTTTCAATGACTTGTTAATGAATTGGATATGAAATGTACAGTTCTCTTTTCATTATCTTTATACATTTTTTCCCATCTACTAGGTGAATGGACCTTGTTAGATTAGGTAAATGGGTCAGGCCTTCTAGGGAGAAGAGATAGGAGTAGCATCTTGGTGAGTCCTGCCGCTTGAGAACAAAAACAATGTTAAATCCTCAATAGATTTAGGAGTTAAAGTTATTGAATAATATTGCACCAAATATACTATAAGAAGAAGAAGCACATGGTGACTTATCATATTCATCTTTTCAGTTACAAGTTAGTAAATCTTAGGATTTTTTTTTTCTATTTTTAATATGTATCTACTTGAGTCACATATGAAGCTTAATTTCACTTTGACTGGGTACACATACCAACTCTAAATACCATACAAAAAGTTCTACCATTGGGCAGCTGATAGTTCAAAACCCTTGAATTAATGTTTTCTAGTAGTTCCACATAGTTCATCATTCATTTTTATCCCTTTAAATTGAGAGCTTTGTGAGGTCAGGGGTTTTCTTTCAACTCTGTATCTCTAGTGCTTCACATAGTGTCTGGCACATAGTAGGCGCCTAATTAATGCTTATTGACTGACTGAAAGCTAAAGGAGACCTACTGTTAAGGAAAATCCTGATCTATTCCTAAACTGGAATTAACAGTTTGATTGTATACTTTCCCAAAAAGCACTTGAATAAAAGTATGCTGATTTTGAGTTCTCGGTAAATATTATTTCAACCTATACTTATTCCCCTTATTTTAGATGCTATTCTTAGGGTTCCTCATTTCTGTCATTAGGCTTCCTTCCACTGATACTGGAAGCTTAAATATATTCTTGGATATGTAAAATTATTTTCATTTATTTTAATTAATATGGCATCCTTATTTATAAATGAATAACAACATTTCAGGCTATTTCAGTGTCTTGAATCTGTTACGATTTTTTGCAGATGCTCTGAAGAGCACACTTTAAAAAGTATGTGTGTTTTTTAAAATTATGTTGGGGCTTGAAAAGACAAAAAAATATAGTTTTAATTCCTCTGATCCATCCCTGGCCTTAACTGTGTGGGAACCTCCTCTGATACAATTGAACAACATTCATTAAATACTAACACATGCAAGACATTCTGCTAGATTGTCAGGATCCAATGACAAAAACCTAAATTATCCCTATCCTCAGGAAGTTTACCTTCTACAATAAATATGCCTATAAAAAGAAAAAGAAAACTTGGCAAATTAGAAGGTTTGTGGGAGAACCAACTTTTTTTTTTTTTGCTTTTTTTTGGAGGGGGAAGGCAGGACAATAGGAGTTAAGTGACTTGCCCAAGGTCACACAGCTAATAAGTGTTAGGTGTCTGAGGTTAATTTTAACTCAAGTCCTCCTGACTCCAGGGCCAGTGCTCTATTCACTGCACCACCTAGCTGCCCCAGAGAACTAAACTTTTAACTGAAACTTGAAAAATAGTCTGTCTTCTAAGACAGAGAAATGAGTAAAGAACGTCATCCAGGTGTAGAGGGGAGTTTGTGAATAATGCATGCAGAGGGTGATGGAATTCTGAGTTCAGAGAATAGTTAGTACTCCAGTTGAGGTAGAACTTAAAGTGAATGAAAGGAGATGACCTGAAATGAGACTAGATAAACATATGGAAGTCAGATTATGCAAAGCCTCAAATGATAGACAGAGGATTCCAAGATTACAAGTATGTGTGGCTAGAAGGCTTTTGGTATTCCCAAAAGAAACTGAGAAATCTAAATGAAGAGTAGGATAGGGGTGGAGATGGAGAAGCAGACACTGTCTACTTTCAGCATTTCTTCAGAAAGACTTATTCTGAAATATTAATTGGACATCAAAGTAGAAATGTTCACCAGGCTGTTATTAATAGTAATGATGCATTTGTCTCAGGGTCATTATTGTCTTCTTCTCCTTCTCCTCCTTCTTCTTTCTTTTTTTGTCATTTCTAATACTTGGTGGAAAAGTGCAGCACTATTATTATTGTTGCAACCAATTCAGATTGTTTTTGCTAATAAGAAAACAATCATTTAATAAGCTACCAGGTATGCAATTAGTTCTTTTATACTATGCATCTCTCAATCAACTATATGACTATGAACATCCGATTTTCTGTAAAGATTTTATATGATCAAAGATTTAGAGTTGAAATCTACTCTAGCAGTTATCTATTCCAGCTACATCATCTTACAGGTGAGGTACCTACAAGTGAAGTGACTCATTCAAGGTCATATTAGTAGCACATGGCATACCTGGCATTTGAATGCAGATTCTAAATCTAGTAGTCTTTCCACTACACCATGATTTGCAAAAGCTGTCTTGTCTGCTTCATGTAAGTTCATTCTCATAAAACTGCATATATATGAGAAAATAGGTATATAGTTTCAAAATTATTGTTTTCTTGAGCAGTTTCCTCCCTCCTCCACAGTAATTAAACATCTTTATTTTTTTTTAATATTTTTGAAATGTCTTCTGTTTGAAACATCTCTAAAATCTCTCCCAGAATGCATTAAAGTTGTGCCACCTTGAACATCTATTGATTTGATGTCATTAATTTCAGGCTCTTTCCCCCCAATTTTATTAACCAGTTTTTCTACTTCTTCACATAGTATATTAGATGCTGAGAAGAGTCTAAATGTGGTAGTTCCACTGTCATAAAAGATGACCACAAATCATTATAGAAATTCCAAATTATCTGTTATATTTTTCATCTCTCCCTCCCCCCTCATCTTTCTTATAGAATAGACATATATCAGATACATTGCAGGTTTCATTCCAGACCAACACAACAAAGCAAGAATCACAATAAGAGAGTCACATGAATTTTTTTGACTTCCCAGTGCTATTAAATTTATGTTTACATTATACAGTAGTCTATTAAGTGTGCAAAAGTATTATATCTAAAAGAAAACATTGTTTAGTAATAAAAAAAATTATTCCTAAAAAATACTAACCATCTTCTAAACCTTCAGGGAATCCAAATTTTTTGCTTGTGGAGGATCTTGCCTTGATTTGATGATTGCTGTCTGATAAGGATTGGGGTAGCTAAGACAATTTCTTAAAAATAAGGCTACAATGAAGTTTGCCACATTGATTTACTCTTCCTTCCACTTGAACACTTCAAAGAGATTGTAGAGTTATTAACTGGCCTAATTTCAATGTTGTTGTACTGAGAGAGAGAGAGAGAGAGATAGAGAGAGAGAGAGAGAGAGAGAGAGAGAGAGAGAGAGAGAGAGAGAGAGAGATGAGAGAACAGCTTATCAGCTGATGCATGGAGCAGTCTAAACACATCCAACATTTGTCAAATAAGTTCACCATTTGACGTGGGCTTAGTTTGTGGCACCCCAAAATAAAGAATTACAATAGTAATGTCTAAGATCACAAATCACAGATGACTATGATAGCTATAATAACAATGAAAACTTTTGAAATATTGTGAGATTTAACAAAAATGTGACACAGAGACATGATGTGAGCACATGATGTTGGAAAAATGGAGCCAACGGACTTGCTTGGGGCAAGATTGCCACAAACATTCAATTTGCAAAAATCAAAATCAACCACTCCCAAAAAATTCTGAAGGGTAGTGAAGTAAAATACAATTAAGTTCGTTATGTCTATAAAATTAGGCTGAGTTATTTGGTTCACAAATCAAGAACTTTTAAGGTTCCCTACTCATGGCTTTTTGTGAAATGATACCCCAGAAATTTTTATTTTTTATCCTATGTAACATTTTGATCAAGTTTTATTCTGAATTGGTATTTCCCTGGCTGCCATGACTTCCTCCTTTGGAAATTGGTCAGTTGTTTATAGAATGAGGAAGTTTGGGGGCTCTTTTGATAGCAACATTGCGGTGATTGTTTTCATTTGGAAAACCTTTCTCTGGAGTGACAAATCAACATTTTTACATTTATATATTTTCTATTTTTTTTTTTAAGAATCAATAAATTGTTTGGATCGGATGGGTCAATTGTGGGTAATTACACAGTTGTTCTCTATCTTTATCTTTTCTTCCGAATTGCTATTTCTTGTGACCTTCCTTTAACGAGACAATGATCACAGAGGCAGCTGATTTTGAAAGAACTCCAGCCTTAGTTACTTGAAATTTCTTTCTTGTAAAGACATAGTCATTTTCCTTTATTTTGATATTGTTTGGTACTAATTTTACCTGGTCTCCTATGCATCTTTCTGTTTTATTTTTAAGGTAGATATTCCGGAGGTTTTTCAAGTATCTATAAGAGTTTGAGTTCTTTTATTTAACTTGTTTTGCACATGAAATTGAAAAAAAAATCTATTATTTACAACTTACCATTCTTTCTAAATATATAATAAACTTATCATAATTTCCCCCTTTTTTCTTCCCTCCCTTTATTTAATAATTTACATTATTTTAATACTTTTAATAATTACATTTCCTTGTTTTGTGAACTTGACAACTATTAACAAAAACAAACATTTCAAGAAACAAATACAAAAATTTCAAAAACAGGGAAAATATTTTGCTTTTTAATACTTGTGGACACTTACATGTTCTTTTTTTTCTTTTGTTACATGTATAGATCATCATACAGTCAGCTACTTCCACTCCCAGAAGAAACCTTTGATTAAGCTAGTCCTATTACAAAATAAAAGCCATTCTGTCAATGGGGATACATTGGAAGTCTTTGCAAAACTTATCAGTATATGAAAGAGTTGTTCAAAGGTAACTCAGCTGCTTATCAACTCCAGAAACAAATATAAAATCCTGTTTTGTGTCAAAGTCCTTCATAACTTCCCCTCCCTATAACCTTTTCCATTTTATTGCACCTCACTCAGCCCCAAATACATTGTGACCCAGGAAAACTGGTTTCCTTTCTATTCCTCACCGAACACACTCTTCTCTTGACTCCAGACATTTTCACTTGATATCTTACATTCCAGGAATTATCTCCCTGTTTCCTTGGCTTCCTTCAAGTTCCAATCAAAAGCCTACATTCCACAAGGATTCTTGATCCCACTATCCCTTGATGCTAATATCTTCCCTGTAGGCATCATATTTGTACATAACTCTTTCTATGTTGTATCCTCCATTAGACCATGAGCTCCTCCAGGTCAAGAACACAGTGACTGGAACACAGTAGGGGTGTAATGAATGTTTATTGACTGATTAAATTAAGGATCATAAGGTTATTTTTAAAGCACAAGGTGAAGGGGATTAGGATGACTAGAGAGGCAGTTGTGAACATCTGTTAGAAAATGACCTTAGAATTCTGGTGCTAACATATTCACTTCATGTTTTTTTTTTTCATTCTCACATGCTTTCTGTAAAAGGAATTGCATACTACACTTCTCAAGGATTTAATATATACTATTTTTATTTTAAAATTATTTTTTGCAATCTATAATAACTCCAACAAGCCATAAACTAAGGAAATTAATTTTAAATGTTTTTTTTCCTATTATTTCAATGAAAAAAAAAAAGAAAAACAAAGTTGCTAGGTAAACAAAGACAAAAGTGAAACTGTCCAAGCCCTTATATTCTAGATAAGGGAGACAGTAAGTACAAATTTTTTTTTGTATACACACACACACATATACATACACATACATACACATATGAAAATTTGTAGAAAGTGGACACTAGATATTGGGAGTAACAGAAAAAGACTTTGTGTAGAATATGATACCTGAGGGGAGTCCTGGAGGAAATTAGTGATTACAGGAGCCCATTCCACATATGGGAGAGAACTAGTACAAAGGCCCAGTGACAGGAGATGAAGTGTCATTTACAAAGAACAGTAAGAAGTTCAGTTTCACTAGAGCATGGTGTAAAGGGAAATAATTATAACAAGGCTGGAATAGTGGAATGGGACAAGGTTTCGAAGGGCTTTAAATGATGAACAGAGGAGTTCATATTTGATAGAGGTAATAATATTGAACCACTGGAGTTTATTGAGTTGAGTATGACATATATAGAAAGTAGAAGCAAGGGAAGGTCTCAGAGGATTAATATAAGTATATAGCACAGTCTTGTAAAATAGCTTCAGAACTTCATTCACAGCTTCTATAAACAATGAAAGATGCAGTTGCTGAATCAGCATCAATGATATTTGAAATTTTATGAAAAACAACAAAATACAAGAAGACTGAAAGAAGTGAAGATTTTAAAGATACAACATAGTTTCAATGAGAGCAGACTGTGCCAAACAAATGTTATTTCATTTTTTGAGGATCAGTCATTAAACTGATTGATCAAGGGCATACATACTGTAAATAGAGTTTACCTAGATCTTAGCAAATTGTTTGATAAAGTATCAAACTTTTCTTGAAGAGAAGATGGAGAGATTAGGCTAGAAAAATGTATATTTAGATTTATTTGGTACTAGTTGCTAATGGATTGACACAAAGGGCAGACAATTTGTCATGTCTGCTTAGAACATACTTGAACATCTAGTGTACAACAGATCTGTCTTGGAATGAATAAAAAGATTAAGGATTTAGAGCCAGAAAGAATCTGGAGGACATTTAGTCCATCTCCCTATTTTTATATATAAGGAAATTGAGGCACTGAGAGGTTAGGAGATTTATTCAAGGTCATGCAGCTAATGTCTGATGAAGGATTGAAGCTTGGATCTTCTAAGTCTAGCACCATTATCCACTATGGCCTTTAAAACTATAAAGTTTATTTTTTTTTAAACTGCATCTGATTAAAGGTATAGATGATACATATATCATATTTATAGGTTACACAAAGATGGAGGGAAATCACTACTAATACATGTGATGACAATCAGGATAAAAAAAGAATACTGAGGCTGGATTTATTCTAGAATCTAGTCAGATGAAATTAAATAGAGATGAAGGTAAAGCTTTATACTTGAAGTCATAAGATCCACTTCACAAATGCAATCTATAGAAGCTGTGGTTAGACAAAGACAAATCTTTTTTAAAAAAGATTTGGAGGTTTTAGTGTCCGGAGAAGTCAATATGATTTATCAAAGTATATGGTAGTATGTGTGTATGTGTGTATATATGCATATGTATGTCTTGTGTGTGTATATGTGTATTTATGTGTATATATGTATGTGTGCATGTCTGTATTCATATATACTGTGGCTACCTTAAGTTGTAGGCTTATAAAGGAAATTGACAGATGAAAGTTTGTCCTGGGTAGGAAAAGCAGGAAAATGAAGGAACTTGAGTACATAATTTGAAGAATAGTTGAAGGAAATGAGTCTGTTTAGCTTGAAGGATAGAAGAATCAGTGGAAAATGCTAATTGTCCTCAAGTTTTTAAAGGGATATAATTTAGAAGAAGAATGAATTGTTCTGTTTGACCTCAGAAGGTAGAACCAGGAGCAATGGGTAGAAACTGTGTAAAATTCAAATCAAATTTAGACTTGATACCAGGAAGAGGGAAATAAAAACACTTTTAAATAATGATACCTGTTCAAAGTGAAATGGATTGCCTTGGGAAATAGTGGGTTCACTCTCATTGTAGGTATTACGGAGACTGAATGTCTGCTTGTTGGGCATCTTTTTTTGATGTATGGGTTGACCACTGAGGTATTTTCCAATTCTTGTATCATATAATTCCATAAATTTATAGGGACCAGAATATATTAACCACTAGCAATTTAACTAAAGATTGTGATTGAAATCTTCATTTTATGGTACCTTTGCTTTCCAGGATCTTAAAGATTCTCCGGGATCAAAAACAAGTCATATATAATATTTTACATAAGTAACTTTGTCACTGTGCAATATTTTTGTGAGACTTGTATTCTCATTTTTTTTTTTAATTTAAAGGGAGAAATCTAGATTCAGGTTATAGTAACTGTTCAGAGTTTAAAGGCTATTAAAGATAAAATTGGTTGAAACCATTTGAAGGTTTCTGCACATCGGAAAGCATTGTGACCTCTTGCCTTAAATGAAATTGTCACCTTGTCAAGTATAGCATGTAAAAAAAAAAATCAGTACCACAGGCCTCAAAACATGAACGACTTCTTGGTTATCCATTCAATGAATTAAGCCTGGGTTTTTTGTTTGTTTTCTGTTGTGAGATGATACAATATTTCAATGCATATAAATATCCTGAGGTCATGGGCTAATCTAATTCCTACTTTGATTGCCTTCTTATCTTAAACATTCATACAAACTTCTCTTTGGAAACCACAGTAGTTACATTAGTTATGCCGGTTATTTGAGACTAGTTTGTGCAAATACCATGAAACAAACAAAAGGAAAAAAAAATTAAAAAACCACTACACATCAGTTTTATGGGGAAAAAAAAATTGATGGGATCCAGGCAGCTGCCTGGATGACAGAAATAATTAGGAGTGGCATTTTTGAAATAGTTATTTCATCCACATTAATGAGCAATTCATACCTAATTGATTTGCAGAAATCAAGCACTAATGAGAATGGCAGAAAAATGGTCTTCTTTGTCTAGTTTCTTCAATCATATAAACACAACCTAAATTAATAAGCTGAAAAATTCTTGGATTATCAACTAATTGCCAAATTCTCTACTCTCATTTGACTCTGAGGGAGCATTTTGTCCCCAACTTTGCTCTTCTGAAATAGAGTCAGTTTGAAATTGAGGCCCATGCTGTTTTCTTATCACTTAAAAACACACACTGAGAATAGGGGAGAGTGGGCGTAATTAGTTGACTGAATATTTTCATGTGAAGTTCCTTTTTCTGTTACCTCCAACTGTTGAGGATTATTTGAGATAAATGTACCTAGATAAATGGAAACTTTTTCAGATGATCATACCAACTTGATTAACTGTAAATTGTCTTTGGAGTCAAAAGATGCTCTATTTACACCAAAATATGGTAAAGTGAGAAATAAAAAGGAGGAATGGACAGGGGAAAAAGGACAACTTTTCTATAAAATAGATTTATAACAAAATTAACTCAAAGCCACACTTATTTAAAATGACCACACAGTTAAAATGATGAAAGAATGTGATTGAACAAAAGCTTTGTTTCCGTCAACATTCGTTTAAGCATCTTCTGTGTTCAATTTAAATATCTACTGTTTTTCAGTAGTCTGGTTCCATCTGGTCTTCTTTCTGACTTTAAGGGTTGATCCCTGTTCATTGCAATACCTTGTGTCACTTTATAGGCATAGAAATACAACGCACAAATACATAAACACAAAATATGCAAATGCACATGTGTGCATGCATTCATGTGAGAATGTATGAGTGTGTAACTTAATTGTTTGCCTCATATGTGTGTGTATGAGGTTAAAAATTAAGTTAATTTTGAAAAGCATATTTTTATGGTATCCAAGGAAAATTGTATCAAATTTTTCATTCTTCCTGTCTTTTCTTTTTCTTCTCTTTCCCCTCTTTTTTTCTCTTCTCTTTTCTCCTCTCCTCCTTTCCCTCCTCTCTCCTCCTTCTCTGTTTCTCTGTGCATTTATGTATCTCTTACTCTCTGTATCTATCTCTCTCTTTTGCTGTGTGCATCTCTGTCTTTGCATCTCTCTTTCTTGTTTGTGTGTCTGTCTGTCTGTCTTCTCTCTCTCTCTCTCTCTCTCTCTCTCTCTCTCTCT
>CM053582.1:525974508-525992326 GCA_028627135.1 Pseudochirops cupreus | reverse complement strand
TCTCTCTCTCTCTCTCTCTCTCTCTCTCTCTCTCTCTTTCTCTCTCTTTCTCTCTCTTTCTCTCTTCCTCCCCGCCCCTTGCTTTGTGACCCTGGGAAAGTCACTAAACCTTTCTTTTTTCTAAGTAGCTATCCTATACTCTAAATTTTAGTAAATATATTATCTTCTGTTGGTAGGAATTCCTTACTGATAGATCCCTTTATAAATAAATTCTCAGGTCCAGCACCTATCTCTGTCTGTGTGTGTTTACGTATGTATAATATTATCTGCCTCTCTTCACATTCTTTTCAGGACAAGTATTGAATGTATGGAAGTTTTATTCTAAATTAATAATATTTGTGCAGCTATGTGTTTATATGTAAGTGATGTGTATGCAGGTATAGATGTGACTCATAAAAGGATATAGATATAGATTTTTTTTCTGAAAAAATATACACACAAAAACACACTCATGCACCATATAACTCCATATGTAGTAGTGTACAGAGGAGAATATGTACTACGTAAATATATTTATATATATATATATATATATACATACATATAGAGAGAAAGTAATGATAATTATACTAATTATAACAATAATAGCTGGCATCCATATAGCACCTATTATATTCAAACACTAAGTGCTTTATAAATATATCATTTGATACAACAGTCCTGGGAGGTTATAGTTATAATTGTTATTCCCGTTTTATAGTTGAAGAAAATGAGTTAAATGGAACTTAAATGACTTGCTTTGGGTCAAATAACTGGTAGGCATCTGAGGACAGATTTGAATTCAGGACTATTCTATTTCCAGGCCTACCACTCTATCTACTGTGCCACCCAGCTACCTCCTAGTGTAGTGCATAGACAGATAGTCTTATAGCCAGGCAGGTCTAGATTCAGTTCTAACACCTCCCACTTACTGACTATGGGACCCTCAGGAAGTAACTTGCCTTCTCAATGAGCTGGGCAATTCTCTAGTGTTCTAAATTGTAGAGATGGTATGGAATTGTAATGGTAGACAGAGATTCCTTTCCTTTAAGTTCTGCAAACCAGGAAAATTATAGATTTAGTCCGTAAAAGTATATACCATACACACACACTCACACACAATGTGTGTATAAATACATGTATATATGTATGTACACATATGTGTACACATCTATGTTTATGTGTGTTTCCATGTATTTATGTACTTAAATGACTTGCCAGTGGTTCAAAACTGATCGTTATTTAGAGGCAGTATTTGTCCAAGGTCTCTCTGATTCCAATTCTGAGTCTCTATTTATAAGGCACCACTGCTATGCCATGATAAGTATATATCGGGAACATATAGTTTTCATTAGAGATATTCAGAAATTGTTTTACAATTTGCTGCCAGGTACCTATCCATGGTCTTTATACAAGTAGTAATGAAAATACATTGCCCCCAATCATCAGATTCTTAAGATGTGATTTCTCATTGAACAAAATAGCCATTTCATGTATTACTGCCTTTTTGTTGGGCCTTTTTTTTGTTTCCAGTTATTAATTTAAATTTTAAATTGCTCTGAAGCCATTAATTTACAGAGCTAACATGGAAAACTGTAGCTGAAAAAAGCTGTTAGCTTTATAAATGAAATCACCATGCTCTCATATACTGGAGTTTAATGACATTTTAACACAAGAAAGACTCTAATTTCCGTGTATGCTATGTAACTGGTGACATTACAGGCTGAGGAGTTATTTTTAGCAAGAATGGTGCTTATCCAGGCTCACTAAAAGAGGTTTTGTATTACAACCACAGTAACCAAATCCTTGCTGGAGTTGTCTGCTTAGGAAACACCTGCCTTTCTTAATATTATGACAGTCAAGCTATTGTTAGAATTTTTAAGGGGGAACAATGAATGGAAGTGGTCTGTTAAACTAACTCTTTAAATACAAGCTTTGAGCAGATATTGGAAAAGTTTTATCTTTGAGAACTCTAGAAGATTTTTTGGAGTTTTATATATATATATATATATATATATATATATATATATATATATTTCCCTTCTTGGGATTGGAATTTATAGACATCAGTGCAAAGGGGAAATATTTTATTTTGATAGTACTTTCTATGATGTTAATTTAAAGAACCAACAAACAGTACAAAAAGCCTTGAAAGTCTATCTAGTATTATTTGACTAGTATTTTTATTTGATCTCAGTAGATTGTAAGCCCCTTGAGAACAGGGCCTATGTCACATTTGTATTTTTTGTACCTGGAACCTACCAGAATGCTTAGTACATAGTAAACGATTGATACACACTTGTTGACAGATTAAGCCCAGGAACCTGTGTTGAAATCTTGCCTCTACCATTTATTAGACATATGACCTTGGAGATCCAACAACTAGTTGTCTCAGACATTGCCCTGGGACTTATAGCTAACATATAGTGCTTGTCATGTGTCTGTGTCGGGCACTGCACTAAATGCTCTTTACAATTAGTATTTTATTTGATCCTCACCACAGGCCTGGGCCATAAGTGCTATTATTATACCCATTTTGCAGATGAATAAAAGGAGGTAAACAGATAAATGTTTTGCCCACGGTCACATAGCAGGTAAGTGAATTTGAACTCAGTTCTTTTCTGATTCAGCTGTAGGGTTCTTATCTACTATGCCACCAGCTGCCTCTGCTTATCTACTAAGTAGCAGACAGATTGCAATCTGTTTAGTAGGAGGATTTTCCACACTTTTGTTGATGAAATCACTTATATTGCATATTCTTTGAATACTGTTAATAAATCATTTTCAGTTTCTGAAATTGGCTGTCACCACTTCTCCATCTCTTACCCCAAAAGGCTCAGTATTCAGAGGTTGAACATGCAGTGCTAGTTAAGTTCCAAAGGATGTATCTTTGTGTTGCCTTCTCAGCAGAATCTTTTGAAAGATTTGGATTCCTTGCATGATTATGGTGGGGAAATTCTTTATTGTGATTATTTCCCAAAGTGTTGTATGAATTACAATTCTAAGGAACTGAGATGCATTATTTCATTATATTTTTATTTCTTATGACTATTATGGCTAATTTAGGTTGTATGTTTTGCTTGCACACACATACACACACTAAAACACACAGCTCCTCTCTTTGTGATTCTAAGATTTAGGTTGCCATATCAGGGCATCTGTTCACTCTGCAATCTATATTCTGGCCATTGCACTCAAATAAAAGTGTTTGCCTTCAACTCTGCATCTCCTAGCTCTGATAGCTTTATTTTACCTCTATTTGTCAGGAAGCAAGTCCTCATGCCACACCTTGGTCATCTTCCCACCATGTACCTCCACCACACCATTAACCTGTCGTTTATTTGTTGGTTTCTCTAGTAGAATTATAGTCCTGAGGGCAGGGCTGCCTTGCTTGCTTACATTTGTATCTTTAGGACTTACCATAGTGCCTGGCATTTAGCAAGTACTTCATAAATGCTAATTGACTGTCTAATTGACTCTGTATTTCCCACAATGCAAAATAATTAATTGTTGTGTCATGTTCTCTGAATTATAAAAGCTAAAAAACTTATTTCTTTCTAATCTAATTCAACAAGATTTTATTAAGCACCAGCTATGAAAACATGATATTAAAGGGATAATGTATAATTCACGTATGACTTATTTCCAAAATTCCATGTTATATAGGAACTGTAACATTGATCTTAAATGACGTTTTCTGCTCTAAAACTTCTATTGCAATTCAGATAAATCTGCTATTCACTTACTTGTACCATGGTGATGTGTATTAACCAGCTGTGTTATCATATTGTCTCCATTAGGTCAATGTCTCTTGGACCTTTACATACACATTTAGTTCTTTCAGATCTTCTACTAGTCAACTCACAACTCTCATTACTCATATGGTTTCCCCATTCTTGGTCTTCCTCCCTGGTGTGACTGAGCCTTTAGCACTTCTCCATCAAGTAGGATATGCTTTCCTTGCTGCAACATACATATACTTGTAACACATATTTGGCTTCAGTCTTTACCTAATATCCCAGAGTGTTTAATTTCTGGAATGATTTAGATGTGATTATTGATGTCAATTACATTAATGGAACATTTAGCGTATAATTTATACTGCTCTATATTCATTCAGGGCCAGAAGAGGATAAGAAAGGATGCCAACTTCTTTTCTCTCTTATGAGACAGCAATTCCTGAGGGAAAACATGGCAATATGTCATCTTTTTGTCATGATTAAGTGAAATGATTATTTCTGATTTCCTTAAGTATGTAATTATCAAGGATGCATTTCAGTTTAACTACAAATTTAATTAATTGATAATGTTTCTGATTTAGGATTTGATATTTATCTGCAAGTGTGATAGAGGGGGAAGAATCCTAGATTTGGAATCAGAAGGCACAGATTCAAATCTGTCTCAACTACTTGCACTGAGTATGCCTCTGGCAAATCACTTAACCTATCTATACCTCAGTTTACTTATATATAAAATGTACTAGATGGAATCCATGGGCTTTTATCTCTAAATATATAACTGTCTAAGTGAAATGTAGGGAAAATTTAGTTGGTGAGAACTCTTCCATCATATTAGTTCAGGATAGCACATACTTTTCTCTGTTTCAGACTTGTGCTTGCTTTTCCTATTACAGTCTCCCCTGTGTATCACTAAGATAATATTCCCAGCACTGATGGAGACTGTGAATACGCCGGCATAGTTCTGAATCACAAAATATAACAGACTTCTCATATAGAAGATAGAAGCAAAACATTGATTCAGACACAAAAAAAGCCAAATCCCAACGCCAGAAAATGGAATCCATCCTAACAACAAAGAAGGTAATACACCTCATCACTGCAGAGAGTAACACCATCCCAAAGCCTTTCCATAAATGCTCACAAACCTAACTTTCTCCTTGCCTGTATACTCTCTCTCCCCCAGTTCTCACTATTCTGACTCCCAATTTCCTGCTTCACCCATTCAGCAAACTCTTCCCAACACAAGCTCCACGAGATTACATTTGACCTATTAGGCAGCAGGGAAGATCTTCAAATTCCCATTACCATTATACTCCATGAAGATTGACTCCCATGAGCCTCTCCAGACCCTTTTCCATTGGGCTATTCCTTAGTGATCTTAATAATCATCATTTGGGCTATACAAAAATAAAACAAAACAAAAAACAAAAAAAACCACCCATCCCAGTGCATGCATCTGCCCTGTTTTACAACCAGCTTATATTAAGTGGCCTTTAAAGCAGTTCTAATGGGAACTGGTGTTTAAGAACAGGAAAGTCCTTCTAGTACTATTTTAGATGATCATTTATTCATTTTTGATAAACTGTACTCTGTGGTCTATGATGCCCACAAATTACAACAGGAACTCTCTCATTCCCAGAATCCTCATTTATTTCCACCACTTAAAAAAAAAAGTTGCCATATATTACTATTAGCCATTGTCACATGTTTTACAGGGATTTACAGTCCAGGGAGGGTGGCCACACCAGCCAATATAAACAAAAAGGGGTTTACCAAATGTCCAGGGAGTCATAGAATGCTACAATTTTCACATTTTATGTATCTGAGGTAATTAAGTCCAACCCCAATCTAAATGTGGATTTCCTTCAAGCCTTTTCTTGAAAACCTTTGGTGACATGATGAATGACCAATCCCTTTATCAGCAACATTAATTGTTGTGAATTTATTTTTCCTTAGAAGAAATGTGAATCCCTCTGCCAGTTGTTCTAAGTTTTGCCTGGTGGGGCCAACCAGAAGGCTAATAATCCCTCTTATACTCAACAATTCTTCCACAATTTAAAGAAAAGGAATGTCAATCGCCTCTGCACTTCTTCTCTAGGAAAATGAAATCCACTGTAACCATAGCCTTGCTGTAATTTAAGGGAGCCCCTTTTTGCCTCTGTGGAGATGAAACAGTCTCTGAACCCTCAGACCACTAGCTGAGTCTGCAAGCAGGTTATTATTGCCACCCCTTTCTTGCAAATGGCTTTTTTCATTACCTCTCATATGGCCGGCTAATATCTCTAAATGTTTTCAGTTGGGGAATTTGGTAGGGGAATGAAAGAATTTTTTTGTAGGTTATTTTGCAGCTTTAATTTTAGGTGATTTGTTATTGTTTTAATAATAACTCATTGGTAATATGCTGCAGTTGAGTTAAACACAGTATTTGCCCTTTGAATTACCTGCAATTATAATGATTCCAAGACTGTGGATTCCAAGAGTTGCAGTCATATAAAATTAATATCATAACGTTGGTAATAAAAATATGGGCTTTTGCAACAGTAAGCCTTCTGGGATTATTGAAAGGGCTATATAGTTTCCCAAATATCATCCATCCTGATCACTTCCTTCTTTTCAAATCTTTATCAGCCCATCATCCCTCTGCTGTACCTGTTCAAGTTGCATTTATGTGTATCTATGTACTAACTCAGTGAAGTGTTTAACCAATGAGATCATATTTCCATTAAGAAGTAAAGTAATAATAGCAATTCATATTTACATAATGCTTTAAGGTTAATGAAGCACATTTATCACAACAACCCCATGGATTAGACAGCACAGGTATCATCACCTTCCGTTTTATAGCTGAAGAAAATGAGGGTCAGACGATGAAGTGACTTTATAAGTGAAGTCATAAAGGTAAAGTCAGTCCATCAGTAAGAAGCATTTATTAAGCACTTACTATTTGCCTTTGCTAAGTGCTAGGGATACAAAAAAAAATCCTCTGTCCTCAGGGAGCTTTATTCTAATAAGAAGACAACATGTAGAAACAAAACAAAACACAACCATGTGTAAATAATATACACACAGGGTCAAATGGAAGTAATCTCAGGAGGGAGTCATTAGTAATGGGGACTGGAAAAGGCCTCTAGCAGGAAGTGGGATTTAAACTGAATCTTGAAGGAAGTCAAGGAACATTTTTTTTTTCCCCTTCTTCTTCCTCTTTCCTTTATCTTCTCTAAATTAAAAAATAAATGTTAAATTTGAATAGTGGAACTGATGGGCCTAAGAAAATGTAATTGCAAGAAGAAACAATTGCTCCTTTCTAAATTGTTTTAAATAGGGGACACCATATTATCATTAATAAGGGACAATAGTAACTATCAAATGTTTGAGCTAATTGGCTTAATCTGATTTACCTATTCCAGGGTAAATGGGAGAGACAGGTAAAGGCAAAGCAATGATTATTGCTAAATGAGGTAGGATACGCGATGAATGTGGGAGGCAAAATAGAGAGCACTTTTTTAATGTACTTTTTAAAACTAAAAGCTCTTAATTAAATACCAGATATTCTGCTCTCTGGAGCTTAAAGGTATTTATTTAGTGATATGCCAAGTCACATGTGTTTCAGAGAAGGTTCAAAGCATCAATTAGACTAATTCAAAAGATGAAAATGTCAAATCCAGTGGCTCAATTAAATTAACTAAACACTAAGATGTAAATATATATATATATATATATATATGTATGTATATATCTATGTAAACATAACAAAATAGGATGTAAACATATATACACATATGTATACATACATACATACATACATATACATATATATGTTGTCATGTCTTTGGATATAGTGTGGAATTTCTATTCATTGTCCTTTGAACCTTTAGGAAAATATGTCCCAAAGACTTCTTGTACACAACAGTATGGTTTGGGACTTTGGAAAGAAAATATTAGTGCCCATTATCATGTTATAATAACCCTGATACAATCTGGGAAATCAGAATAAAATAGTATTGCTTGGGAATATATTAGAATTTCATAAATACTTATCAAACTATTTTTATAATACAGTGAGTCCATAGGTTTTATTGTAATTTTGAAGGTATGGTATAAATAGATAAAAGTTAGTGAGCAGAAGAAGTGGTGTTCTTTGCTGCCCCCTTTTTCCTCTGTTGCCATTATTTGAATTTTAAATACTGTATAATGTAACTAGTAGTTGATTATGGGGATTCACCAGGTGCTATATTGAAAGAAGAGAAAGAAAAAAAAATTGTTACAGGTTGTAGCCATTGATATAATTGAAACAATTCATGATTTTTGGAAAGGGAAATCAATTAAAATGAAGCAAATATTTTTTGAAACAAAGCTTGATTTTCATCTTTCTTCCACCAGAAAATTCTTCTGGTAGAGAGGCATGATGTGAGCATGAGACTTAGAGGATTCTGAATTAACCACACTGCAGTTTGTGTAGAAAGGGAATAAAACACTGACATTATTCCGGTCACTCTCTGTGGACCTTCTTGGGAGGGAAGAACATGGGCTAGTCAAACATTTTATGGACCCATATAAATTTTTATACTTGTTCCACAGGTTGATTCAGAGCATGAGCAGAGAACCTCTTCCCCTTGGGAAAAATCTTGTTCCTGCTTTAACTTTATCTATCTTATGGTTGCTTTATTTATTTTTCTTCTAAAATGGCAAAATATGACTTTCTTCTGTCCTTCTTTGTGGCTTAACCTGGATGTGATTTTAGTTTTGAAAATGTTCCACATTTATAAAGGTTTTCAATGCTAATATTCCTACATTTACAAGATAGGTCATTTGCTCTATAAAAAAAGAGAAAATTGTCTCTGTGTTGTCAGATTATTTATAATGGTGATTTCAAGACAGCATAAAATAATGCTTTTCAATACCTGATATGGGAGAAGAAAAAAATCTATGATGTGGTTATTTTAGAAAAAGAAACTAATAAAATATGAACATTATCTAGGAAGAAATTGAATTAACAAATCAATAACCCACAGGAAACCAGAAAACTATTTTAAAAGCACTACTGAGAGGGAACCTAAGATAAGTATATGAGAAGGTTCAAAAATACCAGGTGTTCCAAATCACTGACAGGTTAAAAAGACATCTGTTAAAAAAAATGAAAAAAAGATCTAAATTAGTACAGGGAAGCCCAAAATGTGTGACAGGTCAGAAGACATTATAAAAGTGCCAAGACCTAAAGGAATGTGAGAAACATATGCATGGGACTTTTGAGGTCAAAAGAAATTCTTTTAATGCATGAGAGGAAATCAGCTAGAAAATGGTTACTGCTTGAGAGTAATTAACAATCCAGGTGACCTAGATCAGAAGCAGGTCTATGTGACCTGATCTTCATTTTTTTCAGAAACACAGTAGGTGGGATAAATTCTACTGACATTATTATCTCCTCAAGTCTTTCCTTGCATTTTCTCACTCGCTATCTTTGCTCCCCTTTAACCCTTGTTTCCCACCAGAATTCCCAGGAATTATGGATTCTTTCACCTGGACAAAATTCACTTGAGCAAGGGATGTATGTATTAAACTAGAGACAGAGGTTATAGTAGTTAAGGAGGATGAGTAACTGGGAACAGTTCTAAAATGGAAAGGGAGGGAGAAAACTTTGAATCAAATTTATTTTGTTATTATTGAGACCCAATGTTGGTTCCCCAAATGGATAGGAAGAAGAGTGTCATAGACTAGATCCATAGATCACAGCCACAAGGATCTGGGCAGGATGTAGTGAAGCGTAAAAGAGAAAAGGTGGTTGCTAGAGTGATGGTAACAGAGGGAGGTTCTGACAGTGGCAGTGGTTCCAATTCCTTTTTGTGGTCTTACATGTCCTGGCTGTGAGAGAAGCCATTCTTGGAAATGGTGTAACAATTTCAAAATCATTAGCAGTAAAGTAGGATTCATTGCATACCGGAAGATGGAAGGAATAGGAGAGAAATAAAACTGGGATGAAGGAGATTTGTTAATTCAAAGTTATACAGGGTATATTGAACAGGTATATTGATAAGAGGAGCTAAGCGGATGATTCTCAGAATTGTTCATCCAGCCCTTGTTGCTTCATACCCTGACTGCTGCAGTAAGTAGACTGTTGGTTGGGCTCCCTGCCTCATTTCTTCCTATTGCAGGCCATCTTCTACTCAGCTATTCAAGTGAACTTCCCAAAACACAGGTCTGACAATTCAATTCCTTATAAAGTCATGGATTTGATTTTTGTAATTTACAGACTGTCCCCTTCCTACTGTTCTTTTCTTTTAACCCTTTACCCCTTTCCACACTATGATTCAGCAACATTTACCTGCTTGCTATTCCTTGATTTCAACCTTCCATCTCCTCACATTCCATGAATGCTTTCTCCACATCTGGAATGCTCTCCCTCTTCAACTCTACCTCCCATCTTCTTTAGCTTCCTTAATGACTGAGTCTAAATCCTACCTTCTAAAGAAGTCCCTTCACCTCATCCCCAACTTTCCATCTGTTAGTGTGTTCTCTCTGAGACTGCTATATAATATACATGTCTATTTATATGCATGTATATCTTCCATATACATAATTGGTTTTTAATCTCATTTCCCCTATTAGAATGTAAACTCCTTGAAGACAGGATTTTTTTTTTTTACTTTGTCAATTCTACCATTCTTGGCACATAATAAATGCTTAATAAATTCTTATTGACAATGCAAAATTTAGGACTAAATTGGTATTGCCATTCCCTTTTTATTAACGGGGAAAATAAGGATCAGATTATCTTATGTCTCTATCACTTGGTCTATTTTAATTTTTATGGAAAGAATTTTATTAGAAAAGACAACAAAAAGCATGCTTTCTAATGTTCATACAGATCAGCAACAAAACCAGGAAAATCAATGGTCTGTTTTTCTTAAAAGTAAGACTTATGCTCAGGTCCAATGGGCTTTTCTCTATGAGACTCTGCTTCTAGCATATAGGGCAGAACTGAAAACAACAATATAATAAGGGGGCTGTGTGGTATAATGGATAGAGCAATAACATTGGTGATCTGAAAGACCCTAGTTCAAATCCTGTATCAGATACTTAGGAGCTGCTTGACCATAAGTAAGAAACTTAACTTTCATCAACCTAAATTGCTTTATCTGTAAATTGAGGGGATTGAACTTAATGGTTTATGAAGTCCCTTCCAGACTGACATCCATAATCCTATTATCCTACAATAAGGGTTTGACTAATGTAGATTATATTTAAATGATTATCTCTCCAATCAAGGTGATTCCATAAGTAACCATAAACAAACATGTTTTATAGGATTGGTGTTCACTGTATCACTGTCCTATCAGCTACTTTTATTCTCATAATTGCAACTGTAAAGATACTTTATATAGTAAAGAATCATTCAACATAAAGGGAGACTTGCCATCTACATGGTCTCTCCTTCCCTTTAGCTTTCACTTTTTTATAAGAATGTCATTCCATTCATCCTCAACAATAAGACATGGTTCATGAATCTTTTGATTGTCAATTTAGAAGTGGAAGAGACCTGAGGGTTTACCTAGTCCACCTCCCTCCCCCATCATTTTACTGATGATGAAATTGAGGTCTATAAAGGTAAAGAGATTTGTGTAAGGTAACTCAAATAATAAATGGCAGAACAAAGATTTAAAATCAACATCTTTGACCAAAAAGCCAACATTTTTTCTAGTATTCCATACAAATCCCATACTAGCTACCAAGACATGGATAGTCAGACATTCTCTGCTTTAGAAGGACTTTGACTTCTGCCTCTTACTCTACCACTATAAATAAGAAATAATAGAACCAGGTGCTTGTTAGCATTGAGTCATGTCTTCCTTTATTACAATATATTTTTAATTAGAGTTTACAAGACAGCCTTACGAGATGTAGAGAAGCCCAGGGCAACGTGGATGGGTGCTTATGGCATTCACTTCTGTCGACTTCATAATTACAGTGATATACTGTATATTAAACATGATGTTAAGGATGTTCATTAGCATTTTGCCTGCATTCTTTATGATTAATTTTAGTTCTATACTGCGTGCATATATGCTTCATATATGTGTTTCTGTGTGTGTATGTGTATGTATTATTAAGAATGAAGAAAATTGTGATGCTCTTAATGGCTAACTTGAAACAATGTTTTGCTTGATTAAAATATTTTAAAATTCACAACATTGCCTGTGATTGTAATTGTCCTTTAACAAAATGCAAACTTTTAAAAGCCTTGAAACTCCGTGTCCTAGAATTAAGATGAGACTTCTTTCAATTCCACAAGTAATAAAATGCTCTGACTCAATTCAGTTCAAATTTACCAGCATTGATTAAATGACTAATATGTGCAGGTAGTAGGGATACAATGGAAAAATAGCTCCTGACTTCCTATATATCACCTTCTAATCCTATCACATTTTAGACCGAGTACCCTTATTTAAGCAAATTTCCAATAAGAATTATTTTTATGAAAATTGTTCATTGCCATAAGCTAATGTTATGTGTGCTGTTATGTTTGTATCTGAAGCCCTTAAAATCAAGGATAGAGGGGGAAACGAACTATTAGAAAAAGAAGTAAATAAGTACATGAATTAAGGTCCTTGCCATTAGGGCCAATTCCATTTGTCTTTTTATACCAATCACCCAGCACAGTGCTTGGCCCAGAAGGTGTGTTTAAAAAATGCTTGCTTACTGACCTTGGCGAAAGAGGAGTTTTGCTTGCTCAGAAAAAGGTACAAATGAAAGTTTCACCATGAAAAAGAAAGGTCACTCATCACAAAATCAATACTAAATTTTAGCCCAATATAGCAGTGCATATTTTTTGCATGGGTTAATTATCATTGCATAGCAAGAGCCTCTCTAGAATGTTGTCTTCATTGATTTCAAATGAAGTTTGAGATCCTATGGTTATCCTCTAACTAGGGACAGCACCTGAAGACAGAACAAGCAGGAGGCCGGAGTAGCACAAGGAGAGTAAAGCAAGCAGCATTATTGAGGGGAAACACTCACAGCAAAAGGGCCAGTCAGGGAGGATGGAACTCAAGTCCTCTGGGGTTCCCAGTGAAAGAAATTGCCAAAAGCAATAAAGGCCAATGGTGGATTCTTACCTGGATCAAATAGTAACAGACATTAAGGCAAAGCAACTGAGAGACAAAGTCTGGTGTTTCTGGAACAGACCATGCTTCTGGGACTGTGGGTGGTGGTGGTGCTGGGAGTGGGAAATGCCTGTAGAACTGGCAGATGGTTAATATTCAAAATCTCTGCAAATGAGGAAGGGGCTTTTGGCCTTTACCAGAGGCCTTACCAAGGTTACTCAGGGGATTTAGTCTTCCTCAGCTTTTCATTTAATGAAGCAGAGAGGCTTCTCACATTCTTGCAGTTATGCCAAAACATGCACAGGATCGTTCCTGTGCAACACTGTCAAAAAGAAGACAATTTTCTGATTTAAGCAAGTTATTCCTTTGAGCATGTAAGATTAATCATTCTAAACTTAAGGAGAGAAGGAAACCCTTACTTCTATCAAAAGCAAATGACCCACAGGCAAACAAAGGAATAAAACTCCAATAATCAGGGGGCAAATACAAGCTAATAGCCATTTAATTGCTTTTGTAAGGCAAGAGAAGAAAAACCAAGAAGAACAAAAGACTTTGGGAACAATTATGTCTAAGTCTAAGAAATTACAACACACCCTATTATTTTGGACAGGGGATTTAAATGGAGTGAGGTGGAGGTTTGAGGTATGCCATAGTTGAATGCATTCATAACTACCACCATGACAACCAAGCTTTTTGAAATCATTTGACATCCACTTTGTATTAACTTTTCTGTGTATAAGTATTACTTAAATAGAGTGAAAGGTCCTTAAAGTGCCCTCTACATAGTAAGCATTATCAAAATGCTAACTGTTATTATTATTATTATAATTGTTTAAAGACACTCTTCTGTATTATAATTGTTGAGTTACAGCAGTCATATCTGACTATTTGTAATCCGGTTTGGGGTTTTTTTCTTGACAAAGATGCTGGAATGATTTTCCATTTTCTTCTAGAGTTCATTGTCCAAATGAAAAAACTGAGGGAAACAAGGTTAAGTGACTTGCCTGGAGTAACATAATGTCTGAGGAGAGATTTAAGTTCAGGAAAGTGAATCTTCCTTACTCCAAGTCCAGCACTCTATCCACTGTACCATCTAACTGTCCCCTTTTATGTGTGTTTGTGTTTTAATCCCTTCGGGAGAGGGATTTGAATTTCTAGTTCCTATCACAATGCTTTGAACAAACTAGACCCTTAATGAACAATTGTTGAACTGAAATTTGGGAGGAATGTCACATAAAGCCAATGGGGCTCCAAGATACAAGAGAAAGGAGGCAAAAAAAATGTTCTATTAACATTTGTTAGCCCATATACAGGGATATGTGTAACTGATATGTTGTCTGTGAGATGGGAAAGCAAGCTTGAGGATAGAGATTGCATGTTGCAGCAGTACATCGAATTCCTTTAGTCTGTGAATTTAGTTTATATTGGTTTTGTATAGTACAAAGAGCTCTAGACTTTGGAGTCCCAAGGCCAAGGTTCAAATTCTGCTGGGTCATATTAAAGTCATCTCACTTCATTATGCTGTCCACCTTACAAAATTGTATGACATAAGAACTTAAAAAATTAAATTGTTATGTATCATCATCATCATGATCATCGTTATTTTTACATTTTGAAGGTAATACTGACTGGACATTTTTTGGGGGGTACAGGGAATCCCCAGTGTAAAAATATGCTTCCCAAAGGCATATTAACAATTCAGCTATAATTAACTCTTTTTTTTGAAGGGGAGAGGGCAGGGCAATTGCGGTTAAGTGACTCGCCTGAGGTCACATGGATATTAAGTGTGTCAAGTGTCTGAGGCCACATTTGAACTCAGGTCCTCCTGACTCCAGGGCCGATGCTCTATTCACTGTGCCACCTAGCCGCCCCTGTAACTAACTCTTAAGGAGGTCCTCAGAATAGTCAAGAAGTTAAGGGCCTTGCCCAGAATTAATCAACAATATGTGTCATAGGGAGGGCAGAAACCCAAGACTCTCTGATTCCAAGACCAATCTTTAATCCACTCTGTCATACTGTCTTTTATGCTGTACTGTCTTCTCACTGTTTATCCGTGAGAATAGTTATTTCAGCCAGATGGTGGATTTTGAATCATAGAAAATTATTTATGAGTCCCTCAGAAAATAAATTCCTAACTTAAAATCTTCATATTTAAAGGGGAAAGTGAAACGTGTTAGATAGATCATTGACCCTCGAGTCAGGAAAACTAGTTTACACCAAAAAAGAAAAAACAAAACAAAACAAAACATATTTGGGTATGTCTTTGTCTATAATCTGATATTTTCCTTCTACTTTGTGGATCTTCTATTATTGATCAGGATAATGGGGTCAATTTTGCTGTCAGAGATAAAATAGCAGTTGAATAACACTGTTGGTTTATTCCCTCCCTCAGCCTTATTCTTCCCAAAGAGCCTACCTCTCAGGGTACTAATGAAGACAAATTGAGTGTGAGAAAGTGGTAGAATATTTGATGATGCTGGATACTTTTTTAGATCTGTTCTGCTTTAGACAGGTGCTATTAATGTGGATCTGATTGTCAATAGCAGGCTAGCTCTGTTTCAGATCAGACACATAGCTAGCCATTAATATTCCATACAGAGAGGTTGGTCGGGACTTCATATGCACAGTTCCTACAGAGTGGCAACCATGGCAACATGGGAGCCTATATATTTTCAATTTGTTCCTTAATTTTCTTTAAACTATTTTGTCAGTGTATCTGCCGGAATCACTGACGGCAGTAACTATGGCGATTTAATGATCTACAGGTCATTATGAAGCTGTCCAACATGTCTGCAATTTGCTTCAGGGTACATTGACTTTTTGTATCTTTTGATGTACTATTAAGTACTGCTGAGCACATTTAAAGAAGACAGAAAGGAGTTTACAGGGAAAGAGGAGTACATTTTCTTATTGCAATTTATCACCCAGTAATAATGGCAAATATTGTAAGGCAAAATTTAAAGCCACATGTAGCCCAAAAGCCAGCTGACTAATGGTTGCCTTCCACTTAAAGTCAGGGAATTGCCTTTGCATATATGCAAACAGTCATTTAAAAGTATAAAAAGCTCTTCTGTAGCTACAAATCATATTCAAGGATTCAGGCTTAATATGTAATCCTAAATGAGGAAAGGAAGGTCATTGATGACTTGTTAAGGAGAGAAAGTATGGTATTAGTTGGTTGCCTTCTCTTAATTTTTAATCTCTTATCAAGGTCATGCAGATAGACAATTTACATTTTATTTCTAGTTAAAATCTGGTCAGGAATATTCGTTCTTAATACAGAGTGAACTGCTGGTGTAGTGTTTTAAGAGCATACCCTTAATTAAACCAACCAGCATTTATTGAACACTGAATCATGAAAAATATCATGGTGGGGGAAGGAGAGATACAATGATAAATAAGACCAAACCCTGCCTTTGAGGAGTTTATGACTTTTAGAGAAAATGACATATGAACAACTGACTGCCATACAAGGTAGAATGAGATTAGTACCATAAGGTAGGTATAAATAATGTACTCAATGACATTTATAGGGTGAGCTGGATTTTTGAATGCAGTAGTTCAAGAAGGAAGAGCATAAGTCACCCCCAGAGGGGTAGGGGAGCACAGACTATGCCCTGGAAGCTGTAGCTATACTAAGTTTATTAGAATAGGGGATGCATATAAGGGAGCAGTGGGAGAAACTTTTGGAATAGTACCTTGCACATAGTAGATGTTCAGACATTAGATTCTAAATAGATGGAGGATGGAAATGCGTCAGAGAGAGAGAGAGCAAGAGAGAGAGAGATAGAGAGAGAGAGCACTTTGTTAGCTGGATAAGAAGTAGAACAATGAGGCAGAGTCTTCCAGAGAATTAGAATGTCTAGAAAATTTTATTGTCTGTGCCCAAAACAAACATACAAAATTCAATTTAAGGACCATAGAATCAACTAGGATTTAATTTAGGAGATGAACATATAGAGCCAAATAAAAGTGAAATGATTTGTCCAAGGTGATACAGATTAATTCACACCACAACTAGAATTAAACCTAGAGAAAATCTGAACTCTCAACTAAACACCTCTATAGCTTTCTTTAAAATACAACTTAATATCATCAAATAGTGTTCTTGGAAGTGATTCATAAATTCTTGAATATGCCAAGGGATTTTTATAGGGAAATCAGTAGAATTTCAGAGTTATGGAATTTTAGATCCAGAAGAGACAATCAAAAACTTCTAGAGCCATATCTTGACTTTGCACTGAGCTATATAATATCTGGGTCAAATATAATCATACCTTGGTGCATATAAAAAGAGACATCATTAGCCAAGAAGATAGAAACTAGCCATGGAAGCAGGAATAACTCTAGGTTCATGTCCTGTCTCTGACATACTCTGAATGTTTATTGCCCAGGAAATTGTCTTTTGACAGAGTTTCCACCCTAGGAATTTTCCTATACTGATCAAATCCCAGGTGAAGAATATTTTAAAGGGGTGGGGTGTGGAGGAAGGAAATAAAAAAGGAAATAAGGAAAGGAAGGAAGGAAGGAAAGAAGGAAGGAAGGAAGGAAGGAAAGAAGGAAGGATGTAAGGAAGATTATTTATATTGGTAGAATTATTTTTTTAGATATAATAAGAATACAAAATCTGTTCAAAACAATTAGAGATCAAGATGATTGCTGAAAGATTTTATTTGCATGTTTTTGAGAAGGTGTAATGCCATGCACCAGCAGATTCCCAAAGGAATGCTACTGTGAACAGCCTTTAGAGTTCAGATTACAAAATATAGTGAACACTCTGTTTATTCCATTACAAATCAAGACAAACATTCAAAACATTATAATATTCACAATATTACATCTTATCACAGAAAATGGCCACACAGTTTTCACTACAGTGGCCACAATATTCAGAATGAGGAACAATAGAATACTCAAACTTCCACTCATGGGGCAACTCAATCATTAACAAGAAACAATAGAATACTCAACCTTCCACTCATGGGGCAACTCAATCATTAA
>CM053582.1:525928766-525974008 GCA_028627135.1 Pseudochirops cupreus | reverse complement strand
GTTACCCATATCACATTGGGGACGTCAGTTAACTTTATTGGGCCCAGTTTTCTCATCTGTAAAAGGAAGGGGTTGTACAAGATGACCTCTATGCCCCCCCCCATGTTGCTGTTACCCTGTGTATAACTTGAGACCTCCAAGAGGAGTTCCCTAGACTCTCTAACTGTTAATACTATTTCCCTACTTGAACTATTTCCCTACTTGAATTGCCAACTCCATATTAACCAACTCCAATAGAATGCAAGCTCTTTGAAAGCAGGAGCTGTTTTATTTGTTGTCTTTGTATCTTCAAACCTAGAACAGTGGCTTGCACAGAGTAGGCACTCAATAAACATTTATTGAATTGGATTTAGATTTAATTTGGAATTTGCCTTGAAATAATGTAGTCTTTCCCCAAAAGTTTAGCATTTTCAATCACGTAATTTTATTAATGATTACAACATTCCTCCAAGAAAGGAAGGAATCAATTTTAATTTGTCCTTTTTTTTTGGCGGGGGAGGGAGATAATTGGAATGACATTAAGTGAATTGACTAAGATCATATCGTAGCAAAGCACTGTATCAACTAAACCACTTTCCTCCTCTTCACAATAAAGTATTTCACATCTCACCTAAGGCTTTGTTGAATGGCTGGATAAGCTAAATGTCATCATTCGCTAATACTTATCACAGATGAAGCAGATTCTCCTATCATATTTCAGTAGCGCAAGACGTAAGGAGAAATTGTTTGAGTGAGACTTGCTGAATTGCTTGAACCTCCCGTCTGCACTGGAAAATGAGCCCAGCTTGCTTTCTCTCTGTGCTTACTGTTGGGATAGAGGAGTTGATAAGTGAATACTTATCATAAACTCAGAATCATCTATTATATATATTGTGTGTGTATGTATATGTGTGCACACACCCATGTGTGTGCATGTGCGGGCCCACTGCTTCCACCTCTTGAGTGCCTTTATAGTCTTTGCGTGAGGATGTTTCCTTCCATAAGAGTTGGCAGGCAGAGGATTTGACATACAATGTAATGATGGAACGCTGTTCCAATTAGTTCAGTGACATAGTTTATTGAACCTCATATATTTCCCTGCTCTTTTTCTTTCCTTCTTTTGCCTTTTTTTCTTCCTTCCCTTTTTTCTCTTTCCTTCTCTTCCTTCCTTCCTTCTTTCCTTCCTTCTTTCCCTCCTTCCTTCCTTCCTTCCCTCCATCCCTCCCTGCTTCCTTCCTTCCTTCCTTCTTTCCCTCCTCCCTCCCTCCCTCCATCCTTCCCTGCTTCCTTCTTTCCTTCCTTCCTTCCTTCTTTCCTTCCTTTCTTCCTTCCTTCCTTTGTTTGTTCATTCCTTCCTTCCTTCCTTTCTTCCTTCCTTCCCTCCTTCCTTCCTTCCTTCCCTCTTTCCTTCTTTCCTTCCTTCCTTCCTTCCTTCCATTTGTATCAATAGTATGGCATTTCCCCAAGTTTGCTTACTTTTTTTCCAAGACCAGAAGTTCTTGTTTAACTTGACTTCTTTTGCTTCCATATCTAGTCACAGGGAACTACTCTCTAGAGCTCTGATAATGCTCCACCTGTGAACCTCTACTCTGTCCCACCCTCTACCACTCCACTGGCAAGGAAAGACTTTCAAAGGGGTGGAACCTTCATTATCCTTCATTTGGATCCCACTAATTTAGTGTAAATTTAGAATGGGATAGAGACAAAGGTTATTCTTCTTGCATATGAGTAAGGTATTTCCTAAACAAATTAGTAATGGAAGTTAGACTCTAGTGTGACATTTAAACTAATTAATGTAACAAACTATTCAATCACCCTCAGGCACTTTAGAGGACTCCCTTTAAATAGTAGCAAGGCTTGTTGCCAGTCATAAGTCATTCAAGTCTCTTTATTAATTCATATCTCCTAAGGCAGGGATGGACTCCTTACCTAGTTTGAGTTACTTTATGTACATGAAATTTGTAACAGTGCCTTTTTCTCTAAAAATGTGTTTTAGAATAGAGAGGCAGTATGGTGTAGTAGGAAAAGCTGAGTTCGTAATCAAAGGACTTGGGTTCAAATCACAGCTCTTTTAATTATTGCTTGTGTGAGTTTGGTAATTCACTTAAATTCTCCTTGTCTCAATTTCCTTATCTTTTTTTTTCTTTTTGGAGGGGGGAGAGCAGGATAATTGCGGTTAAGTGACTTGCCCAAGGTCACAGGCTAGTAAGAGTTAAGTGTCTGAGGCCACATTTGAACTCAAGTCCTCCTGCCTCCAGGGCTAGTGCTCTATTCACTGTGACACCTAGCTACCCCAATTCCCTTATCTTTAAAATGAAGGCTTTGGACTAGATTTTCCCCTTTCAACTCAAAAACTCTGATCCTATGAATTTGGATAGTGTTTGTACTGATGAAACAAGGAAAAGGCATCATGTAAGTCTTGTCTACTTACTATTACAGTTGTGACCTTGGATAAGTTGTTTAATATACCTGGAAACTAGTTCCTTATGGTAGTAAAGTGAGAGTTTAGACCAGGTATGGGGAACTTGCAACCTCAAGGCCATATGTGGTCTTCTAGGTGTGTATGGCCTTTTGACTAAGTCCAAGTTTTAGAGAAGGGATCTTTTTATTAAGGGGATTTATTCTATGAAGTTTGAATTCAAAAGGACCACACTTGAAGACCTAGAGGGCCACATGTGGCCTTGAGCCAGCAGATTCCCTACCTCTACATTAAACTATAGAAAATGACCTCTAAAGGTACCTTCTAGCTCTAAAGCAATGGTCCTCTATGATTCATTTTTTAGAGAAATCATGTTCTCTTATGAATTCCTTGTCTTTGGTCCTTTCTTTTTCCAAATTACCTTAGACATTACAACCATATTGTCTTTTTTAAAATACAGGTATAAATAATATATATTTGAAAAAAATGAGGTTAATCGTTAAGAAATGCAAAATGGATAATTCTGATTATATTCAATTAAAAATATGAACAAACAAACCCATGCAGTCAAGATTAGAAGGGAAGCAGAAAGCTGAGAAATAATTTTACAACCAATGTCTCCGATAAAGGCCTCATTTCTAAAATACATAAACTGAGTGAAATTTCTAAGAATACAAGTTATTTGCTGATTAATAAATGGTCAAAGGATATGAACAGGCAGTTTTTAAATAAAGAAATTAAAACTACCTATAGTCATATGAAATAATGCTATCAATCACTATTGATTAGAGAAATGCAAATTGAAACAACTCTGAGGGACCTCTTTATACCTGTCCAATGGACTAACATGACAAAAGAGGAAAATTATAAATGTTGGAGAAGATTTTGGGAAATTGGAACACTAATGCATTGTTGACAGAGTTATGAAGTGATCCATCCATTGTGAAGAGCAATTTGAAACTATATCCAAAAGGCTATAAAACTGTACATACCCTTTGATCTAGCAATACCACTATTCTGTCTATATCTCAAAGAGATCATAAGCAGGGAAAATAACTCACATGTACAAAAATATTTATAGCAGCTCTTTTTGCGTTGGCCAAAAATTGGAAATTGAGAGGATATTCATCAATTGTGAAATGACTGAACTAGTTGTGGTATATGAATGTAATGGAATATTACTGTTCCATAAGAAATGATGAGCAGGCAGATTTCAGAATGACGTGGAAAGACCTACATGAACTGATGCTGAGTGAAGTGAACAGAACTAGAAAAATATGGTACAAAGTAATGACCACCTTGTGTGATAACAAACTTGATAGGCTTAGTTCTTCTCAGCAATGCAGTGATCGAAGACAGTTCCAAAAGAAGGAAAATGCTATGGAGTCTCAACGCAAATTGAAGCATATTGTTTTCTATTTTTTGTTGTTTTTATTTTTTCTTTCTTGTGATTTTTTTTTCTCTTTCACAATATGACTAATATGTAAATATATTTAATGTGATTGAATATGTATAGCCTATGTCAGATTGCATGACCTCTTGCGGGGGGATAGGGGGATTTAGAATTCAAAATCTTATAAAAGTGAATGTGGGAAACTAAAAATAAATACACAATTAAATAAATGAAAAAAAGAAAAGTGGTTTTTTTTTCTTTTTGCTTTTTGGAGGGCAGTTGGGCTTAAGTGACTTGCCCAAGGTCACATGGCTAGTTTTTGTGTTAAGTGTCTGAGGCCGAATTTGAACTCAGTTCCTCCTGACTCCAGGGCCGGTACTCTCTTCACAGCACCACCTAGCCACCCCAAAAATGAGGTTTTCTAATATCATAGACTTAAAGCTAGAAGAAAGCTTTGAGTTTGTTGAATCCAATGACTTCATTTTACAGAGGAAGAAACTGAGATGAAGACAAGTTAAAAGCCTTGCGCAAAATCACAGAGTATTTCAAGCAGGATTTAAACTCATGTCATTCTGAAGCCAAATTCAGCAACAAACCTGCTTTATCACTTAATAGTAAACAGACTTTCTATGATCAGACCATCGACTAGTACTGAAATTCTGTATTCAGGAATGGATGCCATATATGTATATACATCTACAAACGTGTACACTGAATGTGCGCATGCACACACATACCCACACACATACAACACATATTTGTCTTTATTCCACGGTTCTGGTCCTTTACCCACAGAGCTCACCATGAACTCTGACAAAGTAAAAATGACAAAGTCAATCAACATAGTGCCCATGTCTGACAGTGTATATGTCATTCTGGATTTGTTGTACATTCCTCTCTATTGAGAGGAAAAAGGGGTGTGTGTGCGTGTGTGTGAGTGTGTGTGTGTGTGTGTGTGAGTGTGGTTTCATTTTCCATTTTCTATGACTGAAGTTTTTCATCATAATGGATCCATTTAATTGCTTTATAGTTTCGCCACCATTCATACCATAGTCGTCATTGCGTGTACGTAACGTTTTTTTTTTTGGTTCCGTTTTACTCATCGCAAAACCTGGTCACACATTTTAAGGGAGATATTTATATAGATGAGGGCCCTCAAAAACCTTGTTAAAGAATCAGTCAATTAATCTTTATCAAGTGGCTGCTACATACCAGCTACTGTGCACAAAAAGAATTAAAAGACAGGCCTTGCCCTTAAGGAGATCATTGACTAAAGGAACTCAGAATTTATCTTGGAAAAGACAAACCAGAGGAAAGGTTTTGTATGTACTGGAATCATTGCCACTGGAGATGCAGCTGATTTAATCTGGTTGACTCCAGGCAGAAGGGTGAGGCTAAAAAGTGGAAGTTACAGACAGAGAGGTAAATATAGGCCCAGTATAAAGAACATTTTTAAAAATTAATTAGAGCAATGAAAATGAGGAATGAATTGTCTCAGAAAAAAAGTAGACTCTTCCTCCCTGGAGGTCATCAAGTATAGAGTATAGAGGCTGGATGGTCACTTATCAGAGACGCAATAAAATTCTTTGTTGTTCACTATTTTCAGTCATGCCCAACTAATTTGTGATCCTACTTGGTGTTTTCTTGGCAAAAATGTTGGAGTGGTTTGCTATTTCCAGCTCATTTTACTGATGAGGAAACTGAGAGAAGTAGTTAAGTGATTTGCCCAGGGTCACACAATTAAGTAGGTCAGATTTAAACTCAGGTCTTCCTGGTTCCCCTTAGGGTGCTTTATTTATTATACCATCCAGCTCTCCCAAGGGCATAGGTTGAAATAGATGGTTGCAGGATTTTACCATCCTATATAGACCTTGATCCAGATACCATATAGTCTGAAAATCCTCTTTGTACAGATGAAGAAAATGATGCCTAGGGAAGTTAAATACTTTATACCCAAGGGCATATAAGTAGTTAAATTTCCGAGGTAGGACTTGTACCCATATCCTTTGACCTCAACTCTGATTTTGTATAATTAGAGAAATTAATTTTGAGGAAGCAATTCTAAACAACTTGTTCCTTCTACCAGTAGAATAGGCTATTTTGTGAATTAGTGAGAATATCAGTGAACATGTAGGGAAAAAAAAAACTAGATTACCATTTTTGAGAGATATAGATTGCTTCACTGGAGTAAGGAAGTCCTTAAATATTCTCTTTTAGATTTTTAGGAAGAAACTTGATAAGGTTACTGTATCTGATTGCCCTTGTTTAGAATTATCTAAACATGGGTTATAGCCTAAGAGTATAACATAATGTTTGTCTTTCTATCTATAGTGCCTATCAAAGTATTAGGCATGTAGCAGGTACTAAAGAAATTTGCTGTTGTGTTATATTTGTCCCTCATTCTTGAAGAGGACCATGACATCAGGGAATGATGACATGACTTCCAGTTGACTCGGATTTGAGGGAAGGAGGGCTGTGCAAGGTCACCACTCTTACTTTTTCCTCCAGAGTCATCTGGGTCAAGTGACCTGATATTCATCAGGACTACTGTAGAAGGCCCGGTATGCAGTGGGAAACCTTGGCCCCTTTAGGCTAATATATTTTCAGGTTCTCACTTTGAGTGAGGTAATGCCTGTTCAGTGAATAGATGTCTTTAAAAAGTAATTCAAGGAAGCAGCTAGGTGGAGCAATGAATAGAGCACTGGCCCTGGAGTCAGGAGGACCTGAGTTCAAATTCCAGCCTCAAACACTTAACACAAAACTAGCCGTGTGACCTTGGCAAGTCACTCCCAATTGTCCTACTTTCCCCCCTTCAAAAAAAAAAAGTAAAATAAAAAAGTAAGTCAAGGAGTGGCCCCTTTAATTAAAAAAAATTAATAAAACTGGGAGAGAAGGACCCTAAGGGTTGCTGGTCAAAAGAGAAATAGTCACTCTTTACTATTTACATTCAGTCTGTCCAAGGAGGGCAGGAACCTAGTGTTGTCCAATCTATGAGCTCCAGAGGGAATTGAGTTTAAGGCTTGGTCTTGGAGAAAGAAATCTAACCAGCAAACCCCAAGTAAATGGGGCAGCTTTCAGTGAACAAAATATCCCTTCTTTTGGGCAGAGCACCCTCAGGTAGGGAGAGGAGATAGAGAGGGAGAGAGAAGGGGGGAGGCAGGGGGAGATTGTTGAAGCAAGGCTTGTGTGAGCCGGAGATTTGGGTATCTAGGGAACTGTCATGTCCTTTTTTTTGCTGCTTATTGACTGTCCATATACACTTCATTGTACCATTCTGCCTGGGCAAACCTTCCCAAAGGATGCTACCCTTTGGGTCTGACGCAGTTTTATTGATTGTAGACTTGGCATGGGAAAGTACAGTGGCCTAGTGAGAAGGCCCTGGAAAGGCCTCATCCTGTGTGTGGGTAAACATTCACAGCTAATTTGAACGAGATGCCTAAGTACATAATTTCATACCAATTAAGTTGCTAATTAATTGACAGGCCATTTTCTTCCATTTTATATGGTGTGACTCAAAGGCAGCAATATCTTTTTCTTTTTAAACTTTTGTTTATTTTTAGTTTACATCATTAATTTCCCTGAGATTATGATTTACAAATTTTCTCCCCATTTTTCCCCTACCCACCACCCCAAAACAGCGATCTCACTGTATACCGCATCCCCCAATCATCTCTCCTATATCCTCCCCCATGACCCCTCTAACTTTCCTGTAGGGCAAGATGCATCTCCCAAACCCAGTACCTGTATATTTCCCTCCTTCCTATTCCACCCCCCAACTTGTTCTTTTCTCTACTTTGTCCCTGTCCCTTTACAAAAGTGTGTTTCTAACACCCCCCCAACCTGCCCTCCCTTCCATCCTTCCTCTTCTCATGCCCTTCCCCCCTACTCTCCTGTAGAAGGCAGCAATATCTTGAGCACATTGCCTGTGACTCTGAGAGAAATTGGCATGTTAGTAGTCAAGTAGCCAGAAACGTATTTCTTTTAAAATCATACTATTAAGATAACACTTGGACATATTTGTCCAGAGTCTCACCTCAGTACCCATTACAATCTTTGGGCTTAGCTCATAATTTCCTTTCTAAAGAGTTGATATTTAAGTAAGCATATTGTTTCTTGCATCTCTGTTACATATGCAGCACGTTGATAAATTCTGTTAAGCTACTAGGAAATTTTCAGTCTTGGCCCTTGCCATTGAAACAGGAACAACCACAGCAGCAGCAGCAACATCACTTTAAAGTCAGTTGGGGAAGGTAAAGTCAACAATTAAAGTACAAGATGAGACAGACTAGGTTTAAAGTCATAGTAATATGTTACAAATTACATGTGTGTTGGTTTTACTTGTCTGTATCCTTTGTATATTGTGTGCTCTTAAATTCTACTGAATGTAAGCTCCTTGAGGACAGGGTCTCTTTAAAAAAATTCTTTATATTTTGAGTGACTATCACGTTGTAGATACTAAACTGCTCATTACTTGAGTTATTTTGTTCTGTGTAGTATTGGTGGAATGGACTTCCATAGTGTTTAGTTTTCTTCTTTTCTCTGTATTACTTTGCCATGCACGTATTAATAAATTGTTTATAATCAATAATTATAAATTATGCAATTTGTATAATAGATTATATAACAAATAATAGTAATATATAAATTGAAAATTTATTATAAATTAATTAATTAATACTTAAGAAATGATTACTAAATGCTTATTGAATTGAACTGAATTCAAGAGGAGAGAAAATCTGGAATTTCCAAAAGATGACTAAGGGAAAAAATAAAAATAAAATTTAAAAAACCTGACAAGATCAGTATGTTAATAAGTCAGGGCTCATTTGACTGAAGGAAAGACATTTATTTGTCTTCTGTGCTACACAACTCTCTCCTCATCTATGACTTTTTCTTTACTTTTGCATCCTTATTTAACTAGGTCTCTAGGGCTTCTTCTTGTTGTTTGTCCTCCATTCAGGAAGAGGACCATGAATAAAGGAGGGGTATGTCTTGACTTTCAAGTGAATTTGATTTAAGTGAGGCATGATTGTGCAAAATCATCAGCCTCACTATCTCCTCCAGGGTCATCTAAGTCCAGTGGCTAGACATAGGTCAGGATGACTAGAGACAGCCCCAGGTGGAGTGGAAGACTTTGGCCTTTTTAAACTAAGGTCTTTCCCAGGTTCTGTTTTTTCTTTGCTACTGAGAAAAGAAAAAAAGATCCTTTCAGGAATCAACTTTTAGAGATGAACTGGTTTAGTGGCAAAACTAGAAGAATAGAAAGCATTAGGCTTGGAGTCAGCCCATTATGGTTCTTCCAGGATATTTCTATGAACTGGGAGTCCAGGGGTGGGGAACCCACTGCCTCAAGGCCATATGTGGCTCTCTAGGTTCTCTAGTATGGCTCCATGACTCAATCCAAACTTCATAAACAAATCCCTTTTATAAAAGGATTTGTTCTTTAAAACTTGGACTTGGTCAAAAGTTTGCACTTGAGGACCTAGAAGGCCCCATGTGTCCTCAATGCTGCACGTTCCACACGTGCAGCATTGAGGACAAGTTATTTAACCTCTGATTGGACAAGTTATTTAACCTCTCTGAATCTTGTCACCTATAAAATTGAGATAATACCTCTTTTTCTACCTTACAATGTTTCATTGAAAATCAAGTGAGTTAATCTGGCTCAAAATGCCTTGTAAATGTGAGTAGTCTACAAACATGAACTATTTCCACTACTTTTCCCTGGATTGTTGCTATAAATTAATGAAAAAACCATTTAAGTAGTGTCTTATATGTGCAAAGTACGTGTTAAATAGGATCAGCTCAGTGGCAGAGTGCAGAAAGTATTGGGCATGAAGTCAAGAAGGCTCATTTTCCTGAGTTCAAATCTGGTCTCAGATATTTACTATCTGTGTGACCCTGGTCAAGTCACTTAACCGTGTTTGTCTCAGTTCCTCATTTGTAAAAGGAGATGCAGAAGGAAGTAGCAAACCACTCCAGTATCTTTGCCAAGAAAACCTCAAATGTGGTCAGGAAGAGTTGGACATGAGACTGAAGCAACTAAACAGCAACAACTGTGTTAAGTGCTGAGGAGAGAAATAGAAAAGTGAGACTGTTCTTGCTTTCAAGGAGCTCACATTCCAATTTGAATCCACAGGGTTCAGCTGTAGGGCAGATGAGTTAGTAGGTATGATGGCATACCCAAGGCAAATTAGTAGGTGTGATGACTGTGCTTGTGGGTCTTTAGAACGCATTAGCAGAAAAGATGGTAAGGGGTGATGCATCTTAGGGTGAAATGTCAGTACAGATGAAGGACCTGGTGGATCTTCTTACAAAAAGGATTAGAGTTTTTGACTTCCTACTCTTCTAAGTGTAAGTGAACTTATCTATCTTGGAAGGATATAAAGGAAGAATTTGAGTAGCCCAACCCAGTACTATTCAAAATGGATCCCAGGAAGAGAGCTGAGCAAGGACTCTGGTCTCATTGCCAAAAGGGAGAAGGGAGATCAGAGGTAGATTGGCAGAACCAATGCCTGGCTAAGAGGGAGAAAGGGGAAGAAGCATTAGCAAGAAAGGTTATAGAGAAGGGCTTCCCAGACTGTCTTTCTGCACTGAGACCTGTGGAAGATATCTTGACCTAGAAGCAGATTAAGATAGGAAGAGGGCTTTCTTGGCACCTGATTTATAGGCCCATGGAGTGTATGCCATATGCCAAAGCAATGAATCTGAGAGTCAAATTGTGGACGTTCAGACATATAGATGAGCATAACATTTTGGGGGTTACTGTTCAGTCCACTTCAAATACCCCTTGCAAAAGTCCAGAGGATAATGAAAGGGGCAGCCTTTGAGGGACAAAAATGAATTAAGTTTAATAGTATGTGGGAAATTGTTTCTCTGCCCAGTTATGTGGGTTTTTCCTAACACATGAGGTGTAAAAATACCCAAGTAGTTTATTCTAGGACCAAAAGAATATAAGGTTTGAAACTGGAAGAGAAGAGACTGGTAATTATCTAAAAGAGGAAATGATCAGAAACATTATTGTTGTTCAGTAGTTTTTCAGTTGTGTCTGACTTTTTGTAATTCCATTTGGGGTTTTCTTGGCAAAGATACTAGAATGATTTGCCATTTCCTTCTCTAGTTCACATTTACAGATGAGGAAACTGAGGCAAACAGAGTTAACTGACTTGCCAGGGTTACATAGCTAGTTAGTGTTTGAGGACAGATTTGACCTCAGGAAGATGAGTCTTCCTTACTTCAGGCCTGGCATTCTATCTACTGTACCACCTAGATACTCAAATCAGAACATATATGGCTTTAAATTGAGACTGGGCAGATATCAGTCACTTTTAAACAAAAGTAGCATTAAAATACAATATACATAAACAATGGTACACGTGAAAGAGTTGGACCCGAGGTCAGAAAGACTTTGGTTCATATGTTACCTTGATATCAGCTTATGTGATTATGGACAATCTGCTTAATCACCTTGAGCAGGTAGTAGTATAAGATGACTATTCTACTGAGTTATATTTATTGAAATAAATTGGGATCTATACTTGTGGAAGACCAAGTTCTCATACTGGTAAAATCATAGATTTTTGATATATTGAACATATACATATATTCAATATAGTGAACACATCTCCTTGCATGTACACACAGAGACACACAAGTGTATATACACGTGCCATATGCTCCTGTGTATGTATACATATGTATGTGTGCAAACATACACATATGTGCATGTCTCAAAAATTTTAATCCAGTATTAAGCTATATTGATTGCATATAAAACCAACTATAGCTAAAGTATATAGTTATACTCTCTTTTAAAAGCAAGCCTGATAGTTTTAATGACTTTATGTTTAGTAAAAAAGATCAGTTATTCAATAACTAACCTTTTTTTCCCAATTACACAATTGGTGATTATACATAATATTAAATGTTATGTATGTTAATAGTTAATTCCTATAGATTTTTAAAATGTGATAAAAATGCCATATTTCACCTTAGATGTTGAGGAACACATTTTCTGCTTAAAGAAACCCCTGCGTAGTGAATGTAAAGCGTGAATCATTGGTGTGACCATTCCGTACCCGTGTACTATGTCTTTTCCTGTATTATTCAATTCTATAAACCATATAGAATGTTAGACTCAGAGAGTCTTAGAGTTTGTGATTGGAATCAGTATGATTCTGGGTCTAGGAAGCATTGTACAGTGGAAAGGGTGCTGGATTTGTATGTCAGTGAACACAAGGTTGACTATTGGTTCTGTCACTTGGCTGTGTATCCTCAGACAAGTGGTTTAACCAAGCTGGTCCTTTAATTCCTCATCTGCAAAATGAGAGGTTTGACCTAAATGTCCTCTGAAGGCCCTTTCATCTCTAAATCTATGAGATTTAGAGCTAAACTTTTCAGTGATAGCTGGTATTGGCAAAGATCTTTAGGTTTTGAAAGTAGTTACCATGTATTTCACAAGGGTAGCAGATTATTCAGTTTATGGATGATTTTTTAGAGATATAGGAATGGATGGATGCATGAATTTTTAAAAATATGTTCATGAAACACTTTTTTCGCATTCCAAGTACTGATGAGCATTGGGAATGCAAAGAGAAAAAGTGAGGGAACTTCTGTTTTCAAGGTTACCATTTAATTGGAGGATATAGCAGATAGATGAAAGTTCACTTACAGGGCAGATGGAAAGATCCCAAAGTCCTAATGGTACAGCAGTAGAGTAGATGAAAAGGCCAGTCACATGACACTGCTAAGAATGACTGTATTTAGAGACCAGTCAGATGGTCAGGAATGGAAGACCCTAAGAGGCAGTGGAATTGTAAATGGTAAGGCCTGTACATCTTCCTTCTTACTTGGTAGTAAGAGATTTGTTGACATTCATAGCAAACAATAAAAAACAGAATACAACTGATTAATGGAGGTGACATAGTTAATGGGGAAAACTCAGGTAAACCTAGATTAGAGAAAGAACAACACTTCCTTTTAAATGCTAAAATTGACCAGAAAAGGGGGATGTTCACATGGTTCTCCCTAGAATTAGGATAGAAAATAAAGCAGTTTTCTGGTCAGTCATGAAATTAAAGTTGTGAGTGAGGGATGAGGGCATTCCGAAAATGGGGTAAGATTAGTATTGTCTTTACATTCCTTCCTCTGTGTATCCAGAAATTAATTTTTATACCAGTTATTATTCATCAAATCTCAGCTTTTCTATCCATAGTTATTAAGACTAGCCCTCTTTAATAACCATTTTCTTCCTGGCCTTACATCCCTGCATCTCTTGCAGGAAGTTGGAGCTCTAAAATTGGACCCCCTCTGGGGTTGGTGCAGAACCAGCAGGAGCTCTCTTTGGGACCTGGGCAGAGTAGTCTAACCCATCATCCCATGTTCCAGGTATGATGATAATTTTATAAATAGTAATTAGCATTCCAAATTAGGAATATAATTTTTTAAAATAAACTGGTTTTGAAGTGAACACCTCTATATTTGTCCTACATCTATAAGGCCCCTTTTTATTGATATTTTAAAAAATAACAAAGCTAGAAATGTGTAGTTATACATATTTCTAATACATTTGTTTAAAGGAAGAGACAAACTCCTAGAAACACTCTATTGTTTATATATAAATCCACCAATTTGTATATGCATATGTATATTTAGAGTTACAGTGACCTAGTGTATAAAATGATGGGCTTCAAGTTAGGTTGATGAGTTAAATTTTTACCTGTGACAATAATTATGTTATATTCTCCCTTAAGTCACTGGACCTGTATGCACAGCTCTTGGGGACTTAAGAGCATGGGATTTGGAGAGAAAATACCTGCGTTCAAATCCCAACTCCTTCTCATAGTTACCTGTGTGATATTGGGCAAGTCAAAGTCACTTCTCTGTAACTCCACTGTTGAACTAGTAGGCCTATTAGCCTTATCTGGGCCTAGGGGCAAATTGTATGGGCATCCTCTTGTGGAGCTTATCATATGTGCATTTGATATCTATTTTCTACATTCTTAATCATCATCTGTCAACCCTAAGATGGTCAGTATATATCAAGCAAACATTAGGGCTTGGTCCTGCTGCTTAATTACAAGATTAAAAACTACAAAATAAGAATCAGGTTCAAGCCCTGCTGAGACCAGAAGAATCCAAAATGCATTACAGGTTGAGAAGGTCAGTGTGATGACATTCATCTGTAAAACCTGCTGCTGTGGAAGTTTAGTCTAGTGGATTGCTTGAGTTAGGGAGTTCTAAACTCCAGTGTAGCTAAAACTGATCAGGTATCTACACTAAGACTGGCACAAATATAGGGATCCCCTGAGTGTATGGGGGGTTCCCCAGTACCTAAAGAAGAGCAAACTGACCCAAATCAGAAATGGAATAGGTAAAAATCCCATGCTGATCAGAGGTAAAGTTGTTCCATGAGGGCCTGTTGCATTACCAGCCTGAGCAAGACAGGGAGACCCAGTTTCAAAAAGAAAAAAAAAAGAAAAGAAAAGTAGAAGATTATTTTTTAAGCAAGTGGAAATGCTTTTCTTCTCTTTCTCACATGTCTCCACACCCATATTCACAAGTTGAGCACCATCACCCCCTTAATAAGAAAGAAGCTGGAGTTTCCTTAACAGAAGGCTAGAATGTCGACTTTGGAGGGGAGGGGATCAATGAAGTGTTAGACAGTTAACCTTTTTTCCAGGACATGCTCAATGTCTGGAATTGGCTAAAATGAATCATTTTTGCACTCTTCTCAAGGTTGCTAAAAAAGGCATGGAAATTCTGACATTAAAACTGGGCACTTTCTCACTGACTAGAGTTTCTATTTGAGCAATGAAACACTGAAAAATGTGAAGACATATTTTTCTACCCTAGTTTCAGTTTTCTCATATTTAACAAATGGACAGGAAATGTTGGCTGTGAATATAAGTTGGGTAGCAAATGGCTGACAGAAAAATATCTCCTCCTCATTTTTCTGAATTGTGATTTCATTATTACAGAGAGCTACAGGTAAGGAACACCCTTGACTCATGCAGAATGATGCCTTCTTGGAAAATTATAGTTCTATGAGTTATTAATCATTTTTGTATTGTAGACAACTTTGGCAGTTTGGTAGAGCTTATGGGTCTCTTTGCACAGTACTGTTTTTACATGTACAAAATAAAATATATAGGATTACGGAAAATCCAGTTATATTGAAATCCAGTTTTCCAAATATATTAAAAAATAATAAGTTCACAAACCCCAGGTTAAGAAAGCCCATGAGAGATTCCTGAGACACGGAGAGGATAAGTGACTTAACGAGACACAGTGTTTGTCAGAGGCAGAACTGAATGAACTCAGATCCTATCTCAGGTAGATACAATCACAAAATTAAGTTGTTGGAGTCCACAAGGACACTACCTTCTGCTGGACAATCATTGTATACCACTACAGAAGACAGATCATCATTTGCATTACGACCAATAAATATCTCTGCCTTGATAGAACTTATATTTAGCCATTTTCAGAAATCTGTAGTCTTAGAGTATGTACTCTTTTCAATGGTGTAGAGTATAGTTCCTTTATATCTTGAAGTTTATTGCCCACCTAATCAGCATGGTATAGTGGGGGTTAAGGGAATGTGGAATTTGGAGACCTAAAGTCCTGCCACTTATTTAAAAAAAATTTTTTTTTGTTGATTTGTTTGTTTACTTTTAGTTTACAAGATTCAGTTCCACCATCCCTTGAGTTTCAAATTTTCTCCCCTCTTACCCCCCTACCCCCACCCCATGGCAGCATGCAATCAAGTATAAGATCTGCAAATACTTTCACTTTAGACATTAGTCTGGTTGTAAAGAAGGTTTGTAACCAATGGAGTGAACAGTGGGAAAGAGGAAACAAAACCAAACATGAACGAGGAAGAGAGCAGGTAGTTTGCTTCAGTCCGCATTTGAAGTCTGTTCTTTCTAGATCCTCCTCTGAATGTAGACATCCCTTTCCATCCTGAGTCTTTTGGAGTTGTCTTATAATCTTGTGTTGCTGAGAAGAATCCAGTCTATCAAAGTTGGTCATCACACATATGTTGTGTCTGTCATTGTGTACAAATTTCTCCTTGTTCCACCCTTCTCACTTAGCATCGGTTTGTACAAGCCTCTCCAGGTAAATATGAAGTCCATCTGTTCCTCATTGCTTATAACACAATAGTATTCCATTACATTCATATACCACAACTTGATTATCCGTTTCCCAATTGATGGACATCCCCTTAATTTCCAATTTTTTGCCACTGCAAAAAGAGATGCAATAAATATTTTTGTACATATAGGTCTTCCTCCCACTTCTATGATCTCTTTGGTATACAACCCTAGAAGTGGTATTACTGGGTCAAAGGGTATGCAATTTTTTATAGTCTTTTGGGCATAGTTCCAGATTGCTCTCTAGAATGGTTGAATTACTTCACAACTCCACCAACAATGCATTAGTGTTCCAATTTTTATACATCCTCTCTAGCATTTTTCATTTTCCTGTTTTGTCATCTTAGACAATCTGATTGTTGAGATGTAGTACCTCAGAGTTGTTTTGATTTGCATTTCTTTAATCAATAGTGATTTAGAGCATTTTTTCATATGCTTATAGATATCTTTAATTTCTACATCTGAAAATTTCCTATTCATATCTTTTGACCACTTATCAATTGGGGAATAACTTGTATTCTTATACATTTGACTCAATTCCCTGTATATTTTTAGAAATGAGGCCTTTTTCAGACACTGGTTGTAAAAATTCTTTCCCAGTTTCCCACTTCCATCTTAATCTTTTTTACATTGGCTTTGTTTGTACAGAAACTTTTCAATTTAATGTAATCAAGATTATCCATTTTGCATTTTATAATGCTCTCTAACTCTTCTTTGGTCATAAAGTCTTCTCTCCTCCATAAATCTGACAGGTAAACTATTCCTTGCTTTCCCAGATTGCTTACTGTATCAGTCTTTATACCTAGATCATGCATCCATTTAGACTCCATTTTGGTATATGGAGTGAGATAATGGTCTATGCCCAAATTCTGCAATACTATATTCCAGTTTTCCCAGTAGTTTTTGTCAAATAGTGAGTTCCTATCCCCAAAACTGGGGTCTTTGGGTTTATCAAACAGTAGATTACTATAGTCATTGACTACTGAGTCTTGTGTACCCAATCTATTCCATTGATCCACTACTTTATTCCTCAGCGAGTACCAAGTAGTTTTGATGACTGCTGATTTATAATACAGATTAAAATCTGCTACACCTAGACCACCTTCCCTAGTATTTCTTTTCATTAATCCCCTTGATATTCTGGACTTTTTGTTCTTCCAAATGAATTTTGTTACTATTCTTTTCTGGAACTATAAAGTAATTTTTTGATAGATTGATTGGTATGGCACTAAATATGTAATTTAGTTTAGGTAAAATTGTCATTTTTATTTTATTAGCTTGACACAGCCACAAGCAATTGATGTTTTTCCTGTTAGTTGGATCTGACTTTATTTGTGTGAAAAGTGTTTTGTAGTTGTGTTCATATAGGTTCTGTGTTTGTTTTGGCAGGTCCTGCCACTTATTGAGTATGTGACCTAGGACAAGTCACTGGATCTTTCTGAACCTCAGTTTCCTCAGCTGTAAAATGAAAAAACTGGGCTAGATTTCTTAGTTTTCCTATTGGCCAAGGTGTTTTGGCTTCCTTTCCATCACTATTGTCGTGAAACTTTGCTTGACAGCAGAATGCCTAGTCTAGATGAGTTTTCATCAGTAGGGCTTTGATTTGTGCCTTTTTTGGCTTAGTAATTTTTGAAAATATAATTTAGTTTTCAGGATCTACCACTAAGAGGCACATGTTTTAGGTAGCCAATTCAGCCAAAGGAAACCTCATCGCAGGGAGTCAGACAACTACAGTCTTCATTATCTCATAGTGTGCAGGTAGGTAATATATTTTGGGAAAACGTGAACAACCTGCTCCTAGCTTTGTATTCACACATTCTTTTATTAGGCACTGTTCATTTCACATGCTTTGACTACTTGGCACCCACATTGTTCTGAGCAAAAGCAACACATTAAAATAGATTTATTTTTCCTAAGGACACCATCAGCACACATTTCTTTATATCATGTAATTCATTGAATAGCTTCATGCCATTATGTTTCAGATTCACCACTGGTTCCTTCTTAAACCAGCATTTCTTTATTTCTCTAAAGCCAATTTCTCTTTACATTTAACTATTTTTGATAATGCAAAAGATCTAAATGTTCAAATTTATGTTTTCCTTCAAAATACTGTTGCTTCTACATACATCTCCCCCTACCCCCAAGGAAATGTCTGATCAATGAGTAGGAATTTGTCATTCCTCTTCCTATGCTCTTGTCTGTAGTCAAATTGATTCCATTTTTCTCTTGTTCAGGAAATTCTGTATCTTTGCAAGGGTAGTTCTGCAAGTCCTAAATATTCAGATTCTTCACCTCCATCTCTTAGAATCCCTAGCTTCATTCAAAGTACAGCTCAACAGTTCCACCCAACACTATGCCTTTTCCTGATTCTTCACCCTGTCTCCCATCATTAGTGCCTTTTACTCCTTATATTTATTTTGTATAATTTTGGATATACTCTATATTTATTTATCTTTGAACATGTTATATACCTGTAGTGGAAAGTAAGATTCTTGAGGCCAACAATCATTGATTTTTGACATTTTATCACTAGTAATTAGTATAAGATCTTATACATACTAGCCAATCATAATATATAAATATATAAATACATATGTGTATATATGTGTACACACATACATGCATACACATATGTATATGCATTTTTTTTTACTCAAAAGTAAAGCTAATCTCCAAACGAGTATCTTTTACTCATAGGTAAGGGAAAGCGACCTGCTTACCCACTTGGATTCTTCCCAGCAGAAATGTTAACAATTGTAATTATCACCATTATGCAGTATGTTCAATTGTACAATCAATATAATTGCCAAATGGAAATTATACAATAAATATAATTGCTGCTTTACTCCTGTGCAGTATTTCAGTGCCACTTCACACTTATTTTGTCCCTTAATTAGTAGCATGTGCAATTACAGTACTGTGTTCTGTGCTGGAACTGGGTAATTTGCAGGAGTGGGTGGAGGGTACAATAATTGTAAGTGGGACCTAGTGTATTCTCTACAGTGAAATATTTTTGAGAATGCCTTTGTACTGTGATAGATCTCCCTCAATAGCAGGAAAAGTAACAGTTCTATGGAAACTCATATTCTTGGCTTTCCCTTGAATGTCTTTCATCCCTACCTGTCAGAATCTGACTCATCTATTGAGGCTCAAATATAATGGCACCTCCTTTGTGAAGATGTCCCTGAATTTTATAATCACAGGGAACTCCTCCTTCCTTTGGCATCTCTTAGCTTCTTAACAGAATCATATATATCATAGGTGCATTCTTTTTAGTAAAACACAATCTTTTTGAGGAGAGGGGTCATGTCTTATTCCCACTTGTATACACTTCATAGAACACAGTTGGTGATCTTTAAAAACATTTTAGGTTGAAGATAATCTATATTAGTTTAGGATTGCACCTGTTTCAGATGATTTATCTGGAAGTCCAATACCAAAGCCTGGGGAGGAGCACTCTAAGAAATAGGAAAACACCTCCCTCCCTGTAATCTTTCTTCACCGTAAGCATTCATACTTTTAGAAATGTGGCAATGGAATGAAGACATGGAGGCAGACACCTAGGGCACAAAATATATGAGGGTACAATGAAGAATATTTTTACCTTACTTTTTTGTGCAATAACCCTTTTGTTTCCTGCTGGAATATTCTGCTTTCACTGACATATAAGAATTCATTCCATGACTTCAAATTGCACATATTTCAGTGGTAGATCAAAGCTTCCAAAGGATATGAAAAATAAAAGGAGCACAATTTTCTAACCACAGCTGGGTATGCTTTGTTGTTATTGTTGTTACGGGACAGGGAGGAATCACCGTTAAGATAAGAACCAAATAAGAATTGTAACATTCATGATATCATAGTGGTGAATGAACCAGTCCCGGTATCAAGTAGAGAAAGAAGCAAGGTGTCATTTTAGTGGAGGTCCTAACAGTCACATTACATAAACTCATACATTCCACATTTAAGTCAAACTGGCCTATATGCTATTTTTCCATGCATGATATTCCATTTCTTACTCTCCCATATCTTTGCACATGTTTATAATGTATTACCCCTAGCCTTTACCTCTTAAAATTGATAGTTTTTTCACTGTTCAAATCAATTGTCACCTTCTATATGAGTAATTTCTTAATTCCTCTAGATCATAATTTCTTTCATTGCATTTTTGCATATATTTATGTAAATATACATGTACATACACAATCTATGCATGCACACATACACACATATACACATATATTTGCACATGTGTGTATGCACATACACACATGTGTATGTATGTGAGAGAGAGCTTATCTACATTACATCAACTTACTTGTGTATGTATCACTTCCCAAAGAAATATAAGTCTCATGAAGGCAATGACTCTTTCATTTTTGCCTTTTTATCTCCGACTTAGTAAATTATCTGGAAGTTAGTACATAAATACCTGTGGATTAATTAGATATTGCATATATGATCATAAGTAAGCCACTTATTTAGACCTTCTTCTCCTTTAATACAGAGGAACTAGATGATCCCTAATGTCCTATTCATTTTCATAGGAGTTGATTAGGCATCTACTAGATACAAGTTTCCATATTTACTCACAATTCTTTCAAAAATTTTTCCTTTCTTGATCATTCTTTTATCATCAATAAGCAATATTCTGAATTTAGATGGTACACATGTTGTGATTGAGTACTGAATGTTTTGATTGCAATATAACAGTCTATAAAATAGAAGACAGATTATGCAGTTTTCATTAAATTAGGAAAGATGAAGACTATATTTTCCAGTGATGTAAGAGTAATCAGCATTGTAATGTGCAGACAGCCTCTCTCATCAAGAGAGTAGGTTCTCATAGGGATCATCAGGATGACTCTGATATGCCAAATTGTTGGAGAATAATGATGAATAAAACCATCCCTGCATTGTGTCTTTGGGGGGCATATGCATGCACACATGCCCCTTAAAAAAGGATAGATAAGATAGATAAGAAAGGATAAGGTTGGATTTAGGGAAAGTCCATGGAATATTTGCAGCATTTGGACTGCTCAAGGTCCCTGAAGCCCTAGTACCTGAGTGAGTGTACAGTAACCATGCAACAAGCATTCCATTTGTCTTTGGCTGTAGCGTACTGAGGCATGGACTCTTCGAATTTTAGAGTTGAAAGGGACTTTGGAGCTTATTTTATAGCTGAGGATTCCAAGATCTGTTTCTGTTTAGAGAATTAAGAATATAAAATATCACATGGATAGTGTCAGACCTAGAAGTAAAACCCATGTCTTTTGAGCTTCACTTTAGTATTCATTTCAATATAGCCAGTATGTTATAGGGGACAGCAAGTTGAACTTGGAGTCAAGAATATGTGTTTAAATTTTGCCTCTGACATTATAGGATCATGGATAAATCACTTTGGTTTTGTGAGCTTCAGTTTCCTCATCTATTAAATGGGCATAATGATAACCTCACAATATATTTTTTTTGGTGGGATGAGGCTCTTATCACATAACATATGTATTAAAATATGTAAAGATTACCTATTAATACAGTGATGATGACAACCGTTCTGCTTCCTGGCCTACTGGAGGCAATAGCAGAAGGGAGCTGGAGGTTCTCTCATATATGTCTAAGAACAGATAGACAATCCACCCAACATTTCTATTTAGTTAGGTTAATTAGGAGGCAAAAGGGAGAACTATAGCAGAGTACATAATTGTGTGGGGAGAGAAGTGAACTGGGGATAAAGAATATAATATAAAACCTTATAATACCAGCTAGTATTTAAATGTCTTTAAGGTTTGGCAAATACTTTATAATTTTTTCATTTTATCTTTACAATAACTCTGAAAATTAGGTATTTTTATTATCCCCATTTTACAGATGAGGATACTGAGTCAGAAAGAGGTTAAGTGACTTTCCAGAATCACTCAACTAAGTGTCTTCAGTGGAATTTGATCTCAACTCTTTTAAATTCAAAGTCCTGTGCTTTTGGCTGCCTTCCCTCCCTTTTTCCTTGCTCCCTTCCTTTTATTCTAACTACTAGAATAATAGAATTTCATAGTCGGAAGGAACCTTATTGGTCATCGAATCTAATCTTCCACCAAATGTATGAATCCAATTTATAATTGCCCTAACATAAGAAAAATCCCCTGCTTGAACACTCCCAGCAAGATAGATTGCTGGATAGTTCTAATCAAGGTATTCGTAATAGGCAGCACAAACGTATTCCTTTGTAAGTCTAATATAGAACCCCTAATTTTGAGCTCTGGAAAATACATACAATCTGTTTTTCACTACATTAATGTAATCTTAATTCTGTTCAAATCCTTATCATTTTATATTCCTATTATCACTGCGTAACAATTGTACATGAACCATTCAGTGGTTCATCTTATACTAGTCGGAAAAGCGTTTCATTGAGTTTGCTTTTGTTACACTTTCTGCAAGGAGTTTCAATAAGTTTTAACTTACATTCCCTGCAGTAAATATATTTCTCTGAGCAAAGATTGATTTTTATCAAAATCACCCTTTCCTTTAATTATAGCAATACCAAGCTTGGAAAACAAAACTGCACAGTCCTTTCATGTAATATGGGAAGTAAAGGCAGTTTTTGACATTTAAAATCTTTATCTATGCTGTAGTATTGAAATTTGGAAATACTGATGAGATGTGGTTGCTTGTGTTCTAGTGTACCAGTACAATGTAATTGTAAACAAAAGCTACTGAATATTGTCCGTATTCAGTCACAATTTTCACAATGATTTTAAAATCAATTTTCAGCACAAACTTATTCAATTCAATATTTATTTTCTATTACATGGCTAATGTTGAATGGGTACTAGGGAAAATAACCAAGTACAAAGTAAAATGGGAAGATGTGGTTAAGGTGAAGAGTAACTCCACCAGACACAAAGAGCTGGTAACAAAGTATTGTTGCTACTCACTTTGATATGGGGAGAACAGATGTCACAATGCTAATGGTGATATAGAATAAATATGTGACCTACCCCCCTCCCATTGCTCCACAATTCCACGAGTCATATACAGACAGTTAATTGGGATGCACACTCAGAGAAGGGATCAAATGTATACAGTCTTTAAACAGAAGGTGGGCATGGGACTATAGCACATCACCAGTGGGTCAGTTGGGACAAGTCAATGGAGTTGTTGGACCATTGAAATGATAATATTCTGTGAATTGTCTAATAAGGAATGAGGGGCAGTGAGCCAGGAAGCTGCATTCTAACTGTGCCATAAGCAAACAACAGGAGATGAGGAGAGGCAACATGCAGTCACCTGGTAGGTTAAGGCTTATTATGCATGCATCCTAGAAGTTAGGAGTGAAGCAGTCAGAATAAGTTTTAGTGGCTCACACCAAGTTTACATAAAACTGCACTCAAGTGGATTATAGTCTATATATCTATATCTATCTATCTATCTATCCATCTATATATATATATATTTGCAGAAAACTATAATGAATACACACACATACGCACATATTGCACAAGTATTTACAATTAAAATAAAGTGAAATGTGTAGAAAAGATGTGTTGTAGGTTGGGGGAGAGAGTAGTTAGAAGCACATACTTTTGAAAAGGGAGAGGGTCAAAGTAGAACAAGTGTGGGTCGGGATAGGATGGAGGGAAATATAGTCAGTCTTTCACAATATATCCACTATGGAAATGTTTTGCGTAGCTATAAATGTACAACCTATATTGAATTGCTTATCTTCCCAATAAGGGTGAGTGATGAGGGAGGGAGGGAAAGACTCTGGAATTCAAAGATTTAAAATCAAATGTTTTAAAAAAATGTATTATTATTATTATTTTACATGCAACTCGGAAATAAGATATATAGGCACTGGGATATGGAGATCCATCTTGCCCTACCTGAAAGTCAAAGGGAGGATGGGGGAGCATATAGGAGAGAATAGATTGGGGGAGGGGGCATACAGTAGGATTGCTGTTTTGGGGTGGTGGGTAGGGGAAAGATGGGGAGAAAATTTGTAACTCAAAATCTTGTGGAAATGAGTGATATAAACTAAGAATAAACAAAAATTTTAACTAAAAAAAATGTATTTTTCCCCTCAGAAATGCAGCTGTAAGTCCCTGTTTTACTCTGCCTATTTCTTACTATCAATAAAACTGTATGCACATGTTTCTGTTTGTTTCAGGTTGTTGCTTATACTGTATCTTGAAAATACAGGATGTTGTTCTTTCTGGTCACTTAGTGATACAAATAGAAAAGTCAGAGAGAATAGTTCTGCATTTCCTCAACTATATGCTTAGCTTTAAGGATCATTTTGTTTTTTAAGGGACCTTAGGGGGGGAAAAAAAAAGATAAAAGCAGTACTTAAATTCAAAAGAAAAAAAAAGAAAAATTTCTAGGGTGTTACAAGGCTGTCAAGGTTACCAATTCAAATTATCTGAAGACTATGAGACAAAATGGAGAGGATGATAATTAGAAAATCAGAACATGTTTCTTTTGAAGTATCGTTACCTTAACTAGTCTTTAGATGTGACTTTGCTAATTCAGCAGTACTAGAAGTATTTTGTTATTCAGTTCAGTTCAGTGAATATTTATCAAATACTATGTGCAAACCTTTGTTTTAGGCTGGTGATTAAAAACATTACTAGAAGTCTGATTTCATTAGAACATGGAATGCACAGTGAGGAAAGTTCCTCTTCCAATGCAAATTGGCATCTACTCTCTAATTTATAATCTTACAGTGTTCACTGAGGCACTGGGAGATTAAAGGATTTGCCTAGAGTCACACAGCTAGGATGTTTCAGAAAGGACACTTGAACTCTTCCTGATTCTGAAGCCAGATCCCTATCTAATTCTCCATGCCACCTCTTAGGCTAGAGAAATGAATGCAGAAATTAAAGTCTCTACACTCAAGTCCTTTGCAGGCTACTGAAGGGAGGGGATCCACATACATGAAGATAAATAAATACAAAGGAATTTGGAGGGTAGGGAGTTCGCTGACAAATGAAATCTACATGTGTTGGGTGCAAAACTTGGGAATTCCAACAGGAAAAGGTGAAGAAGGAGAGTATAAATAGATTGAGAGAGAAAAGTACTGGGTAAGTCTGGAAATTGTTCTTCCTTAAATTTATCTGTAAAGGTAATAAATCCCATGGGCAGGATCTACCTCATTAACTGGATACAGAGCTTTGTGTCTCCTTGTATATGAATATGAATTTCATGTAAAAGCCAAGCAAGGTAAGAGTGTGAAATGATAGCCAGGTGAAAGTGAGGGCGGAAAACCATCTCAGGAGCCAAATGACAAATAGAGCCATTAAAACTAATGGTAGAAATGGGAATAGTGATTGGCTAAATGTCACTTGGCCTACCTCCACAGACCCAGGAAGCAAGATAAATCCCACAGTGCAAAGTCTCTCCAATCACAAAAGGTCAGAGTTGGCTCATTTCTGCCCTAACTGAAATAAGCAGGTCATGATGTTAAAGGCATATGCGGAATTCTCAATATAATTAGCACATTAATTGCCGGTAGGAAGATGTAAGGCCAACAATTCTTAGCACAGAGAGAATGAAACTTTCCTTCTAATGGGCAATTGGAATCTCACTCTATCAGCTTTAAATTCCAATTTGACCACAAGAGGAATAAATTTCACCTTGTTCCCAGAAGCCAGGCATGTATTGACTCTAGGGGTGTATACACCATGATGACCTCAGATTAGCATCAGTTTAGATGTCCCTTAGAGCATCAGTTGAGCTCTCTAGGGCCTCCTCAGAGACAGTATTAATACTCCAGGGCTCTAGTTGGCCTGATAACCACGTGTCTCACACAGCCCCTGTGCTCGGCATGGTGCCTTGCACATAATAAGGATGAAATAAATTCTGCTTGACTGACTACCATGCCCATTTAAACCAAAAATAAACCCAAGGTTTTAGAATAGCAGGAAACAAAGACAGAGACACTTTTATACCACATAGTTGTACAATTTGGTGTGGGATTAATTATCTTTAATGTAACTATAGAATGGGGGAAATATTTGAATTAACAATAATTTGATAATTATATTTCTATGTTATTTAGGGTTTATTATTTTGACATGAACAGTTGAAAAATGTGTCCATTTTATTTTCTAATATAGTAAATATTGATAGATATAACCCCCATTTAAAAAAAGCTCTTCAAGGGGGATCCTCAGTAATCTCTATGAACACTGTGTCTCTGTACCATCTTTGCAATCAAGATGAACAAACACTAGTATCATGTTGCTTTTTTTTTTTGCCTTTTTTGGGAGGGCAGTTGGGGTTAAGTGACTTGCCCAAGGTCACATGGCTAGTAAGTGCTAAATGTCTGAGGTCACATTTGAACTCAGGTCCTCCTGACTCCTGGGGTGGTGCTCTATTCACTGCACCACCTAGCCACGCCTAGTATCACTTTAATGATGGGAAATTACTAACTATTTCAACTCTGCCACTTACTGTCTATGTGACAAGATAACTTTCCTGGTCTCTATTTGGCTATAAAGCTGTGATCCCAAGTCCTTGTCATTTGGTTAACAGCTTATTATAACAGTTTTCCAAGTGTGGTTTAGGGACCTCTGGAAGTCTTCAAAACCCTTTCAGGGGATTTGTAAAACTATTTTCTTATTAATACTAAGAACATTTTAATTTCTAATTGGATATGTAGATAATTATATTTCAATATGATTGTCCCTTTTGTGAACGTAACATTTTATTCAGTTTATGCTATTCTGAGAAGTGGGTCAGTAGACTCTACAAAATTGTCAAAGGGATCCATGATGCAAAAGTTTCAAGAACCATCATTATTTAGATCTAAGCTATAAATACAAGTTTCATGGGGATTTTCCCCCTTTTTATGTTGTGCTATACTACATTGAGATAGTAGCAACATGTTTTCTTAAAATGGAACTGTTGCCCTCTTTTCTATAGATGCATGACTGAAGTAAGTCTTAATATGACTTTTTTTAAAAATTCAGATAGATGGATTATTAATTTCTTAAATACTTACTATATGCCAGGCATTTATTGTGTCAGGTCTTGGGGATAAAATTAAAGCAAATAAGGCAGTCTCTGCTCAGAATGGGGTTACATTCTAATTGGGAAGACAGCACACAAAAGGAAGATGGTGAAAGCCCAGAACTGAACATAACTCCAAAGCTGACCTTACAATGTCTGAGGTGGAAAAGGGTTGAGGGAAGTTTCAGAGGCAGAAATCTTTCTCAGCTAAGAGGAAGTGGAGATGATGGCCTGAGTTGAAATGTCAAGGACATTTACTTTAAAAAGGAATTAGAGCTTTGAGGGATCTTAAAGCTTCAGGTACTTTATGAACTTGTCATAAAAATTAAAAAGAAAAGCACTACAATGTTCTTGTCTCTATTTCCTCACCAACAACTCATGCCTAAATGTTTTGAAATTTGAGATTTATCTTTATTGCTAAACTGAAACTGAATAGTCAATTTGAGTAGGGACCTCAGGAATCATCTAATCTTATTGTAGCTGAAGAGAAATCTCCTCTTGAGCATATTTGACAAGTGCTTGTTCAGCTTTTGCTTGGCCCCTTCAAATGTATTCTTCTTTGGGATAGCTCCAGCTGTTAGAAAATTCACCATCCTCTACATAATGCCCTAACGCTACCTTACAAGATCTTCCAATCATTGCTTGTGCCTGCCCACTGCCCAAGAACAAATCTAATGCCTCTACCACATGACAATTCTTTCCCATTAACTCTGCTTCTCTCCCTAAATTCTCTTAATGCTACTATGATTCTTCCAAAGTCCCAATTTTATACTCTTGAAATTAGTATGAATTTAGCCACCTCTTCATTACTTCATACATAAAAATAAATTATTAATATCTTCATTGTCTCTTACATCTCACCCTGCACCAACATTTTCATCACAAATGCTATAGCTTAAACATTTTATCTCACTGAGACTTTTGTAATCATCTCTTGACTCCTGACTTTAATCTATCCCCCAGACTACTGCTTAGATAATTTCCCCGAAGCGCTAAGATGATTGCATCACTACTTTACCCATAAAACTTCAGTTATTTGTTCAAAGTTGCAACCTAAATAAAATATGTGTCAGATTATGACCTTAAGATCCTCTGTCATCTGGCTACAATGTGTACGTATAGGCTTAGTTTAGTTATCTCAACTGTAAAATGAACTAGTTGGGCTAAATTCCTTCTAAGATCCCTTCTGACTTTAAATCTATGACCACACCACTTCTTTCCCCATATTTTGCATTAACATCTATGTGAGTTACTCTGCCACTAGGCCTCTCTGATATGTTTGCCTTTCCACATATTTCATGTCTAGAGTGCACACCTCCCTCTCTTCAAGGTCCATTTCAGATTCTACCACCTTCATGAAATCTTCCCTGATGTGTCCAATGATAGAAAGTTCTTGTTCTCTCTCTGTCTCTCTTTCTTTGTCTCTGTCTCTCTCTGTCTCTATCTGTCTGTCTCTGTCTCTCTGACTCCATCTCTCTCTCTCTGTCTCTGTCTGTCTCTGTCTCTGTCTCACTCTTTCTCTCTCTCCCTCTCCCTTCCTTCTTTCCCTTTCTCCTTCTTTCTCTCCTTTTCCCTTGTTTCTTTGCCCTTCATTTTCCATTCCCTCCCTCATTTCTCACAAATTCCTCCTACCGCTTTGCTAAGACCTCTTTTATACTTATTTGCCTCTCTACATCATAGTACTTGCACAGCCCAGCCCCTCCTATTCAATGGAAAGTTCCTTTAGAGCAGGCACTGTGACATATTTGTCTGTCTACCAGATAGTAGGCATTTAATAAATAATTGCTGAATCTATTTGAATGTCATTATTCACATTCATTTTCAACTCTATTTTTAATTCTTATTTCACAAAACATATAATTACATATAATTATTTCAAATAGAACTAATAGGAAAAAAATCAATCTGTCTTAACTCACTCTTCATATTCAGTTCATTGTTGAATCTTGTGATATCTTCCTCTGTAACATCTCTTGCCTCTGCCCACTTCTCTCCATTCACATAGCCACCAGCCTAGTTCAGACACTCATCACCTTTCACCTAGATTAATGTGATAATCTACTAATTGGAATCCATCTTTTCTGATTTTAATGCATTCTCTACTGAGCAGTCAAGGTGATTTTTCCAAAGCATATATCTGATGATGTAATCCTCTTGCTCCAAAATCTTCACTGTTTCCTTGGTATGATCAGGGTCAGATATAATTCTCCTTGCCAATAAAGATCTTCACAACTTGATCCCATCTTCCTTTCTAATTCTTTTACAATTTATTCCCCTCCATACATGCTATGATCCAGTTATACTGACTTGCTATTCCTACAGAACTCTATCCTCTCTGTCTATGCCTATACTTTGGTTGTCTAGAAGTCTTTCTCTTCACACTTCAGACTCTTAGCACTCCTGAGCTTTGAGTTTAAAAATGTTTATAGCACTTCTCTTTGTGGTGGAAAAGAACAGAAAATTGCAGAGATACCCATCAAATGGGGAATAGATGAACAAGTTATGGTGTATAATTGTGTTGGAATACCTCTGTGCTATAAGAAATGGTGAGCTTGTTGATTTTAGAAAGAAATTTACAGACTTGCAGAAAATAATGAAGAGCAAAATTAGCAGAACCAAGAGAACCATGTCTACAGAAACAGTAGTAGTGCTACTTTAAGTGAATAGCTTTGAGTAAATAAGTCATTTTGACTATTTTAAACATCCAAAGTAACTACAAAGGGCATAAGAAATAAGACGCTCTCTGCATCCAGAAAATGAAATAATAAACAGGAGTACGTATAGAATTATTGTGTGTGTGTTTACACATGCATATTTGTGTCTAATAGTAGCCATCTCTAGGGCAGTGGGGGAGGGAAGAAAAATGAGAAAAAAAATTTACATTATAATTTTATTATATATTTAAAAAGAATAGCAAATTGTACATAATAGATTTGAAATTTCTTGTGCAACCATTTTCCCCACTATTTTACATAAATTGTTGTTTTATTTCATAAATTAAAAATAAATTGAATTAAACAAAAAGAATCCCTGAGCTCTTTAAGACTTAGTTCAAGAACCACCTCCTTAAGGAGGTCTTTTCTCCCTAGGATGAATAGATAGATAGACAGACAGATAGATAGATAGACAGATAGACAGACAGACAGACAGACAGATAGATAGATAGATAGATAGATAGATAGATAGATAGATAGATACATAGATACATAGAGACATAGAGACATAGAGACATAACTTCATACATACAATCAGTAAGACAAACACTATTGATTAAGCCCCTCCTACGTGCTAACCACTGTGCTAAAGATTGGGAGCACAAAAAGAAACAAAAGATAGTACATGCAGTCCATGAGCTTACAATCTAATGAAGGGGATGACAGACAACAAACACAAAAATATGTACAAACAAGCTACATATTGCATAGAAAGAAAGAAGACACTAGAATCAGGAGGGAGTAGGAATGCCTTACTATATAAGAAAGAATTTCCAATGGTACTTAAAGGAAGCCAGGAAGGCAGAGATGAGAAGGGAGACCATTCCAGGTACGAGGAACAACCCAAGAAAACACCTTGAGCTAAGAAATAGAGTATCACATTCATGAAACAGCAAGGAAACCAAGGTCAGTGAATTAAAGAGTACATGATGGGATGTATGAAGTCAAAAAACTGGAAAGGCAGGAGAAGGCAAGAATATGTAGGTTTTTGATATAGATAGTTCCACTAGATATTAGATAAAGATACAGATAGTCTCAGAAGGTAATCTCCTGGATGGCAAGAGATATTTGATTCTTTGTATGTCGACTACTTAGTATTGTGCCTGACACATAATGCCAGGGTTGTTGACTAATTATTGGACTGATGGAATTTTTTGGGTGACATAAGCTCTACCTTAATAATATTCTTCAATGAATTACATTAGTTCATTTTGATTTAAATAGTACAAAAGTCATGGAAAGTAAATAGGAAATGAAGAGTTATAAAATATTGCTTAACAATATACAATAGAGCCAGGGCAACTAGGCAGCACAGTGGATAAAGTGCTGGGCCTGAAGTCAGGAAGGCTCATCTTCTTAAGTTCAAATCTGTTCTCAGATGTTTACTAGATATATGAACCTGGACAAGTCACTTACCCCTATTTGCCTCCGTTTCTTCATACATAAAATGAGCTAGAGAGGGAAACAGCAAATTACTCTGGTATCTTTGCCAGGAAAACAACAAATGGGATCATGCAGAGTTGAACATGACTGAAATGACTGACAAACGACAAATGTTCACGATAACATAATATAATAATTGGACCTGGGAGAAGCCAGAGACCTAATAAGGATGATGGCAATGATTATAATAATAGTAAAATGTATATGATTATTTATGGTCAGAAAAGCTTTTTATGAATATCTCAAATCATATTCATAATAGCCATGTGAAAACATATATATGTATATATATGTATATGTATATATATATATATACATATATATATATAGTATATATACATCTATACACATATATCTGTGTGTGTGTGTGTGTTTCATTTTCCCCTCTGAATATTTAGCATTGAAACTTCAAGGGGATAAGTCACTTACAAATGATCACGTAGCTGTTAAGTGTAGGATACAGGATTTCAAATCTAGTGTCAATTAAGATCCAGGTCTAGCACTCTATCCTCTCATTAACCCTTGTTTGAAGAATGAATCCTCTGTAGAATTCCTACCAAGTCATATAATCTTAATGTTGTTTGGAGCCTGAATATTTTCTTGTCCTAAAACATGGCTCTTCTCAGTATGTGACCTCACCTTCAGTTTACTACTTATCATCTGATACTTAAGGCCTTGCCGAGTAGCTCATTACATTTTTAAATAACTCTAATTATTATCGAGTTTTTTCACTACCCTAAAATTTACCTCCCTATTGCTTTCATTCGTTGGTTCCAGTTCTAGCTTCTCTTGACAGGCAGAACAAACTTAATCCCTCTTCATCATGATAGTCCTTGAAAGGTTTTTTTTTTTTCTCTTTTAGTTTCTCTCTCCTTCCTCCTTTTCACTTCTGCCTCTTCTTTCCTCTCCATTCTGTCTCCTCCCCCCCCCATTCTCCCTTTTAAATCTTTTTTTTTCCCTTTTCCCTTTCCCCTTACTTCTCTCCTCTCTGATCTTTCATTAAATTAACATGCCTTAATCTATTTTTGTAATATTTTCAAATCATTTCACCCTCCTGGTCATCCTCCTCTGGATCCAATCCAGTTTGTCATGGATCCTCTGAAAATTAGGTAGTCAGAAGTGAGTGTAATTTTCCAAATGTTGTCTGACTAGGGCAGAATGTAGTGGGATGATCATTTCTCTCATTCTGGTCACTACATTGTTCTGAATGCAGTCTTAGATTGCATAGATAATGCTATATTAAGAAGAATAACTTCTCATGGTTGTGACATTAAAAGCATTCTGCTGCCAATTTAGAAAATTGTTTAGCTACCTTAGTATAACTCATTGAAAATGTGAAAAGGGAAACACAATGGAATTATTGCCCAGAGAGTCATTGTATTATATGGCTGTCTTCATGCATTTTCAGCTTTCATATGGAAGAAAATTTATAATTAAAGATTTATAATATAAGGTAGATTTATAATAGGATTATAAATAGATTATATTTTGGCTATCAGATCAAAGGACAGATTTTATCTTCACAAGTTAGTGGAAAAGCCAAGATAAATGATAGCTTGGAAAGAGTTTGTAATATTAAATCTGTTTTACTAATAGGTCAGTAGCAAAAAGATATCATTACTAGGTATGAAATTCCAAAGAGTTACCTATTTAGATGTGTAGATGTGTCTAATTACGAATGTATATGTATGTGAATGCATGTGTATTCACACATATATACACCCCTATTTACACATTCAAGTATGTATATACCTACCTAATTGTACTCATTATACTAATGTTATTGCATGTAAATTACAAACACATACACTTGTATACATACAAATAGTATATGTATATATTTGCTACACTGATTAGCTTGTATTACTAGTAATAATAGTGAATTTTAGAATGGTCAACAAAAACTGAAAATTTGAATTATGGAATACATTATAAAATGTGCGCTAGTTATTTCAGTAATTCAGATGGGTCTACCATATTTCATTTGTTCAAATTGTTACCTGGTATGACATATGGAGAACTCAATGAAAACAAAAGGATAATTTATAATGTTGCATATAAGTGCTTTATATATGTGGATACCGGAGGGTACTAGACAGTCTGCTTTTTTTAAAATCAGTGTTAAAATGGTATCCAAAATTCTGTTTATATTATTCATTTATAGAGCCATTAATATCTAGAGTTAAATATGCATATTAAGTGGTAGTCCTGGACTTTCTTTATGATTTCTAGGATTTTTTCTCACTGCTTTAGTCATCATATCAGGACAAGTAAGGTGTCAGCAAAATTGTGCAAATGGTAGCTCACCCTGCCTGTATTAGAGTAGTCTGAATTAATCAGGTTGGAAGTGTCCAAATAATATGATCATTTGATTGAGAGAGATTATGTCTGAAATGACTAAATAATCTATAGTGTTATAGACATTCCTTTTTTGTGATGAGGGCTAGGCATTCAAAGAGGATTCAGGAGGTTGTCTCTCCTTAGAGGACCACGTGGGTCAGGGGAAATAAAGCTTGGAAGTGCAAATAAAATAAAGTATTAAAAAAGTATTTGTGCAGTTTCCCTCCTTCCTAGTTGAGTGCTGAAGTCTTGTTTTTGTTTTGATGGGTTTTGTTGTTTTCCATTTCACTAGTCAATATTCCCTGGATGCCTCTGGGAGAGTTTTTTGTATAGTTAAGCTACATTGACAGATTAACTAAGAAAACCAATACAACTTGCTCAGAAGTAAACTGATGCCTGTTCTATTAGTTTATTTTCAGTCTTGCTTATTGAAGTTAAATGGTAAGTTAGATATAGGCATATTTATTATATCAACATTAGCTGTAGGATATGATTTGGAATAGCAGGTAGGGGAGTATTTTAATAACACTGAAATGGTAACCTGATCTTTGTTATTGTTAGCAAAAAATCCATACTAGAGAGAGGAAAGAGTAGTTGGAGATAGTCATCCATATAAAATCATTGAAATTATTGTAAAATATGTAACTTATTATGACTCTGGTGCGAAGAAGCAAGGATAGAGTAATAATAGGCCCCACTTCTGCTAGACTGTTCTTCCACTTTTTTTTAAGTAATAAAGACAGATGAAATGATAAAATTCAATTAGAAAAAAAACAAAAAAAAGCAAAATTGTGGTACATTTATTATAATTTTTAAGTATTTATATAAAATTTGATTTATATTCTCTCTGGTTAAATTCACGTTCCATCAAATCAAAAGTCCTACTCTGCTATCTCATTGTGATAAAGAAGTGACACTACAGTCTCCAAGGTGTTAAGAGTGAAAAATAAATGAATAAATCAATCCTTGCAGGTCCTAGACAGAAAGGAAGGTATTGAGTGGAATCATAAATACCTATCATCCTATGACCATCCTAACTATGTCTCAGGATTCTTGTAGCTAGGTTTGCCAATGAGTTTTTGATCCCTGGAAACCTCAGAGCCCTAAGTCATAAAAGAATTGTGATGGGCGTCAATGGAGGCAGAAGCCAAACTGACATAAGATCTCTGAACTATTGCTTTTTAAGCTCTTGTCATATCTAAGCAATATGGGGCTCATTAGAAAGGGCTTTTATTTATTCATTTATCTGTTTATTTGTTTGCTTCTTTGTTCATTCATTCGTTCATTCACTCATTCACTCATTCATTCATTTATTCTTCAATTCAGAGAACATAGACATTTAATTGCTTTTTCCCCCTGGTTCCCAAAGGAATAAGCAGAAAACTGGTCATAGACATTCAAAGTTAGGTACCTCAGCTTACCTGTCTCCTGCCATCAATCCTTGTGGCCAAAGAAATGTACACTGCACCCCTTAGCTCTTTGCCCAGGCAATGAAATAGAGCTAAGCTTATTTGTAGAAGGTCTCTTGTTCTCAATGTCTCTTACCCATAAGCTTTATGCTCATAAAGGTAGAATCTCAAAATTAACAACTTCAGAGACTCATACTTCATTAAGAATCACCGCTCCTCAGGACAAGTGATCATCTAGTCCTCATGGGAAGACCTTGGTGAATGGAATCCTACTACCTCCTAAAGTACTTTTTAATAGCTCCAAATATTAAGAAAAAGGAAAGGAAAGGAAATAAGAATTTATTATACTCTTTCTATATGTAAGGCACCATGCCAAAAAAAATTATGAATATCTAATTTGATCCTCACAACTGTGTGAGCTAGGTGCAATTATTATTATCTCTACAGTTGAGGAAACAGAGGCAACAGGGGTTAAGTTTCCTTACCTTAAGCCTAAATCTGAACTGTTGTTTTCTGCTCATTTGTAATCAGTGCTATAGATAGAGAACTGGACTTGAAATTGGGGAGACTCATCTTCTTGAGTTCAAATCCAGTCTCAGACAGTTATTAGCTGCGTGACCCTGGGCAAGCCACTTAACTTAGTTTGTCTCAGTTTCCTCATTTGTAAAATGAGATGGAGAAGAAAATGAAAAATTACTCTAGTTTCTTTTCCAAGGAAACCCCAAATGGGATCATGAAGAGTTGGACACAGCTGAAATGACTGAACAACAATAAAAAGACCCAGAAGAATAACTGTATTCCATTTTTGATGGAACAACCACTCAAAAGCTCAAACGTAGCTCTTCTGTCTCCCCCAAATCTCTTATGCTCCATGATAAACCTCTCCATTTTCCTCTTAATAGAAATATTCTTGGCCCACAAGATCCAAGAAGGCTTGCCATCCAGCATTGATGAATACACAGAATTATGAGAGACCACTCAAAAGTTCAGGGTCTTTTTGTTTTTCCTTAGATGGCCCAGGGGACAAAAGAATAAAGAAATCTTATCCAAAAGGCAGCCTGGCCATGGAGAAGATCCTGAAATAGTGTCTCACTGCAGCTTGAGACAAGTAGTGATTCCATTCAAAAGAAGTCAGTAAGTCCCAATGGGAGGAATTGGAGTAGACTGGGCAAGAGCCGTCAGCCCTGGACGGCTAAACATGCTTAGAACTTGGGAAGAAACTGACGGGGGCCAAGAGCAGAGCTCTTCTCCCACATCCACTATTTGGAACACTATTGAGTGATTCAGTCCATCCAGAAATAGCTGTGTTATAAATACAAGATGCATAAATAAGAGAAACAAAAATGCAGATAAATCCCTCGTCACCGCCACATTTTGCTTGAGTTGACTGTAGTGGTGCTTCCAACCTAGAATGTCTCCTCAGCTCTGTGAAACAATTTAGTTTTCCATATCATCCTTATGCAAGAATTAAAACTATGGAAGGGCATGTCATGGAATAGAATATCAATGCAAAGCTGGGCAGAGAGGACCCTGGGAGATCCAACTTTAATTGCCAGAGGGAACCCTTGTGAAAAAAAGTGAGGAATTGATCTTGAGAATTTTAGGATTTGAAAAACATGTTTAAATTGAAATAAAAATTAACATTTCTTCGTAATACAACATTTAATCTTCTAGAAGAAGCTGAGGCATGTATTGTCTGAAGTTAATTTTGTTATATCAATTCATGTATTTTCCTTCCTTTGGGCATGTTAATCAACTTTTCTTTGCAATATATTCTGAAAGTTCATTCTGTTTTTTTCCTCATCTATGGCAACAGAGAAGAAGTTTTATTATTCAGGGAATTCGTTTAGGCCTGATGTGCCATTTTAAGACTGTACAATAAGCAGTAGCCAGCAGAGGGCAGCACTATGTCATCTGAGCCAATAATACAGGATCAGGCCTAGTAGTTAGAAATGTTAGGTCTCCCCAATGGTTGTGTTGACGAAACACAGATCCCAGCAAGAAGCATGCATGCAAGATTCTTCATGCAAGGATCTTAACCAGGAATGCTAGCTAACAGAAGGCTATCAGAAGAGAATGTTTTTAATTGAAAGTGCAGCAGTATCTTGACGTTCTTGCATTGCAACATTAGTAGATTTTTGGCAGTGGTTCATGATGCTGTGAAAGAGGATGTCCAGCTGAGACAAGCAAAGCTGAGTGGGGTGAAACAAGATGAGGTTTGGAGCTTAGATATCTGAATCAAAAAAGGCTGAAGCCAAGGAAGTGGAATAGTTGGAATCTGATGGCAAAGATGGGGTGTCCACTAAAATGACATCACAGTCTGTTGGGTCATTTAATCTGCTGGGATTAGTAAGGCTGCCACTTTCTTAAGACCAAAAGTATTTTTTTTTAATATTGTCAAACTGTTTAAGAAACTAGCTGCTTTCCTAAGAAGCCATTATTCTGATGGATAGCTTTTGAAAAACTAGTTATTGAGAATTTTGAGAATTTGCTATGAAAATTTGGCCTTTCTAGCAGGGAACTGGGGAAGGAACTTCCTTTCAAAAGAGATTACTCTAAATTAGAAACATCATAAATGGGTTCAGTAGATATGCTTGTGAAAGATTACCGTCTTGAAAGAAATAACATTACAGAAATCTTCAATATATATTTCTGGCTTTTATCACAAAATTTAGTGTCTTTCATCACAAAATAACATTTTTGAATACAAAAGAAAAAATAGCAAGATTGTTTCAGCTTATAGTTATGAATATATAATACAGGAAAAAGTAGTGTTTTACTTAGGAGATTTGAAGCAGTGAAGGTAAAATTAAAGATTCCAACCAATTGAAATAGCTGAGAGGTAAATGGTTATAACTTTTGATGATTGGTAGAAAAATGGGGGAAAAATTATCTCCTTCAAACTTGAAATACTATTGTTTCTTCCCCCCACTACATCTCCATGGTTTTAGATAGATTATTAAAATCTAGACAATTCATTTAAGCCAAATTGTTTGGGCTTTGTTTCTCACTAAAGTTCTACGTTGCTTAAAAAAAAATGCAAGTTTAATCAAATTAAGTTTTAGATCCTTTAGTTTTCCTAGTTGAGAAACTACTCTGAGGGAGTTGTGGATAAACAGCGGAATTGCCAAAAATTAGGCAGCAAAAAAAGGGAGAAAGATTTGCCATAACTGCTCCATAAAATGGCCATCGTAGCGTACATTACCATTACCCAAACTCTATATTAAGTTCAAAATCGTCAAGGGTTGCATATTGAGTCAAAGTTCATTCTAATTGTTTATGTAAGCAATCCCATGACAAGATTTGCCTTTTGCCTCTCTATTCTGCAACAATCCTAGGATATGGACTATATAGTGATTGCACCTGTGATTTCACTTGTATACAGGTTTTCTGGGTGAGGGAACCTTAGAAAAGGTTGAGATTTGCATAGATAATTAACAAATTAACTGACTTGCTTAAGGTAATACAAGTGGAAATTTCAAAGGAGGGACTTGAAGCCACAAATCAAAAATAGACTCTTTAGTTGCTAAACAGTCTATAACACGTGTTTGTGTGTGTATGTATGTATGTGCTTTTGCAAATGTTTTAGTGTAGTTTTAAACTATATTTATATGCAAATATGAATATATATATATATTCAAATACACACTCATGTATATATGAGTATGTATGCATAAATATATTTACTATTCAGCCGAAAATTACCTTTGCTGAAAAATGTAATCCCTGCTTTTCCATTTATTACAAATGTCTTAAAAATTACTTTCTATACAGTGCCCTTTGATTATGGGCCTAGAATTATAAAACTATCTCAGCAGCCTTTGCATGGAGCCATACAAAAGGCAAACATCAGTTGCCTTTCCTAGAATACTATAAAAATCCAGAACTTCTTGTCTGTGCTTTCCTAATCCTCTCTGAAAAGTAAAGTATGCCATTCTTGAACAGCCAGTAGACTTATACACAAAGACATAGCCTGTTGGAGTTGGAGGAGAGATGAGAAATGGTTTAGGTTATTTCACCATTTTACATGATGAAACTGAGGTCTATAGAGGTTAAACAATTATCGTAAGGTAAATAAGTGGCAGAATTTGTTGGAAAACTAAGACATCCTGACTTCTGGTATTGGCTTTGAATTCCATTTCTTATTGTGTTTAAATATATTTTTGCCTTTCTTTGTATCTTCAGCATAGTTCCTGGCACGTATTAAGGCCTCGATATCTTTAGGACTTCCAAGTATTTTGATCTACTCTGCCCTTTCTTTCAGGAGTTGTCTCTAACCATTAGAGTAAGAACTCTTTGAAAGACAACAGGGGCTGTCTCTCTTTTTCCATTCGTATTCCCACTGTCTTAATAAGTCAGATCAGGACAACAATCACATAGTAAGTGTCTATTAGGTGTTAGGTACCCTGATAAGCACCTGGGATTCAAAGAAAGGCAAAAAATGTCAAGCTGCTTATAGAGTAGTGGGGTCGACAACAAGCTTCTTGTAAAAGGTAGACTTTCTGCTGAGACTTGCAGTAAGTCAGAGGAAGAAAGTTGAGATGAGGAAGAAAAGAGTTTCAGCCATGATGCTGAATTTGCTCAGTGAAATTCCTCAGGCTCAGAATGTGTTATGTCATGTGAAAGGCCCGGCAAGGAGGCCTGTGTGACTGAATCGGACATTATATGAATGGGTATAAAATGTCACAAACTGTGAAGATAGGGAGGGGCAAGGTTACAAAGAGATTTAAAAGCACTTTTCAAATGCTCGGCTAACTGATTGGTAGATTGATGGTGGGCCTACAAAAGGTGAAACATATTATCCACAATAGCTTCAGTACCCAAAGCAACATCATTAAAAACCTGTATGACCCCCCCCCCCAAATATAATTGCTAGTCATTGAATAAAAGTGTGGGGTCACAACTATACAGTAAAAAAAAAAGAATGAGGATGGTGATGATGGTGATGATGAGGAAATAAAAGGATAAAAAGGAAGGATAGGAGGGAGGAATACAAGATATTAAAATGAAGAATTTCTAGTTTTTTCCCTTCGTAACTGTAGCATCTAGTAGGGTACCTTGAACATTTAGCTCAAATAGGGACTACTCCTATAATTTCATTGGTCTAGGTAGTTTACACTGAGTAATTTCCTGCATGAATGTAGGATGGCACCTCTTCTGCAGCTTACAACCTTACAAAGATGCCTAAAGAACTGAGAGTTTAAGTAACTTGCCCATGATCACAAATTCAGGATCTATAGGAGATGAGACTTGATCCCAAGTCTTCCCGACTCATCTTTCTGTCTGCAACACTATGGTGCTTTGTGAATAATAACAATAGTATGAATAGCTAATATTTCTTTCCACTTCTTTTTTTTTTGTGCTTTTTTTTTGGAGAGGGAAGGCAGGGCACTTAGGGTTAAGTGACTTGCCCAAGGTCACATGGCTAGTATTGTGTTAAGTGTCTGAGGCTGGATTTGAACTCAGGTCCTCCTGACTCCAGGGCCAGTGCTCTATTCACTATGCCACCTAGCCACCTTGCTAATATTTATTTAAGGCTTCATATGTGCCAGACATTATGATAAGCACTTTAAAATTATTATTCAATTTTATCTTCATTACAACTCTGGGAGATACTGCTATTATAATCCCCATTTTACAGATAAAGAAGCTGAGTCAAACAGCTATTATGTTATTTGCCTAGGGTCACCTGCCCATAGTGAAGAACAGATATTTATTGAATGAATGAAAATTCAAATTCATATAATTGAGATTTGCTAAATATTTTTCCTCCAACCTTGTGAGCTAGTTAATATTTTTAATATTATGACCATTTTGTAGATGAGGGAAATGAAAACACAAAATTCCTGAATTCAAGGAGAGCCAACAGTTCCATTTTACCAAGCGCTCCACTGAAATCCACAAAATAGTCAGATAAACAGAAAGTCCTCCAATGCATCTGGTAGATTCTTCACTGAGGATTTATGGACATGCTTTGGAAAGAATCATAAACACTGAGGACTTGGAGGGGGTATCTTTCTACTGTCAGCTGAAAGTTACAATTGGTTCCCACCTAATTGAAATCATTGATCCAACAAAGTGTGGACCATGTTTCCAGTCTTGTGCATCTTATATGTCTCTCATTAGTTTCCCATAAATGAACATTAAACACCGAAATCAAACATTCACAATCATTCATTTTGGCAAGCTATTGGAAAGATATGTAAAGTATGTTTGAAAAAGCATCCTCTTTGTATCTTCCCTGAAGAAAGATAAGCAGTCAAAGCAAAAATATTTTGTCCACTTCAGACACTTAAGAAAAACTCACCAGAGGAAGTGATGATTTGAAAAAGCCAAACCTCCCATCTTTCTACTAGTTTATCACCAAGGTAAAGCAAAACAGCTTCATACTTATAACAATTTAATAAATATCACTGAAATATGGCAATGGCAACAATGGGTCATTAGCAATCTGCTATTGTATTATAAAGTAATCTGGAATTGTCTTTTGGAGTTCGTCTGCAGTTGTAATACATACAGCAATCTCTGAAGAAGGCAAGAAACATATGGTGTACTCTCATTATCCAACCCCAGGGGACTGCACCAAAATCTCTTTTCTTATAACTACATGACATTGAGAGGAGAGACAGGGAGGACGTATTTAAAAAAAAATGAGAGATGGAGAGAAAAGAAGGGAAAAAAAGCTCTCAGTATTAGAAAAAAATGCTGCAACAGCACACGAAGAGTCATGAAGTTAATAATATCCTCCAAGAATGTGATAAGATCAGGTTGGATCAATGTTCTGGGTTTAAAAGAACATAAATTCCTCACCTCTGCACACATCTAAAATTAATAATCTCTGTAATAGCTCTAAAAAAATGACATTTAGACTACAGCTTGATAATACATTTCAAAATTCAAGGACCTGTGGTTTCATTAGCTTTGATCCTCCCTCCATTGACAAACACAGTCCCCTCCCATTTATTTTTGAGTTTTTGTTCTCCTCTCTTCTTCTTGCAAAAAAATCTGTCACTTGGCAGCCAAACCCATAGTGAAACTCTTTTACCAAATTAGCTAGGCATATGCTGTAAGAGGCACACGCAGTTCATCACTAGGTACATGCCAGAAGCATTTCTAGCTTTCAAGAATCCAATAGTTCCTTCATTCCAAAGTGAGACACCTGAGTAGAACAGGAGAAATATTATTAGTAGACTAGTATAATCAAGATTGTGATCCATTTATTAAAATTAATGCCATACATTTGCCAAGATCTCAACTAAACTATGCCTATGCCCACTGATGTGCATCCACATATCTTATATATAAAAGGTGTTCCAAAATTTTCATTTCAGTTTTTAAACTACTAAAGCTTAAAATAATCAAAAATCTCAGGGCAGGGGGCAGCTAGGTAGTGCAGTGAATAGATCACTGGCCCTGGAGTCAGGAGGACCTGAGTTCAAATATGACCTCAGATGCTTAACACTTACTAGCAGTGTGAGCATGGGCAAGTCACTTAACCCCAATTGCCTTGCTTTGTCCCCTCCAAAAAGGCAAAAAAATAACCCAAGCAAACAAACAAAAATTCTCAGTGCAGTTCAAATGTTTATACTCTGTCTGTCTGTCTGTCTGTCTCTGTCTCTCTCTCTGTATAGACACAGAAAGACAGATACACACATATGTGTATAAGTAATATTCATACATATATTTACACACATATATACATAGATATGTGTGTATGTGTATATATAAACATAAATGTGTGTGTATATGTATATACATGGGCATGCATATATGCATACACACATACATGCACACACATATCTGTGTGTCTCTGTGTGTGTGTGTGTCTGTGTGTGTGAGTGTGGTCTCCTTTTATGTCCCCCAAAACAAGAATATTGTCTAGTACATAGAAATTGCTTCCATCCATTTTTTTTTCTTAATTCTTCTCAGTTTATGATAATCTGATTTTGCTACACCTAACTCCAAGCTTTCTGCAACTTTGTTTTATCCTTGACTGCTTTTTTTTCTTTTGTTTCATTTTTGCTCTATTGATGCAGCAATAGTTGTGTTCTTCCTCCCTCACAGAGTTTTTCAAGTGTTTCCTTTGGTGGATGTATCTCTCAACTTGGTAATGTGGTCAAATGTTTAAGAGGAGATATAACATCTGGCTTTTTCAACTTCATTATTATGACAACTGTCTTCCGTTAATTTAAGTTTTGTTTTTTCTCTAAAGAATTTGTTAAGGGAAAAACAGGCATATTATTATTTTTGTTGATTTTCGTTTTAAAGGATACCAACTTCTTATTTAAATGGATTTTAATTTGAAGAGCTGTTAGGGCCTCATTCACATTCTTCTTATTTTTATCTTGTCATCTACTTTAACGTTTGCTTTGACTTTGGATCTAGCCACCTCGTGAATCAGAAACTCAGAAACTTATTTCTGAAATGACTGCTATAATCTGATACAATATTTTCCTTTTCAATCTGTAAGAAATGGCCAATTACACGACTGGAATAAGAAAATTGATCTAACAACTTCTGGTTGTCTCTCTTTTTTGTATTAGCTTTTATTAGTAGATATTTTGAAAATTTTTAACCTTCATATTGTCTTGGTAGCTAATCAGTAGAGTGGATAACATGAAAAAAAATTAGAATCAGTAAGATCAGAGTTAGAATTTTTCTTTTTAAATATACTAGTTGATTGAACATGGATAAATAATTTCCCCCAGTCTTAGTTAACTCATCTCTAAAATGGGAATGATTAAAGTAACTACATAACAAGCTTGCTTGATGAAACATAAAATATGAAAGAGTAGGAGCAGGTAGGTGGTGTAGTGAATAGAACACCTGCCCTGGAGTCAGGAGGACCTGAGTTCAAATCCAGTCTCAGACACATAATATTAACTAGCTGTGTGATCTTGGGCAAATCACTTAATTCCAGTTGCCCTGCCTTCCACCCTCCAAAAAAAGAAAAAAATTATGAAAGAGTAATTTTCAATCCTTAAAGTGCTATATTAGTTCTAGCTATCATTTTCCTAATTGTTATATTCCCTCTGCATCATCCTTCCCAGAAAGCTATTCCTCAATAATCAAGAATTTTTTTCAAAGAAAGAAAACAGGAAAAAGAGAATAAAAAATCAGTATAATCAGTCAATATATTGAAATAAATCTGCCGTCATCTGTAATATCACCCACCCAAGGATCCACCTTCCACTCCTCCCTTCTCTGCCTAGGAGTGAGGTGAGATGTCTCATTCTTTTCTTGAACAAAATTTTCAAGATATCCAAGTGTGAAATTTCTGAGTACCTGTACGTATTTTATCTGAATGATTGTCCGATTGATTTGAGTAATCTACAGGTTTTTGTTCCCTTTCACTTCTTTAGCCCAAGGTAAAATTTCCAATACAGATTTTTTAAAAACTCTCTATTAGCCTAGTTTTACATGGAAGTCACTGAGTATCAAAGTATCAGTTAACTTTGTAAAGCAGATCTTAACAAGTTCCTTTAAAAGATGATGAAACATAACATCAAAAAATCTTCCTTAGTTCTTCGTGTATATACACTATAATTAATACAAAATTGCCCCATATTTAATAAAATGGCATTTCTCCACACTTTTTGGTATACAATGAAAACAAGTTCCAACTACCTGGGGAGGTAGATTGGTGTAATAGAAAGACCTTTGACTCTAAAGTTAGAAAACCTGGATTCAAATACTAACACTGATACCTTATATCTGTGTGACTTTAGGGGAAAAAGTATTCCGCCTCTCTAGATCACAATTTCCTCATCTGCTAAAGAAGAAAGAAAAAGAGTTAGACCTGATGACCTCTGAGGTTCTCTTAGCTCTAGTTTTAGGAACTATTTTTCCTGATACTTGAAAGAGAATCTCCAAATTTTATTTCTATTTATCTCCAAGTTTTTCATGTCTTCTGGTTTCATTTATGGTAAAAATGCCAGGATGGATAACTTGCCTGGACTTGGTTAAATATCATACAACCCAAAATATCTAAAGTCAAATTAATGTTTATAGACAGTACTTTTGTTGTTGTTGAGTCATTCCAGTCATGTCTGACTCATTATGACCCCATTTGGGGTTTTCTTGGCAAAGATACAGGAGTGGTTTGCCATTTCCTTCCCCAGATTATTTTTCAGATGAGGAACTAAGGTAAACAGTTACATGACTTGCCAAGGTTCCCACACATAGTAAGTGGCTGAGGCTGGATTTGAACTCAGAAAGATTAATCTTCTTTTCTTCAGGCATATCACTCTATCCACTGGGCCATGTAACTACCCTCACATAGTATTTTTAGTACCTCTCCTGTCTACTACTGTGCCATTGTTATCACTTGATTGTTGAAAGGAGTCACATGGTATTAAAAATCATTTTACTTTTGGGGGC
>CM053582.1:525924082-525928266 GCA_028627135.1 Pseudochirops cupreus | reverse complement strand
GTGTGCATATATACACACATATACTTATATATGTATGTGTGTATGTATGTATGTGTGTATGTATATGTATATATACATATATATTTTTTAATTTTCAGTTCCAAATTTTTCTCTCCCTTCCTCCATCCCCTTTCCCACATATTGAGAAGGAAAGAAATATGATACCCATTAAATATATGTAGTCATGAGAAATATATTTCCTCATTAGCTATATTCTAAAAATAGAAATAAAAGGAAAAAATATCCTTCTATGGGCACTAATTACATCAGTTCTCTGTCTGATGGTGTATAGCATAAAATGAGAAATGTTAATATTATTTCTGGGGATCAGAATATTTAGAGGGAATTAACCTTATCTAGAAACTATTCTTAAAACAAGAATCTCTCTATTGTCCATCATGTGGTTGTTGTGTCCTTCAGATAAATTAAAATGTTACATAAAGATAAGATGCTACTTTTTAAAAATTATCATGGACTAAAAGTAGGTGCTTAACTAAACAATGAAAATAGAGAATGATAGCATGAGGGGAGAAAGAAGAGGAATGAGTTTATTGTCATAAAACTTTGTTCTGAGTCCTGACTTCATTAATTATTAGCTGTGTGATGCTGGCTGAGATATTTAGACTGTGAGACTGTTTCCTCATCTGTAAAAAAGAGGTACTAATACTTGAACAATCTAACAGTACTGTGAGTCAAAGTGTTATATGAATTTTCTCATGTTCTCATTTTACTTTAATGCTTGAAAGAACTCTGGAAGAAAATTAGGCAATACATTAATTACAGGAAAATGAGTTTTCAATAAATTATAAGATTAGAAGTCAGAGGCTGCTTTTCTCTTTTAATACACTCAAACAGCTACAGAATATATAAGGACAAGATTTGGAAAGAGTTATGTGTGTAAAATATTTTTGTTTCTTTGGAGCTTTGAACAGGAAGCAAAGAAACCATATTTCAAAAAAGATTTAAACCAACTAACTTGTAAATTTCTTTTCAATGCCATTCTCACCCTAATCTCTCAGCTCTGTGCCTTTGCTCACACCATCTCCCTTCTGTTTAATGGTCTCTACTCAGTCTTCTATCTTGTTCCATTCTGCTGATGCCCTTCCTTCCTTCAAGTTTGAACTCATGTTTCACTTCCTAAATAAAGAGGCTTTTTAAAGCCTAGCTTCCACTTATATTTTCTTTAAAGATCTAAGCTCTCAACCCCTATAAGTAGTTATGGTTTCTTATAACTTTGTGATAATTCTTTTGTTTCTTATTTTAAGTCCATGCGTGTTTCTCCATGAAAGAGAACATGGAACAATGGGTGGTAGATTGACCTTGGAGTCAGGAAGACTTAAGTTCAAATTCTACCTTAGATATACACTGTGTTCTCAGTGATTGCTTAACCTTTCAGTGCCCCAGATAGTTTTGTTATAATCTTGACTATTAGTGTCAGCAAAGTGGGCAAGTTGACAACGGGTGTCAGAGGAATGAGGTTCTACACCTGGAAATCCCCAAACCAATGAAACCACAGCCCTAGACAATGTTTCTTTACATTTTTCCAATATTAATTACCATACTGCCATTTCATGTGGGACCCTGACCATGCTTAATTCACTTTCAGTTCAGTTCACTTTCTGTGTTTTTCCACCTTCTCGTAAGAAGTCTTGTTCCCTGTTAGAGTACCTTCTCTGGTCCTATTCTGTCTTTCAAGCTCTCATTGATGTGTTTTCTTTCTTTATTAGAATATAAAGTCCTTAAAGTAGGGACTGTCTTGAAGTGAATTTGAATCTCCAGCTCTTATCTTAGCACAGTGCTTATAATATTGTAAACAATGAATAAATGCTACCTTGTCTCATCTCTCTTTCTTCTTTCTTCTTTCTTTCTTTCTTTCTTTCTTTCTTTCTTTCATTCTTTCTTTCTTTCTTTCTTTCTTTTCTTTCTTTCTTTCTTCCCTTCTTCATTCTTTAAATGGGGCTATAATATATCCAGTTTAAAAGATGGAAACTTGTAGTTCATTTTAGTGAAGGTAGTTGGAGAAATACAAGCCAGGCAAAATAAGATGTGGAAGCATAAATAATAGCCAAGTAATAGGTATATGTAAATGAAGTGTTAATTGGTAGGTACAGAGAGCCACCCTAAAGTTACTTGGGAGATGAAACATTCAGGTGTCTTGTGGCAAGTTCTCTCAATGTACCAAACACTCACTTTTTTCTAGGTATTATCTGATTATGTTACTTAACAAAGAGCATCCTTTATTTTCAGTGGCCTCTTCACAGTTTTCTATGGTTGTTGTTCCAAATAGCAGGACAAGTTGAGCACCAAATTGATGTTTTCTATTCATCTCCACAGATTCTATCATTTTAGTCATCCATGTAGCTAAAATTTACCTATTTTCATTCATTTTCAATTAAGTGCTTATATCAAGAGAAGTCCTTCTTAATTAGTATCAAGTTAATTAAAAACGTCCATTTTCAAAAATAACATTCCAATTCTTGAATCTGTCTCTGTCTCTGTCTCTCTGTCTCTCTCTCTCTCTGTCTCTCTCTTTTTATTTCTCTCTTTCTCTCCCTCTCCTTCTCCCCCTCCTCCTCCTCCTCTTCCTCCTCCCTTTCCTTCCCCCTCCTCCCTGTTTCCCAAGAGCAGTAAAACTTCATTGAGTAAAAATGATTTACATTTATTTAGGGGGGATGTGAAGTTGGACAAGAAAACACCTACTGAATTTCTGGAGTAAATAGTTTAAAAACATGCAATGGCACAGTTGTAGCTATAGTTCTGCTTAATATTAACTTTTCTGATGAGTATTACATTTTTTTTTTTTGCTTTTTGGAGGGGGAAGGTAAGGCAATTGGAGTTAAGTGACTTGCCCAAGGTCACACAGCTAGTTTTTTGTGTAAAGTGTCTGAGGCCGTATTTGAACTCAGGTCCTCCTGACTCCAGGGTCAGTGCTCTCTATTCACTGAGCCACCTAGCCACCCTGAGTATTACATAATTATATTGGACAAAAATCGATATATTTAAAACATCTACAATTTGGGTTCTTAACTAAAACTGTTCCAGAGGATCCTTTCTGCAGTGCCTGGTGAAGCCTATGAGCCCCTTCTCAGAGCATTTTTTATAAGTACACAAAATACATAAACTCACAAAGGGCACTAATTATATGAAATACAATTATAGAAGTAGTTAAGGTCATAGAGCCTAGTTTAGGATCTGGTCATAAAACTTCCTGAAGCAATTCAGATTGGCAAATCATCTATAACCTTCATTCTTAGACAGCTGCCTGGATCACTGAGAGGTAAAATGACTTGTCATAGTTACACAAATAGTACTTATCAGAGTCAGGACTTAAGCCCAGGTCTTTCTCACTGGAAGGGCAACACTCTACCCACTCTGTGAAGCTAGTTTTAAGACATCAAGCTGTGTGTCTGACTATATCCCAGGAAGGTCTTCTAACAATCACTTAATTGCTTCAGGTTTATTGTTAGAATTCGTGTTTACAATATATATTTTACCCATTCTTAAAATATTCATATATGTTCACTCTTCTTCTAAACCTAAGGCTTCTTCTTTGAAGAATCCGATTACTTTATTTTTTTTTCTTCTCTCTTTCCTTACCTCTTTCTCCCCTTCGTGCAAAGGGCAGAGGCAAAAGAATGGGTGGGTCAGGATCTGCAACTGTATCCATGTGGTATACTCCCACTGTGGAACTCCCTCTAGTAAGACAGATGAGTCTGTTAATTTATAATCTTTGAGAATTATCTGTGGCACTGAGAAGGCAAGTGATTTTCTCCAAGTCACACAACTTGTATGTGTCAGAGGAAAGACAAGAATATAGTTCTTTCTCACTCTAAAGTCAGACCAATCCAGCACCCCACCCTTCCTTGATGTTGTACTTCAAACTGTATTAATAAGAAAAATCTTGTTTTGCTTTTACTGCCAAAAAATAGCAGGAGCAGGAAAATAGATAACATCCCACCCTCTCTGTCATAGCCAGTCCTGCTTGTTGTCTTCCAACACAACCACACTCCCTTACTGTCACACCTACGATCAACCCAGAAACCCACAGACTCTTTAGCTGGACCTGTTGAAATCAATGAATATGAATATGAATTAATGGATCTTGTGTGTAATTTACAAGTAAGGTATTGCCCTTACCTTCTCACACTCACATGGAAAGATAAATATATGCAGTCATTAATAGT
>CM053582.1:525911582-525919082 GCA_028627135.1 Pseudochirops cupreus | reverse complement strand
CTTTTTTTTCTCCCCTTCAACTAGTCTTATTCATTAACATTTATTTTTTGTTCCCCCTTCCAAAAGGGATTTCTCTCACTCTATTCATTATCCACCCACCTTTTCTGTCTTCTCTAGATCCACATTTTCTGATACTTTGACCCTATGATTTACTTCTCTATATTCCTCATGAATTCAAAACTTTCAAAGTATCCATTCTAGGCAGTCTTTGCCCCTGCCTTTTAGAGCTTGGCCTATGATCCCCCTTTTACCTTGTGCCTCATTCCCAGAATAGTGTCATTTCTTGCAGGTGTCAGAAAGTATACTGCCCCATGGTAGCGCTCATCCCACACCATGTAACTGGATTATGAGGCTCACCACTGATCAAATGCCTCCAGTAGTTACCCTTTTTTTGCTCTTTTCTTAAAATCTCCTCTGTGGATCACTGCTTTTCCATTCCCCCTGGTGCCAGCTGCCCCCAGGACTTCCACCTCTTCTTCCTCCTCCCCCCTTCTAAGATAGGACAAGTAGACTTTTCAAGTACAAAATTCCCCAGGCAAAATTCATCTCTCTTCACAGACAATCTCTCTTCAACCTCCAGGGGTATTTATCAGTAAAACTACCTAGCCCATCAAAGCAAGACCTCTTTCCTTCCCCCCTCCCTTTTCAATCCTTCCCTCTTTCTCACCTATGCCCTTATAGTTTTATTTTGTGACCTCAGCGATTACTTTTCCTTCATTTCTAACCTTCAATTTGACCCTGGTGCATCATATATTTCTCTCTATTCCCCTACTTCCCACCCCACTGCCTTTCATATACTCTTTTAATGTTTTAATGGAGTCTCAGGTTCTGTCCATAATGACCTAGTCCTGCTTCATCAATATTTCCTCCACTGGATTTCCCCATTCACGCTTGCCTCCTTAAGTTCCTTTACAAAGGGTCCAGTGGACAGAGTGCTGGACCTAGAGTCAGAAAGGCTCCTCTTCTTATGTTCAAATCTGGTTTCAAACACACGTCTTGTTGCCCACATAACCCAGTATGATTTTCTGTTAAAGAATCTACAAGTATTCATAGGGAAATTAACTAGCTTTGAAGGAAAACCAGGCCAGAGCATGGTAACCTTTTTTGCATTGCTGTGTCAGAAGGCATAGTGTTGACACTTGTTACTAGAAAGACGAAAGACCAGAAACTGTGAAAATGACATTAGGGCAATACTAAACGAGTACTCATATTTCAGAGTTAAGGATAAACCTCTCAGGTCTGAAGGAGGTAGGCATCTACCTCTTGGAGTATTGTAATAAACTGAGGAGTCAAAGCTCCTGAGCTTAGGGCTTTCTTTCTTGAGTGCTCTTTAAAGATGGTCAAGTGTATTGTTCTGACAATTGAGAGGAAATTAGTTTGGATTTTGTTTATAATCATTAAATTATTATTTATTTTGAGTAATGAGAGGAGTTACCTCAGAGATGATTCAATTTAGAATAGTCTATTTTTAAGATTAAAAACTTTTTTAAAGGCATCAGTGACAAAATTTTTCCCACAATGTACATAAAGAATATATTTTTAACATCCTCTCATAGACTGGCCTACTTGTGCTTCCATTAAAGAGCCTCAATTCTAGAAGCACTATTCTATTTGTAACTTTCAGGGGGCATTTATAAAGCTTATAGCCAGGATTCTTATTTCAGCTCAGTCCCTTTGATATCTGCATTCTGCATTCTCATTTTTAAACCATTTCTTTACTTTAAATATTATTTTATTTTTTGCCATCTATTTCCAACTCTGCTCTCTATTTTTCAATTTTTATAGGTGTTTGTTTCATGTCCCAATTTAGTACTGAATATAATTAGTTAATGGAACCTAAATTATCTTGGTGCTAATGGTATTAAATTGCTCTAAGACATTGGAATGACCTTCCTTTCAATGCTATTTCATGAGTAATGATGTGCCTTTTGTAACTTGTCACCTAGGTATTCTGATGTGATATGTTTTTTTTGAAAGTCATCTTTAGGAGCAGTGCCACTGAATTGGCTTTGGTGGCGGTAGCAACAATTATAATACCGATAACTGGGATTCACATTGATGCAGTAGCAAGTACTACCACTTCCTATCTGGGGCATTAGACAGAGCTGGTATAAAATTCCCTGTGATTATTTTCTCATCTGCAAAATGGAAAGATTAGATCTTGAAGGTCTCAGTCATGTCCAATTCTTGGCGACCTCATTTGGGGTCTTCTGCATAGATACCAGAGTGGTTTGCCATTTCCTTCTTCGATTTTTTTGTCATAGTGACTCACGGAAGGCATGGAAGACCTTTGACATTTTAAATGCTTTTAGGGTAGCAAAGGACGTTGTATACCTTATTACACATATCATCTCATTTGACTCTGTGAGGAAAGATGCACAAGGATGACTAAGACCCAGGGAAGTTTGATGTGTCAAAGGTCACATAGCTAGTAAGTGAAATAGGCAAAACTCCAACCATTAGACAACTATTACTCAAGGGACTCATTTTGCTGATCATTTTTGCTTATGGTGCTTCCTGGTACACTGTAGGAGTGATGCAACATTGAGATGCTTTAGCATTCTATTCTAATCTAATATTTATCAAATAGGCTAGACAAATGGCCAAATGGGCTTGATTTATAAATCATTGCTTTCTGGGCATATGATTTTATTTAAATTGCTCTACATCCTTTGCCAAAAAAAGTTGGCAGGAAGTGAGAAAAATAATTAGGTCACTAAATATAAGAGTCACAATAGTCCCTTTCCATAGATGCATTTTATGTGTTTTACTTGTATTTGCTTTCCTTCATTTTCTCTCTCAACAAATTGCAGTGGTTCTGTCATCAATGTTGTTTATACCTCATACCTCAGATATAGTCAACAAAATGCAGCTGCCCTCTCCACTCCTAATGCATTTTTAAAATCCAAATCGTCTTTAATGATATATTTCCAGACTGCCCAAAGAGGAGCCAGACAAGCTAGTATTACCCTCTCTCCCATCCTCTGCCCCGGAATAGCACTGAGGGGGTTTAGAGAAGCCTACCTATCATGCCAGACAACTATTTTAGATCAGAAAAAGTCACAAACTGCAAACAGGGTTATTGAAGTTACTTCTGGGGGGAAGAGGTTCAGAGGGGAAAAAACTCAGAATAAGCAAAGAAGAATTTTTGTTTCAGCTTTGTGAAATAAATGAATTTTGTTATAGAGCCTTTCCTTGATAGCTGTAAGTAGAAGGTGGTAAATCAATATACTGCCATAGGGCACCAAAGTTAAATGACATAGTGTTGGCAGCACTTCAATTAGGCATTCAACTAGCATTTATTAAGTACTTGCTGTATACCAGGCACTCTGTGACAGGATGTGACATACAGAATAGGATGGGGGAAAAGATAAAACAAAGCAACAAACAAAATGTACCTTAAAAGGCAAAAAAAGTTTCTCTTCTCAAGGAACTCACAGTCTTATGGAAGAGACAACAAAGTATTTTATGCAGACAAATATTTGTAGTTTAAATTAGGAAGGAGCTCATTTTAAGGAGGACTAGGAAGGGCTTCTTGAAGAAAATTGGACTTTACCTAAGACATGAAGAATTCCATGTAAGCTAGGAGCCAGAAATGAGGGGAAAAAGTTCCAGATTTAAGGCAGAGTATGAAAATGAAGAGTTAGGAGATGGAGTTTTGTACATGAGGAGGAGCAAAGAGGCCAGCCTCACTTGAATGCAGTGTTTTTTGGAGGGGACTAGAGTGTAAGAGTAAAGTAGGAGGGGCAGCTAGGTGTACATAAAAAAGTATCCTTCTAGAGCAGTGGTTCTCAACCTTCCTAATGCTGCGACCCTTTAATACTCGCACGTGGTCGTATCTGCATGTGAGTGGACCCACCGGGAGATGGATAGAGGAGTGGTGTCTCAGTTCCTAAGACCATCAGAAATATGTGTTTTCCGATGGTCTTAGGTGACCCCTGTGACCTCTGTGAAAGGATCGTTTGATCCCCAAAGGGGTTGTGACCCACAGGTTGAGAACCACTGTTCTAGAGACTATCATGCCCTAAATGTACCTGGTGGACACATGTGCTCCATTTTCAGTTTGTTAACTTGATGTGGAACCTTCTCATCCACCTTACAACACTTAGATAAGAGGCAATAATTTGATACATGTGATGGGTTGCTTTATTCATCGTCACCAGGGGGGTAACACAAAACCCAGAGGAAAATAGTCAATGCCTATGCCCCTCTGTTTTAACTTGCCTCAGGTCATAGGGTTTCTTGCTTAATTAACCCAAAGACTAAAGATGCACAGTCTCACAAATAATACTGTAAGGAGATTGTATATGAGGTACTGAGAGGAAACCAAGTGTTCAAAGGATCACAAGGTAAACAGTTTACATTACTCCTAGCCATGCAAACATTTGTCTCCATACACTGCAGTCTAATGGGCAAACGTGAGATGTTGGTGTGCGTATAGTAAAGGTGGTATGAATACTCCTGATGGAGAGTACAGAGCTCTGGTTTCTACCCTTATATCTAACAGTTGTTGCTGGGTAGATTCTTAGGGTTTGAATGAGAAGGTTATCTTCAAAGTAACCAATCAACTGGTGGCCTATACGGCAACCTTATTGACCAGGATGGCATTGTGATTGGGAAAGTTTGCCAACATGCCATACCTACATAAGGTGAATTTGTTAAACTGATTAGGATTAGGATGACTTTATATTTTTTGCTGAAATGAAGCTGCAAACATCGTCAAGCACAGAGTCACTTATGTCAGCTAGTGTCAATTCTTATGATTTTAATGAAAACTGGAGAAATAGCTTTCATGAATACACCTAAAAGCACTCCCTCCATGTATATGAAATTCAAAATGCAGATTTAATAATACTTTAGCTCCCTTGATGAAAGAAATCATTGATCCCACTCTGAAGTCTTTGCTGAATACAAGGACAGTATTTCCACTTAGACTGAACTACTTTTCCAATGAGTATGTTTGCTCTATGTACTTGACACTACAAGTTGATTATTTAATGTTTAAAGGAAACATATTTCCAATATAATTAAGGACAAATCTGTGGTTAAATCATGAATGCATTATAGGCCTCAATGTTTTAAGGGCTGCCATCAGGCTCATTACCATAACTCAGTGGTTATTTCATTTTTATATAGATTTCTCCAACAGGCTGCAAAATAGCCAAGGTTACAAAGCAATATTCATACCCTAGGAGAAACCATAACAAACCACACCCAGCATTGAATGAACCCTCAGTTAAGTAGGTAATGGAAGGGGCATGTGCAGTAGAGTCAGAGGCTCCAAGTCACTAGTGCGATAGTAATTCTAGGAAAGCCACTAGGGTTTGGGAGGAGCTCACCATTGCTTGCTGGAAGTTGCCTGGTTTGACTATTATTTTTGCAGATAGCTACTACACTGTTTTTTCTTCACTATAGAAGTACTGACAGAGTTAACTCTAAATTTGGTTCCCCAAGGGTAAAAAATTCCTGACTACTCACCCTAGTTATGACTTTAACATTTGATCATACAACCAATAGAATGCCTAAGCATTTAGCAAAATTTGCTTCAATGTTATTTCCTGCTTCTTTTCTTTTATTGGGATTTGATTTTGATTGTAATGCCTCATTCTCTCATCTCATTCTTAGCTCACATTTGATTCACATTTTTTAAAGTTCCTATTATTTCCTATTGTATTAAGCATCATTTTGTTTCACCAGTGGAATTATGTAGAAGTTAGAAGTGCTATGTGTGGTCAAAACAGTTTCAAAACAATAATGGGCAAAATTTGCACAATAAGATAAATGAGTGTATTATGTGTTCTTTTTTTTTTTTTGTCTTGGACAATGGGTAAGGTTAGGACCTGTGATATTATCAACATTGAAATGAACAATGTAGAAACTCTGTCCATCACTCCAGATCAGCAACTCTGTGACTTCTAAACTCAGAGAGATGTTTGGAATGCAGAGGTAATGAAATGACTTACCAATGGTGACATACTTGGAACCTGGAAGAGGCAGGACTTGTCAGAATGACCATGACAGCTCCCTATCTGGCACATCCAGAAGCTTTTCAGTGACCATGACAGCTCCCTATCTGGCACATCCAGAAGCTTTTCAGTAAATTAATATGTTTATTTCTTAAATTATTTTAATACCATTTTCACCCTGATTTTCTTGTTGTTGTTGTTGAAGATGTGCTTCTTTCATTGAGTAACCAAATTTGGCCTTCTACTTATTGTGGAATGTTCACATTTAAATTGGTTCAATATCTCAAAACTCATCCTTTACTCATTTTAAATTGAATATCTTTGAAAAATTTGAAGTGTTTCCAGTCCTTCATAATTATTACTTACATGGGGGCAGCTAGGTGGCACAGTGAATAGAACACCAGCCCTGGAATCAGGAGAACCTGAGTTCAAATATGGTCTCAGACACTTAACACTTACTAGCTGTGTGACCTTGGGCAAGTCATTTAACCCCAGTTGCCCTGCCTTCCCCTCCAAAAAGCAAAAAACAAAACAAAAAAACAGGAATTATTACTTACTGTTCCCAGCATTTCAGAAATGATAATTATTCTTAAAAGTTTCATAAACCCTAGAAATAAACCATATAAATAATTGGCAGTATCTAGCATTGCACTGCTTCCATTTCTATAAGATTGCAATGTGAATTTATTTAGCATTTAGGATACTAGGCTTTAAGCAAAACCTATGTGTTTTACAAGTCTGGCTATAGTTTTCATTTCCCTCCTTGGCATCTAGTTGTCTTTAAAAAAAAATCTATCAAAGTGAAATAAGAATGTGTTCAAGATAGTGGATTAATGTTTCCCTGTGAATCACCCCTTTTCATTGTTTTGATGAGAGGCACTCAATACATGTTGTGAACTGACAACGGTAGTAATTTTGTAATAAAAAGGTGAAGTTGACAGGGACAATGCACTGTAAAATAAAAGGTTCGGAAATGAAATTAGCCTTTTAATGTGAAGAACCAAACTGTAGACTATTCAAAATTTAGCTTTAGTACAATCACAGGTCATCATTTCTAGACCCTTAGGGCATTTCAGTGCTGGACCAGTGATGGCACTCAGAAATCCTCATGCTGTGAGGTGCTAAAGAAGCTTTAGTATATGCCTTTCACAGGCATTCGTTATCCTAGGTGCCCATATATAAGGAGATATTCTGGTATGGAATACACTGGACTTTGGGGACACACTTAAATAGTTTGGAATGGTCCCAGATAAAGTATGTACGGTTATTTTGGAATGAGGTCACCAGCTTGAGTCCTTGAGATATATAGTATAAGTATGTGAGTAATGCAGAAATAAGAAGCCAAAGAGGGAACAGGAAAGCAGAATTGGAAATCTAGAATTGTTTGAAAAAAAAATCAGCTCATCTGATAGCTGGATGAGATTTGTAAAACAATGCAACATTAATCACAAAACCAGAACTACACCCCTTCAAAAACAAACACAAGAGTCAGAGTCAGAAGACCAGGGTTCAAATCCAAGTTTGTTTGTTTTTT
>CM053582.1:525898952-525911082 GCA_028627135.1 Pseudochirops cupreus | reverse complement strand
GGGGAAAGCTCTGTCCCAAATCGCTGGTGTCTTCCCAGCTGCTGGAGCTTTTAGGAGGCCGCTGCAGCCCCCACCAGCTTTGGCTCACTAAAAACGCACCCCAGGACCACCACCCAAGACCACAATCTGGATCCATGCCACTCAACGCAAGAGCCCTTGGTCTCTGAATGATCGCTTGGCCCCCCTGCAGTCTGCAGGCCGGGAGCTCTGAAGCAGCAGCATGGAGGTGGCTGCAGCACCACTTCTGCTGCTTCCTTGCCCTGGAGGCAGTTTGGTTGGACTTGCTTTTCTCCCCCAATTTTAGCCGAGTTCCACTGACCTTTCACTTAGTCCTTGTTTCTTATGGCTTGATAATTCTGGAAACTGCCACAGCTCCCACTGATCCACTCTCCTGAAGCTCCAGCTGCAGCGCGGCTCAGCTTGTCTGGCCACCCCCAAGGCCACGCTGAGGTTTCAAGCTGGGCTGGTTTTGGCTCCCTGTGCTGAGATGGTCCCTTCAAGTCAATCTGCCTTTACCGTGAAGTATTTGTGTGTGTTTTAGAGCCCTAAAATTTGTTTAGAGTCATATTTTACGGGTATTTGATTTGGCTGTGTGGGAGCTGCTTTACCTTGCTGCTCCTATGCTGCCATCTTGACTCTGCCCTGGATCACATATTTAACCTCTTCAGTCTTCAATGTATCCATTACTGGAAGATGAGTTAGATTGGATGACCTTCACATCTCCTTCCTGCACTAAGTCTTTGAGCCATGATCTAGCCATATCTAAATTTACTGCTTGTAGAGTGAAAGTGGACACATCACCTTGAATTTCTGAAACTTCTGTGAAGAAAGGTTGATTTGCAAAATAGGAATAATACTTGATAGTATCTAATTAACAAGATTCTTGTGAAGATCAAATTAAATGTTTTTTAAGTAATTGTAAAATATAAATTAATAATAGTTATGCTTTTCTCATCCATTTCTTCATAGAGAAATTAATCCCTGCTCTCCTTTCTTATAAGAATAAGTTTTAAATGCAAACAAGATGCTAGATATTAAAGCAGTCTAAGTCCTTCTTATTACTTTGAAGGATTACCAAAAAGGTTGTTTATCATTGTTCAAAATGTACATAATTATTTTATTGTTTTTATTCAGTTGTTTCAGTTGTGTCTGACTCAGTCATGTCTGTGACCCCATTTTTAGAATTTTCTTGGCAAAGATACTGCCATGGTTTGTCATTTCCTTCTCCAGTTCATTTTACTGATGAGGAATTGAGACAAAGAGATTTAAGTGATTTACTCAGGGTCACACAGATAATAAGTGTCTGAGGCTGGATTTGAACTCATGAAGATAAGTCTTCTTGATTCCAAGCCCAGTGTTCTGTTCTTACTCATGTACTGCTGAACAAAGCTGAAGAAAATCATGAAACTACTTACTGAATCCACTAGAAATTTATATTTCAAATTTTAACTAGACCCTCACATCTGTGAAGCAATTTTTTTTTTGCTCTTTCCTGATTGGCTTACTCTCACTCAACATAATAGCTTTACCCAACTTTTTAAACCGTCTGAAAACCTCCCATGCCTCCTCTTTTTCCTTCTCTGCTGAGAACTTTGACTCATATTTCAGTGGGAAAAAATACCTTTCATTTTATAGTTAGAATGTAAGGTAGTAGATGGTGAGAGCAATGCAACTCTGAGTCTTGGCAAGGCAAATTCAGCAGCAGGACAAGGGGGCAAGGGTCTCAAAAAAAGAGCAAAATGTGGAGTTCAATTGGTCATCAGTTGGTCACCATGGGAAAGAAAAGATAGCATAGTGAGAGCAGGGGTGAGAACCTGGGAAAGAACCAAGACTATATATTATAGACTTGATGCTGAATTGTAGAGGAAACATGCTCACTCAGGAGTTCTCTACATCAATAAAATCTCAAGTTCAAATTCTGCTTTTCTCCTTGTCTTGCTTATAGTCCTGAAGTTTTCAATGGAATTTAAAATCAGGTGAATTCCCACGGTATTGAAGGATTTTTATCTGCATTTCTTAAATACATGCTTTAACCTTTCATGAGATGCGGCATGGTGCCATGTTATATTATCCTGTCTCCATTTAGGAATTTCTATAGATTTGGAATCCTTCTGCTTCTCACTGCATAATAATTCAATCCTTTAATGAATGAAAGTCTTATTAAACAAAAGGGTATAAAAACAATAATCTGGAAACATTTTAAGGAGTTGGAGGGAATCAGTGATTTAGTGTCTGATAAAGAAGCTTAGATTTCATAGGCTCACCAGGACTTCTTTGGATGAGGATTTTAGCAGACCTATAAAAAACTGGTTTCATCAGTAAAAATAAATTTTTCTACTCTTCAGTACTCCAGTCTTTGTATTACTTTTTTACTTCTTCATTAAAAGCTCAAACTTCTAGTGAGTACTATTCTAAGCTTCTGTGTATTTTTTTTCACTTGTGTATGCAAATTATCATTACATTTACTTTCTATCTACTTATTCATGTACTTATTTTCTTCTCCATTAATATGTAGGTTCCATGTGAGTAGGGATTGATTCATTCATTCAATTTGTGTCCTTAGGACCTAGCACACAGTATGAAACATTTTACATACTTAATAAATGCTTGTTAATTGAATTAACCGTTCAAGGTAATGTCAGCATGGTTTGGTTTCAGAATTTCTTATTTTATTTTATTTTATTTTTACTGATCTTCTAGTTATTCTTCCAATTTCTAGTAGCCTCACTGTAGAGGAATCAATAACAACTGCTCTATATGCCAGGTCCCTTTGTGGCAGGTCTCCCCTTATTTTCTGAAGATTAATTAAGCTGTCTTGCAGCAATACTTTGTCAGTTCTTGACATTTTTAGTTTTCAATTGCTCTTTACACTTCAATGTACGTGATCCCATTTCATTGTGGGCTTGAATGATCCTTGAAATGCTTGGCTTCCCTCCACCAGCAGCTGTTGTAATATCTCTAACAGCCACTACCATGTACTCTTTTAGAGCCCCATATTTAGCATATATCCTGCCTTCCATGCTTAAAAGATACATAGTTAAAAACAGCAGATGAAAATAATAAAAAACATGCATATGATATGAAATATAACACTTGATTGTTAGAGAACTAACTAAAGACAAGGAAACCAGCAAAAACTAGTCTTATCTAAATGAGTTTACATACTCTGAGTCAATTTAGTGTCAGTAGAAGCAACACACACACACACACACACACACACACACAATCATTGCTGTCATAAAACTAAAGCATATAGAATTTTGGCTTATCTCAAGAAATTTGGATAGCCCTGTACTGCTGACCCTTGTCTTCAACATGATATAGGGCCTCTATTATGTCCAAAGGCCTATAAAACTACATATACCCTTTACGTAACACCCAAAGAGATAAAAGAAAAGGGAAAAAAGACAATTTTGTACCATAATACCTATAGCAGCTTTTTTTTGTGGCAAACAATTAGGAATTGAGCAGTTTCCCGTCAATTTGGGAATAGCTGAAAATTTGAGGTATATGACTGTGATGGATATCATTGTTCTAGGCGCAGGTAGGTAAGAGAATGGTTAGAATGCCAGTCCTGAAATCAGGAAAGCTCATCTTCCTAACTTCAAATCTGGCTTCAGACACTTATTAACTTTGTCCACCTGAGCAGGTCTCTTAACCCTATTTGCTTTAAATCCTCATAAATTGGAGAAGGAAATGGCAAAGTGCTCTAATATTTTTTTGTCAAGAAAACTCCAGATGGACCCATAGAGTCAGACACAATTGAAATGACTGAACGACAAGAAGAAAAGATGAAAAGGATGGTTTCAGAAAAGCTTGGGAAGACTTATATAAACTGATTTAAAGTGAATTGAGCAAAACCAGGAGAACATCGTACATAGTAACAGCAATATTATAGTGAGTGAGAATAACTTAGCTACTTTGATTAAGCCAATGATCCAAGACAATTCCAAAGGACCTATGATAAAAAATGGTATTCACCTCCAGAGCACAAACTGATGAACTCTCTGTCCAGATTGAAGAATCTTTTCCCCCTCACTTTATTGTTTCTGTGTATTTTCTTTTGCAACATGACTAATATGGTAATATGTTTTGTATGTTTTCATATATATAATCAATATCATTGTTAGCTTTCTCAAGGGGTGGGGAAAGGGTCTGGAAAAGGGAAAGAATTTGGAATTCAAAAATTTTTTAAATGAATTGAAATTTTAAAATGTAATTGGGATGTAGTTAAATAAATTAAAAATACATATTTAAATGAAGATTATATAGAAGTTTTAGTTTTATGCAATTTTTACTGCTTGTAAAAGTTTTAATTGCCCTTAATGTTATTACTCATATAATGATAATACTGAAGTGAGACTTTCCATCAAAGTTCTCCTTAGTTTCATTTTGTATGATTTCTCTCCCTTTAGCATGTATAACTCCTTAACTGAGGTGGTTAAATAAATATACCCATGCATTTGAGGTCAAAAGTTCAGTGGACTGATATGGACTCTATATTAATAGGTTTTCTGTGTTTTACTCTCAATGATCACAGGCTGGGCAAAAAAAAAAATGAGGATAGAAATAGTGTAGATTACATAAGTTATCACAGAACATTGATTATGGATACATTGAGTTTAATCTTTATTCTTCCACTAACCCACTGTGTAACCTTAGGAAAGCAAGTTTCCCTTTGTTGGAATATTTACCTTCTAGTTCTAAAATTTTTTGATTCTATGAAATATATGAGCAGCTAGGTGACAGAGTAGATTGAAATGCCAGGCCTGGAGTAAGAAAGACTCATCTTCCTGAATTCAAATCTTACTAGATGTATGACCCTGAGCAAGTCACTTAACCCTATTTGCCTCAATTTCCTCACCTGTTAAAATGATTTGGAGAAGAAAATGGCAAATCATTATAGTGTCTTTGCCAACCAAATGGAATCATGAAAACATGGACATGACTGAAACAACTGAACAACAACAATTCTGTACATACAGACACACTCATTTGTGTGTATCTGTGTATATGATTTCCATCAGGATACATGTACACATTATGTGAAATTACATTTATATATGTGTATGTGTGTGTGCACATGTGTGTGTATGTGTATATGTTGTGTGTATTGGTGATGAGGTAAAAAAAAAGACTACATTAAAAACATTGTGTATTAAACATTTAAGCAAAAGCTAATCTATTTCCTTGCCTGGCAACTTAACTTTGTTTATATGCCCAGCTGAGGATATGTCAGTAACTCTTTTTTCATGTATCTGAGACACATTTTATTAACTAGAGACTAAAATGCTACTGAGACTTCATCATAAGTCCCTTTTTGCTAACGAAACAGTTAAGGTGCAGAGTTGTTGACTGAACTTCTGTGATCACAATTTAAAGGAAAATCCACTAACACAATTGGCTAATATTGATTTAAGATATATTTAGGCTTCATTGCCTTCCTCAATGTGTGAGTGGCTATATATTTGTGTGATTATTTATGAAGTTTTAATAAAACATTCCTAAAATAGTATCTTTTAATCAAATAACTGATAAGTCACTTTATGAGGGTACTGTTATACCCAGGATATTATAAGATGAACCTTTAGTAATAGACACAAATTCCATAATTTGAAAATGATCCAGCCTTAGAACTGACAATTGGGAAATCAGGCATAATTAAAGAACCTAAATATAGTGTGAAAACTGGCTGTTTCTGAGGAACCAGGAGGTGGAAAAATGTGAAAAACTTTCAAAGGACTCTTAAAACATACATATATACATACATATTTGTCCAGACGAATATGTATGTATGTATGAATTGTCACTAAATATATTATTTGGTGATCTCAACAGCTCCCAGGGATTTAATTACCTTCTCTATGCTAATGATTCTCAGATCTTCCTAAATTGCTTCAACCTCCCTGCTGACCCCCAATCTCAAATCCCCAACTGTCTTTCAATCATTACAAGCTGGATATCCAATATACATCCTAAATTCACTAAGTCCAATGCAAAAAAAAAAATTACTATAAAAAATGTCTATAAAATTTACTACAAAAGTTCATTATAAAGAGGGCCACCACCCTCACAGTCCCTCAGGCTCTCAATGCAGCAGTCACCCCATTCTCATTATCTATCTCTCTCTCCCCTCCCCAGCACCACCATAGCCAAGCTGTTCCTAAGGTTTATTGAATTCATCTTTGCTGCACATACTATATTTGGCCCCTTCTTTCCTCTGACACTGCCACAACTCTATTTCATATGCTCATCACCTCACAGATGTATCTTTATAGTAATTGATGATGTATCTTCCTGATTTAAGTCTCTCCCCCTCTAGTCCTTCCTCTATTCAGCCCCTAAAATGACTTCCTCAAAGCGCAAATCGAATCATGTCACCCCCACCTATTCAAGAAACTCTAGTGGCTCCCTATTACCTAAAGGATCTAAGACAAAGTATTAGTATTAGGAGTCAAAGCCCTCACAACTTATCTCAGTCTTACCTTTTTCTTCATACACCTTGCTCTATTACATACTCTTTGTTCCAGTGACACTGGCTTCCTGACTGTTCCACAAAAAACGATAATCCATTTCTCATCGGTGGGCATTTTCTGACCTTCCTAGCTTATTCTTTAAGTCTCACCTAAAATCTCATCTTTTACTGGAAGCCTTCCCCAATCCCTCTTAATTCTAGTTCTTTATTCTCTTAATTATTTCCTATTTATTATGTATATAATTTACTTTGTTTAGATTTATTTGCATGTTTTCTGCTCCATTAGATTGTAAGGCTGGGGACTATCTTTGGCCTACATTTATATTCCCAGAATTTAGCTCAGTGTCTGTCATACAGTAGGTACTTAGTAAATATTTATTGCTGCACACACATGTGCATGTGTACATGTGTGTATTTTATGTGTGTATAAAATTTAGAGATATGTGAATATTATATATATAGATGTATATATACACATGTGGAAATTACACATAGGCATGTGTATATACATGCACATATCTAGTTAACTAGCTAGCTATCCACATATAATTATTAATGGTAATACTGTGAGCATATTCAGACTTGCCCTTTCTTATTCTGGCCTATCTCATTTGCTAACTCATCATTTGGGCCCCTTAGAGATAATGAATGTCCTGGACACTTCTGGATATGGGGTGGCTCAGCACCAAAAGACAGGAACTTTCTTTAAATGGTGAATTGATCCCTCCTTTGCTACTGAACTAGATAAGTCAAAGTCAGTGACTCTTTTTAAAGGAAAGAGAGCCTCTTGCTCAAATAACTTAGGTTCTCCCATGTCACAAATAGTGTGCTCTTTCTTTGTACTTTTCATGTTGGAGTTTGAAGGCATGAGATGTGCTCTTTCCCTAAGTAGAGTAAGTGAATTCAAAAAAGCAACCTTGTTCTTGGGCTCCTAACTGCCTTTTCACTTTTTTTTTCTTTCCTGCCAGATGATCAAACATTGTTCTTGAGGTAGATGAGTCTAGAATAGGAGGTTATCTTGTTATATTAAATTAGAAGGTATTAGGTCTAATGATTGATGTTGAGTAGAGGCAAGGCAGGTTTCTTCATTGGAAAAAAAATGACAAAAGGAGGTATCTAAACCTGTAGCCTGGCTTGCCAGAATAAAGGAACTCTGAAGAAGATAGTGTGGATGCAAGGGGACATTATAAAATCTCAAATCAGCAATTCAACAAACTGTAGGGAATTCTATGTGGAGTTACATATCTTTTTTGAAATCTTTCGATGAATGCTTTGAGTTTATGTCTTTTAGTTTGTTTGTGTTTTTTGTGGATAAGAAATAAATAACTACCCAATATCCGATTCATATTATACATTGGACATCATTATACTCCTCTCATTGTGGAGTAGCAGGACACGAGTCAAAATATAATCTTTAAATAAATCAATCCCCCCCCAACCCTGCCCAATATACACAGTATAAAGTTTGCCTAGCTCCTCTCATTAAAAGCTAAGGCTTCCCTAAGACTGAACCTAGTCTGAGAAATATGCCTGGGACCAGATAAGAAGGACCACCTAATGGAAAAGGGAGAGGAAAAAGTGACAAAGCCCTTTGGACCTGGCAGCAATTTCTTCATATTAGATTTTGATGGATTCATTTTAGCTGAGTATGATTTAATTTACCAACAACAAAAATTCCTATTTTTATAATGCCATGCTTTTGCCAAATACTTTCATCATAAAAATCCTTTGAAATATATTGTGAACATCCCTGAATTACAGATAACAAGATTAGGGCTCAAAGACCCCAAAGTTTCACATGTACATATACATAAACATATACATATACACACATATGCAGATACACATACATGTGTGGATACATATGTGTACATGTATGTGTGCAAGACATAGGCATAGACATGTATGCATTATGTGTATAAATATATAGTGCTATAGCTAGATAGATATAGCTAGAGATAGATGGAAAGATATAGATGAAGACATATAATTAAATATATGTGTGTGTGTGTATATAATCATATGATAGATAATTTCTGGGTCTCCAGACATAGACATGTGCACATATATAATTATGAATATACACATATATGCACTGTAAAATACAGTATATATCTTCTTGAAAGAGGAAAAGGATTTGTGTGATTTAATTTTTATATACATACTTATATATGTGTGCATGTATATATATACATATATTTATATAAATATAAGCTATAGATATGTGTATGTATATATGTATATTGTGTATACACAGTTATGTGTTATGTACTGGAATAAAAACAAAGGGCTTGGTACAAGCAACCACAGCTGCAACAACAGTGCTGTAAATACAGAAATTAAGCAAGATGACATCAGTCCTCTGAATGAGTTTCAAATCTCATGGAAGAAGATAAAGTATGAACAAGACAAGTATGCATCTACCTACAATGAAAATTAAACATGACTAACAATTAAGAGAGAAAAGTACACACAGCTTGGTATGAGAATCCGAAAAAGAGAGAATGATCAGACAGGCAGCATGTATAGGGAGCAAAGTTCTGGGTTAGTGATGAGCAGACCTGGGTTTAATTCCTGCCTGTGGCATGATTACTAACATCAGGACCAAACATGACACTCTTAATAGTTGGTGACCCAGGGCGACTCACTTATTCTCTCTAAACTTCAGTTTCCTCACTAATAAAAAATAAAGGGGTTGAATTAGATGTTCTCTAATATCCCTTCAGCTCTAAATATATAATCTGTGATACTTATAGATGGAGAAAATAGGAATGTGTATTTTAAAAGGAGGTGGTATTCTTTTGAAAGAAGAAAAAATATTTTAAATAATCTGTAAGCAGATCTATCATCCCTTTATATAAACAAATTTTGTTTATTTAAAATTATCTATACATAGATCTTTTGAAATCCTTTTCGTAATGTGAAATATACTTACATCTATATGTTATATGTATAGGAGTGTGTGTGTGTGTGTGTGTGTGTGTGTATTAGTGAATGCATAAATAAACACAGATACACATATATACTAATTAGGCCTTGGAGCATACGATCAGCCCTATGCATCATAAAAGGAATTCTAGCAATGGTGCCAAGAATGTATAAGAGAAGGGGGAACCTGGAGAAAGGGAAACCAGTTAATAATATGAAATATATAGTCCAATGGGTTGGAGGTGGGGGTGGGCAAAGAAACATCAATAAAGACAATTACAAATGAATTAAAATAAACATTAGGGTATGTACATTGTCATATAGGGTTATCACGAGATTTATGTAAAGAGAGATCTCTTTAAATGTGAGGAAAGCAGGGAAGGCTTCTTGAAGGAGATATAATCTGGGCCATAAAGCAATAAAAGGATATAAGTAAGCAGTAATTATTGAAGGATCCTTTCAGGAATGTCTGATGTTTTGGACATAAGCACAGAGGCAGGAGATTGCAAAAAGTGACACAGTGTAGCATAGTGTGGTTGAAAAGTTATCTTGTGGGGGACATTTGCATTTTTAATTTGTCTAAGACAGTAGATTATATGACCATACATGATAATCAAATACTTTCATTCACATGCAGCTCCTTTTTTTTATGCTTTTCACTTCTATTGTGATGATAAGGCATATAGGAATTATTCATCCTGCATGCCTTAGGTTAATTTGTAGTCCTGACATAAAATTTTGGGGCATTCTGTATATTGTGTGTATGTATACACACATACTACATACATACATATACATACACACACATATTCTTTTTGTGTTCTGTAATGACAGGGAGTATAATGATCACATCAGGGGGAAGTTTGGGGTCATTAAAAGACCTTTACATTGTTCCAGAAGCAATTAAGTCGAGCTGGTTTTCTCCTTCTGTTTAACTCTCAGTCAAACTCACTGATCCTTTGTCAATGTTTATCACACACACACATGCACACACATGCACACACACACACACACACACACACACACACACACACACACACACATACTCCACACCCTCACACACTTTGCAAAGGCACAGAGCCAGTATAACATGGAGCATTATCAAGAAACCACAAGATCAAATTGAGTAGAATAGAGGCTGCTTATAGGGAAGCATTGTAGATACTTCAGCACAACTAGGTTTTATCTAAAATTGTATTCAATTATTATCACTTACTAGCCATGTGACCTTGGGAAAGCGAATCAAGTTCTTTGGGTCTTAGGGTTTTTTGTTTTTTTTTTTAATCTTTAAAAGGATTGGTTTGGGGTAGGTGATCTCTAAAATACCTTACAGTCATAAATTTTATGGGTCAAATTCCTCATCTGTAACATGGGAATAACAATATACTTGCATTCTCTACATTACACAATTTTCTATATTACACAATTGTTCTGATGAATGAAGAAGAATTTGCAAAGAATAGACAAAATACATGTGTGTCAGCTCTTTGTCAACTGTGTCAACTCTTATTGGATAGGTCCTATTGGCTCTAAGTTGAGCCAAAGAATGATGAATTGCACTTATCTCCTAACTTTATGAGAACCATCTTAATTTGAAGGGCAAGGAATAAGAAAGGATAGTCACTTATTTATTGGACGAAAGAAACTTGCAGGAATTATTTGTCGTTTACACTGGTGCAAACACTCCTGAATCTAAAAACACCTATTTCTAAGTAATAATAATCAAGTATAACTCTCCTAGTAACATTCACCCACAGGGAATTGAGCAGATCTTCCCAGAGGCCAGATGCCTTTCACTTGGGCAGCCTAGGGGGTTGATTATATGTGTGTGATTCAGCATAAAACATCAATTAGTAGTAGCACCAGGAAATGATCCAATAAAAACCAGGAATTGCAATGCAGGCAAATTATAAGTTTTGACCAATTGTAATAGGGAAATCCTATACTATAACCTGTAGGTTGCGACAGAGCCATAATTGAGAATTCTTACATCTGGAGCAGGTAGATTGTAGAATTTTTACACCTAAGGCAAGTAGGAAATAAACCTGGGAAAAGAAACTTGAAACATTGCCTCATTTCAACTGTGGAGGCAAGTAAGGAGGTGGATTTGTAAAGATACAACCATGGGTTTGGTGCTGGGACTGGGGGAAAGGGGGAGAGAAAAAGAGTGGGAGGAAGGGGGAAGGGGAAGGGGAAGGGGAAGGGGAAGGGGAAGGGGAAGGGGAAGGGGAAAGGGGGTAGGGGATAGGGGGTGAGATGGTGTAATAGAGCTCACCTGGGACAGCAGCCAAGGGCAATAAAATGTAGTATAGTAAATAGCTTCCAATTTTAGCTAGTTATTTTTGCTAATTAGATACTAAACTCAGATGCTTCTAAGCTGCTGAAGGACTGAAAGCCCTATTTCTAAATTTCACTGCCCTAGGGCAAAGCCCTGATTGCCCTGTGAGAGTTTTAGCTCTGAATGGTTTAAGTTATCTCTGGGATTCAAAGTGGGGCAAGGAAATGAATAATTCAAAGCCTCTAACCTGCAAAATATGCTGTATATGGTCAAATCTCCTCTCAGTCTATTCTCCATAAGTAACTTGGACCAAAGTGATGACTGACTCAAAACAAAACCATTTAAAATATGTTTCTAATTTTATTAGTAGAGTATTTCATATCTAAATTTCTATGGTGAACAGAACATTGTTTCTATTTTCTAAAAAGTATTGATTGCTCTCCCCCCCC
>CM053582.1:525882350-525898852 GCA_028627135.1 Pseudochirops cupreus | reverse complement strand
GAAATACACATCTCCTATTTACATAGATGATTAAGAGTAAGTACATATTTATTCCATCACAAAATTCAGCAAATCGGATTTTTAGAGAAATAAAACAGACACAGATCTTTATTTAAAAAAATAGTACAGAAAAGTTTGCATGGCGCTCAGGTGGGGATGGTGTTCGGGATTCATCTATTCAGTATTTTTCCCCCTTATATGTACAAAGCAACTTAGGCACTTATGAAAAATTCAAAGATAATTTATACTCAATCCCTGCTTACATAAAACTTATAATCTAACAGAATGTATTCGACTGATACACAAATTCATAACACTATACAATAATCATATAAAAACTACAAGGCAAACTGGGATGCAGCAAGATAACATATGAGGCACAGAATGCTTTATGACAATAAAAGTAGAAAAGACTTTTCCAATTTTCCTTCTTCAACTTCATGTATGAATGTTTCATGATGGAGGCAGCCTTTGAGCTGAACCTTGACATAAACATAAAGGTAAAATTTTAGAAGGGGGTGAGGGAGAATGCCAAGAGTAAACACACACACACACACACACACACACACACACACACACACACACACACACACACACACACACACACACACACACACACACACACACAGCACTTATGATGCTGGTAAATAGTTTTGTTAGAGTACAGAAATCTGTTTTGGTTTCTCTTCTTTGCTTATTTCACTGGAAAGGTCAGATTTCTCTATTACTTGTAAGACATATATAGGCAGGTGTTTACATAGATCTGAAGAAGCCTGTGGTAATGGGCTGGAAGGAGGAAAGTTCTGTATACTACTTCTCTAATGATCAGCTGTCTTTTGCAACCGTATAAAGCATCTGATACCCCTAGGGACTTATAGCCCTTTCTGGATCTCAGCCCTACTCCCCCCCCCCCCCCCCGACCCTCCCCAGCTGTATTTACTGGTGCTACTCTATCCACAATCTATCTTTTTTTGCCCACCCTTGACACTACCCTCACAGAAGGTGGTATTGGCTTTTTAATTATCAGAGTATCTTCTGTATTTTGTTGATATAAAAATATTCAAGTCACTCGAGGGTAACCAGCAACGTACATTTCATTCCAATAGGCAAATCCTTTTGTTGCAAGTATTTTGGAAGGCAACACCAACAGGAAAGAAATGACAGGTTTTAAAAGTGTAAGTAAGAGATACTGTGTCCTAGGAAACTTCAAAGCTACTAAATTTATAAGAAATGTGGTCAAAATTTAGCTAATATTTCGGTTCATTTCCTGTGAGCTACCAAGAAAAGTGTAAAAAAAAAAGGACATGGGTTTGGGAATCTGTATTAAACCCATATTTTAACAGATCGTAATCATTCCTTAAAACAGCAGTTCTTTAGTATGCTACATTTCTCAGGATTTGTATTCTTACAGTTGAGGGTAATAAAGTTGATGTTTTCAGGTCACAATAGTTAATATATTAGTTGCTCTGCTTTTTTCTTAAGGGTTTTTTTCAAATAATTTTCTATGACATTCAAAGTGAGCAGATGCACGGCTCTTCGGCAAATGAATGTCTGTCACAATTTCAGGGGCTGTTTGCATTCATCTTGTAAGTTTTGCTCTTTTCTAGAGATTGCTAATTACGTTAAGGTCAAACTAATTAAATAAAGCACTTATAGTTTACTTCCTCCACTGGCTTTAAAGGAAGAAATTGTGTATTTATATACACTTTAAAATGATAGTTTTTGCCATATGTTAGCCAGCAATTATTTGATCTCTCAGTAGGCAAGGAAATTTACTAAGATTTTAAGTTGCAAAAGCAGCTGATCTGCCATTGGTTGAGGGAATTTCCATATCAGAATTTCCTATTGTCTGATAAAATGAAAGGTCTTACTCATGTCCCTACCTCTTCAGAAAAAGAAAAGTACCACAGGAAGCCAGTGTAATGTGATTTTTACAGTGCATTCTGAATACAATTTGACACTTCTAAAGAATTATATTGAATTTCCAAAAGGAGTGTGATAGAAATGTCTTATATTTTACCCCCACACTGGTGTTTTCCTTAAAAGAACATTAGAACTAAGACCTTAGAACAAGTTATTTTTTTCAAAGATTTTATTTTTAATTTATTGAATAAAACAAACATTTCTATAACATAGTATAAGAAAAAGATGATTGCACATGAAATTGTAAATCTATCATGTACAACTTGCTATTATTTTTAATTATAATAAAATTATTTTGTAAGTGTCTTTCTTTTTTCTTTACAGTTTTTCTCCCCCACCCTAGAGATAGCTACCTTTACACACACACACACACACACACACACACACACACACACTACACATACGCATATATAGATTTATCAGAAAATAAGGTATTTTTAAAATGCCATGTTAAGCATCTTCTGAAAACAAATGCCAGAACAAAAAGAGATTAAAAAATAACAAAGTGTTTTGCTTTAGAATATGTTTTAGGTAGATTTAGAACCAGATGACTCACTTTGATCCAGAGTGTGGTAGCTAAGAAAATGGGAGCAATACGATAATATCATGAGTTGGTGAAGAAAGGTGTCAGTCTTGGAGGAAGAAACTACATTCAAATCTTGCATTTGACACATACTAATTGTATATATATTACCTAGTTAACCTTATGACCTTCCAAAGCCATAAACAAATATCTAAAACTATAAATAAGTTGCTAATCTATATAGGTGAGTGAGGGCAAATATCTCTTCCATAAGTTTACAATATAATGAGATCATGAGTGTGAACTTAAAACAACAGCAGCAACAACAAACCTGGAGAATTTTCTCTAGTGGAAGCCCATATGAATTTGCCTTTAGATCTATTCTATTCAACGTTCTTTCTCCATGGGTTGGATGAAGGTGGCATATTTATCAAATACATAGATGATATAAAATAAGGAGAAACAATTAATAGAAAGTATTGAGGGCCCGTCCTCTCTGGGAGAAGAGAACTGAACTAGTTAAAATCTAAGTTCTCTATTAGTTATAATATTTTATAATTCTTTATGAGTTATAATATGTTATAATCCCCTATGAATATAGATTATAGCGATTAACTTTCAAATATTTCTATGTTAATAACCACCAAGCACAAATAAATTTTAAAAAAGGAATATACCATTCCATAGATCTAAAGCAATTTCTGTATTGTTTTTAGCTTGCCTTGTAATCTACAATGTTTGGATTTAACTGATCTTGCTTTGTATCCCTTCATATAGGTCTTTATATATAATTTTTATACAAATATTTAACATCTTGTTGGATCATAATATCTCAATAAATCTATATTACATAATTAGAGTTTTGTGTCAGGGCAGGGCACATGAGCTCATCTATATAAGGAACTCCCAGGAAAGAAGTCAACAACTCATCTGTAACATGGTTACCTAAAGCAGTATATTGAATAGGTCACATTTCTCCTACTAATAAACATATTATATCAATCATAATTATATCTCTTTATATTATAATTATATCAAAATGCATGCACTATGTCATAATGGATAGAGCAGCAGTAGGCTTAGAGGCATGAAGGCTTGGATTCACTACCTTCCTTTGATACCTACTAGCTCTGTAAACTTGGATAAATTATTTAATCTCTGCATCCCTTGCCAGTTACTAAGAATTATCTCTTAAGTCTTAGCCATGTTTTAGAGCTGGAACTATTCTATATTGTATTTCTTATGTATCTTTTTCATTGAATTTTTGCTCTGGATTGATACCACATAAAGGATTAATCTGATTTGTTGTTATTTTTAAGGAATTTGTGTCCTGTCATGTTAGTGATTCTGATAGGCTGGTTATAAGTAAGATAAAATAGATGCTTGTGAAAAATATTTGAATACATAAGATCTGTGACTGCATGATGTGGTTAGATGGAATTTTCTTGAGGTCAGAACTCTTTCATTTTTCTCTTGGCATTCCCACCTTCTGTCATTGTACCAGACACAATGCAGACACATAATAGTTACTTGTTGGTAATTTATTCTTTGAGTATTCTCTTTACTAATAAAGAGGGCACCCCATTAACCTCTAAGCTGAAAGTCATCATCAGCTGATGTGGCCCCAAAGAATCATCATCTGATCATCAACCTTCTGGTGTTCCTCTTATCATCCGAAACTGGCTTTTAGATGTCTTCATTTGAATGTCCCTGAAGCATCTCAAATACTACACTTCCAGAATGGAACTCAGATTTCGACCTCTGAATTCATATTACCTCCACATTTTCCTGTTTCTGTGGAGGGTACTATGATCTAGCAACCATGTTTAAATTTAAAGTAAGCTTTTATGTTCATTGATCACTTGCTGATCCCCTATAACCTGTATCTGTTGTTCTACCACCAAAGGCTTTCTCTCCATCTGCCCCCTTCTCTGTTAAACATATGGTTAAAACCTGAGTTCAAACCCTCATCATCTCTCACTTAGATAGTAGCCTCCTAATTTTTTTTTCTAATTCTAGTCTCCCTCCTTCCTGAATATTCCTTCACCGAATTCAACAAACATTTATTAAGTGACTTCTATGTGCAAGGAAGAACTGATAAAATTATTTTCCTAAGGCAGAGATTTGATCATATCACTTCCACGTTCAATAATCTCTTCCAGGAAAAATACAAATTTCTCAGCATGACACTTAACATTCTCTACAATCTTCATCCAAATAACCTCTCTAAGTTTATATGATATTACTTCTTTACAAATTATCTCTTGAGATAATGTATATAAAATGTTTTTCAATGCCTGAAGCTACATAAAAGTTAAATACTTTCATCAGCATCTTCATTCACACATTGAAGCAAAACAACTCTGTGAATTAAACATTACATTTTACTTCTCCTTATTTGTACAAGCTCTCCCTCCCCCAATACCTAGAATGTACTCTTTTCTCAAATCTACCTATCAGAAACTACCAGAACATTTTCTGATCTCCCTCACTGTTAGCTCTCTCTCTCTCTCTCTCTTTCACTCTCTCTCTCCTTCTTTCCTTCTCTCCTTCCCTCCCTCTCTCTCTCTCTATCCCTCTCAGATTGCAGTTAAATGATTAGCCTGGGATCATACAACTAGCAAATGCCTGAGGCCTGAACCCCAATTTTCTTGTCTCCATGCCTAGCACTCTATCCACTGTGCCATCTAACTGATTTCTTAGATAACAAAGAGTTGCTTCTGTTCTCTGAATTGGAAAAATAGAACTTTAGACAAAATTTTGAGTAATTTAGGACTTTATTTGTTTTTCTTTTTTATGTGAATTTATACACAGGAGTAAAATCAGTATGAAATGTATGTGTGTATATGTGTATATATGTATGTATGTATTTGTATATGTGTTTATATATACATATATATATATATATATCCCTCTCTTTAACTTTTTTTGTCTGACTACATGTCAATCATAGTCGAGTAATATTTTGAAATATAATTTCCTAATACAAAAAAAGTTTCCTCTGGAATTATACCTGGCTAGTAATGTTAGCTTGATGATTATTTGCATTAAATGATTATGAAAATTGCATCCTTTGGTATTTCCTAGTAAAGTGGGTCTTAAAATCTAATTGCTTATGCAACCTGCTGATAAAGAAAAGCATTTGGAAGTTTGTTAAAAGGATGCCTTGCTAATCACAAGCAGCTCTCTTAAGGACCACTGCTGTGAATAACTTTAAGGATCTAATCACATAGTATAGTGAACTCTCTATTCAGCAATAAACTAAAGAATGAGATTCAAGAAACTAAAGCACAACATTTACAAGAGTATAACATACTAATTATTACTAAGGTAGCCACATAATCTTAAACAAAACATATCATTCAGTAAGTCACAATCTCATCAGTCAATATAAAATACTCAAGTAAAGTCCTCTTTCATCTTAGCTTGAGGCTGACGTCCAAACCCCATGACTCTGACTTTCAAACTTCCAAATCCCAGGGCTCCTCTCCAACAGACTGACTGCTTCCGACTCTTGCCTGGACTCTCATGTTGGCAACTCTCAGCTCTGTTTCATACCTCAGCTTACTGCTCCACTGCAAGTTCTTTGAAGTTTCTGTTTCTAGAAAGACAATGATTAACAGAGCTACAATGATATTTGCACACATTATGCCCAACAGAGTGTTACGGGAATCTGAAGATCTTCCCTGTCCCTAGGCCCTTTGATAGGCTTAAGTGGCTCTGAGAACCTTCCCCGATTTGAAAGTATACTCTGCCCCCTAATAGGCTGAATATGGTCATATGGAGCCTGTGGCAGGAGGCTTGTTCTTCAGGAATGCCCGTGCCTTATTACTTTGTGATTGGGCAGTGGGTCAAGAGGGTTGTGACATTCCCTGATGCCAAAAAACTATTGTGGTAGGGGCTATGCCACCCCAAAACTGTGGGGGTTCCATGTTGTGTTGTGTTGGAACCATCTCAAAGCATTCAGAGTCAGACGAACTCTAATCCAAGTATAAACATTTATTGAGATTGACACCTCTCATGAAGCAGGCTAGGTTCCCAGAGGAACCAACAACTTCAGAGACAGCAAGATGGATTTTTATAAGGTAAAGATGCTGATTACACAATCAAAATTTATATAGAATATAGAAATATGATTACTGTTAAAATGAAGGAGGAGTTTGATGTAGGATTAGGTAATGAGGAGGGGTCCCATCTATGGTTTGGTGGCTGAATATTCTGTTTGTGTTGCCCTCCAGTTGGCTAGCTATTGTGGTCCTGTCTGGTCAAGACAGATAGTTAGGTATTGTGGTACTCTATTGGGCTAGATGGATGATGTGATTGTTATTGCATACAAGAACACATGATTCCGTGGAAATGGGTCTGGGGTCAGAAACTAGGTAGAGGCAGTGGCTGGGATACCATCACATGGACATAGCTGATGTTCTGTAAGAACTATAAATTCACAGACACACCTGTTGTTTTAGTGAGCAGTGAGGCCTATATGAGGAAGTTAGGACATTGATGGGGGGGAGGGGATAGATAGGTACAGTGGGCTGGCTGTTCGGTGCAGCTAGGCCTATAATGAAGTTAGAATATTGGGATTGGGGGCAGTTTTAGTAGGATTCCATCACTATCATCTCAATTCACTTTCTTTCTCACAAAGTAAAGAAAATCAACAGACAAGACTTCTGTCTGAGAAATCAAACACAAATCAACAGTGAAGTCCCGGGACTTTTGTAACAACAGTAAAGTCTTCTTTCAACAGACAGAATGCTTTATTCTGACAAAGTAACATCAGCACAGACAGAACAGAGTGCCGACATCACAAGCATTCTCCCTCTCAGCTCTACTTGATCCTAGCTCTGTTTTACCTTTTTTATTGCTCTGCTCCTTCATGTTCTACGCCTCCTGCTCCCCTCTTATGGCAATCTTCTCCCACTGTGGGCTCCCTGTGATGAAATTAAGTTTATTAAGGGCAGGGTAGTTCTTCAAATTCCCTTAGGCCTATTAAGTGCAACACAATGTATACTGTTTCCAACAAAGACTTTTGATGCAAAGGTGAGGCTCAAAGACACTTGAGTAGCTGAAACAGGCAGCGAAGTACTACTTTGCTTGCCATTACACATGTATAAGATTATTATTGCAGTATAGTATTCTTGTTTAAAGGTAAGGTAAGGTAGATTAACCCAAGAAAGTCTATGAAATCCAAAAAGTACTTTATATGTCTCCTGATTCTTTTCTCCCATGTGAATCACTGCAATGTTGATGCTTTAAACAAAGCATTAGGCTGTTATGATTCAGAATAATGACGTGACATCAACAAGCAATAATTAAGCATTTACTATGTGAGTGGGACTTCTCTAAGCTATGGAAGAGTAAAAAGCAGAGCACAGAAAGCAATGAAAGACTGAATATGAGTAGCCTGGATAATAGAGGAAGGTACCAGAGAGATAATGTGATCTTTCAGGTAGAAAAGTCTGTTGGATTATGGTGGAGAAAGAAGTTTGAAGGGTAAAGAATAGAGCCCAGAGCAAAATGAAGGCATGAGAGGCATCTTTAACATAATACATTCCCATTGAGTCCATGACTGTGATGTAGTATAGAGGCATTGACATTTATTACAGGAATGAATAGTCACATGGTGGCCGTCCATTTTCTGATTAATGAAGTAGAACCAGGCAATGCTATCCATGTTTGCCCAGGGCTGTATAAGGTACTTTTGTGTCTCTGATTGCCCAAAATCAATGTTTGGCTTTCTTGCCATCCCTTGAGATTCTATCTTGCCCTACTCTCCCTTTGTATATTTCCCATATCTAGAATTTTCATATTCCTGCCCTCTCCTTTTGAAATCATTTCCTCCATTTTGAACTCATATCAAAAGTCACCCTTACAAAATTTTTCCAGTGTCATCTATCCCCCTCTCCAAATTGCTTCAAAAATATACTGAATCTATCCATCTATCTATCTATCTATCTATCTATCTCTCTCTCTATCCATCTATCTAGATATAGATATAATCACACACACATATACACATACATATGTATATATATATATACATACATGGTTTGTGTGTATATGTGTAGACAGATAGATAGATGTAACAGCTGTCTGGAATTAATTCAAATTATTGTCTAATTTACTTGTGGACACTTTATAAATGAAGAATCCTTTTTAAAGATTGCTTAGATGTTTTGATTAATATTTGGAAAGTAGCACCTAAAACCTAGGGCCGAAAGGATACTTACTAAAGGATAATAAAAAGAACACTATCACAGCCCAAGGAAAGATTTTTAAATGCTCATGTTCCTGAAAGTCATTTGACAAGTGTTTAAGGTTTTATCCTATATAGCAAATACTGCAATGATTGCCTTATAGATGAAATTCTTGTCCTCAGGCTTAAAATTCACTTTCCAAGTGTATTTTAAGCAAACAGTTTAATTGGAACTTCAACTATGATAAATTTGCATTGTTTGCAACATGGTATTGTCTGATATGATATATTTTATACTGCATCATTTATTGGAGATTCAGCTCTTCTAAATTGGGTTACAGACATTAATGAATAACAAATATATTATGTGAATCATCAGATGACAAGGACTGAGTAGGTAATTAAGTATCCTTTAGTGATATATGGTGGCCCTGATACAATATGATCTGCTTTCATTTCATCTAATTTGACAAATATTTGATGTGTACCTAATGTGAGCAAGGTTCTGTGCTAAACACTAAGAACTGCACAATTGAATAAAATATTGTGCCTGCCCCTGAAGAGATTACAGTTTGTTTATAAGGTGGGAGGGAGATATTTGCAGAAATAAAGATAATATAGTTCTATGTGTCGTCATACTAAAGGAGGAGGGATTAGTTTTTGCTAGATGCATTAGCAAAAATTGAATGGAAGAATTATCATTTGAGTTGAGATTTGAAGTATGTCATTTCTTATTTAACAAAGGTGAAGGGGGAAGGATAATTTCTGGCATGGAGATTTATGTAAATAAATAGCATGGAGGTGGGAAAGTGTAGGATATGTTGAGAGGAGGCAAGTAGCCTATTATTTCTGGAACATAGGACATAAGAAAGGGATTCAAATAAGTCTAGCCTAAGGGGGAAAAAAAAAGAAGAGTACATACAGATTGTAGTCATCCTCGAATGCCAGTCCAATGGGTATAGGGAGTGATCACCCATATTGTAGCACCTCGAGCTTATCAAAAAGAGTTTTTGGACACCTACTGGGCTTGCTTACTCATTACAATTTGCTTTCATGCTGGGAGGTCTCACTTCCTGGTGAAAGATCCCCACTATGCGTATAATCAAATCCCCTCAAAGTTGTAAGGGATAATGATATTTAAGGGAAATTAATTTCCTTCACTCCATATTCTAACTTTTGAGCCCCCAGTGATGTATTTCTATTTCTCTTTGCTTTCCATTGGCACTAGGGGAGTGTAGATAAATAATTTCTCAAAGTGATGTTTTGGGGAATGTTACTAAATGGTGCTCTATCTGCATCCTGTATTACTAGCGTTAGAATCTATATAGGTAGAAGCAGAACCAGGCAACCTTAAGTGGTGAGAGCTTTTTTAGTCTACCTGTACAAGCATAGATAGAAGGACCTGCCAATTTTTTTTTAACTGCTTCCCTGGACTCTTATCTAGTATAGGGCTATGATTCAATCCTACTATTATTTATAATACTCTTGGCTCATGTTATCCCCATAGCCACAGGATCCTACTTTCTTTCCCAACTTCCTATGACTTGAAAGAATTACTCACTCAAATATAGCTTAGATTTATTGAAAAAAAAATCATAAGTGAAAGCTATAGCATTAAATCCTGCCAGGGCTTGAGTAAGTCAAAGCTACTTGTGTTAGGCCAAGCTTTACAACTTCTACCCTTTTCTCCTTGGGTTCAGCTTTCCCTTTTACCACTGAGATAAATGTATTCAAAATGACTTTATGCAGAAGTTGATCTCAATGGTAAAAATTGTCAATCAGCTTCTCTTTCAGCTCATCAATTTCACCACCTGTGCTATGGCATTGCTTCCCCACTTAAATTCTGTTAGGTAAGTTTTCAGGAGATATTCAAATACCTCAACCAGCTGCCGTGAGAATTCTGATATTTTTTTCCTCACCATATAGTACGGCAGATTTTTTTCTCTTGAAAGTAAAGGGCACAGATGACCTATTCAATAAAATTAGATGAAAGATAGCATGGTAATTATAAAACTAAGTCCTTGGAGGTGTTTTCATTTGAAAAAATCAATATACATAAACATATATGAATGTGTATGGGTATATATGTTTACATGCATTATAAACAGGCATATAAGCATATATATATATATATGTGTGTATGTGCATATGTATATATATATATATATATATGTGCATGCTATTATTTTCTCAATTTTATAACTAAGAAAACTGAGGGAGATAGATTAAGTGATTTGCTGAGGGTAACATATTCAGTAAATGTCTGAGGACACATTTGAACTCAGGTCTTCATGACACGAGGTACCATGATATATCTACTTAGCTACCTCTCTATATTTTAGTGTTTCTGATATATCATATCTGTATCATAGACTGAAATAAATAACTCAGCATATGTATTTATGTTTTCTACATATATATTTGATCAAAACATTCTTTAAGTTTCAAAATTGTAAGCCTAAAGGGATTTCTGAGTTGCTAATATATGTTTTGTTTTTTTTAAAAATACTAATTTTGCATCATTTTTACTATATTCATATGTACACTCATGCACACATACATATATGTGTCTATGTGTTTGTGTGTATCACAAGTATATGTATATGACACAAATACATTATATGAGTATATATACACACATACCTTATATAACACAAATGTATGTATATAACAAACGTGTGTGTTTATACACACAAATATATATACACACACATAGAGAGAGAGATATAACTATATGCCTAAAAGACTTTCTAAGGCATGTATTTGTGTGTATGTGTGTGCATATGCATATGTGTATGCATACATATGTATGTGTGTCTATGTGTGTATGTATGTGTATATGTATATATTTATGCATGTATGTATGTATTTTGAAAATAAATCTCAGTGGAATTGTTCCCTTCATCTTCTGAAGTCAGTATTGGCCATTTTGATGGTCCTCAGACATTGCCTCATTTTGTTCTTGATGATTGGATCTCTCCTAATCTATTTCCCTTTATTCTTCTTATTAATCATACAATACTAAATGTGTATTTGTTGGAGAAACTCTATCATGCTTTCAGATTTTCTTTCTCAAGGAAACAGTACAAACTGAGTGCTCCAGCTGGATAAACATTACCTGAGGGGAAAACACAATAAACACATGGAAGTCCTCATTCTATCCTAGGGCTAAATTACTAGAGACATTGACTCTTCCAGACCTCAAGGTTACCATTACCTATTGAGTTACCTATGGAATAAATGATATTCTACTTTTTTGTTTTGAAGATTTAATTGAATTGAACAAATGTTTGACTATCATGTGCAAGGTACTGTGCTAGTTATCAGACACAAAGATGAAAAATAGCAGCCCTGGTCCCCTCTACAGCCCAGTAGTTTATATTAATAAGAATGAGAGTTTAAGATGGATATAGAGTTTTTTAAGTTTTGTAAAGTATTTTACAAAAGTACTTTTAAAAATACTTTCCACACAATGTAAACTAATAATATGGATAAGGGGAGTATATAAATATCTATAATATAAGTGAGAATGTAATACAGTTCAGAGTAGAGAAGCATTGGAGATGAAAAGAGGATAGAGACTAGATTCGTGATTCCTTTAATAGAGAAAACTCCTATGTGAGTTATAGGGCAGCACTTTCTCTGTATGTAGTCTTATGTAGGTTATATGGCACAATGGACAGAGCTTCAGGCCTAGAGTTAGGAAGACTCATCTTCAGGAGTTCAAATCCAGACTCAGACACTTATCTGCTGGTGTAAACTTGGTCAAGTCACTTAACACTATTTGCCTCAGTTCCTTATCTGTAAAATGAGCTATAGAAGGAAATGGCAAACCACTCTAGTATCTCTGCAAAAAAAAGAAAACCAAACAAAACCCGAAAAACAAACAAACCCCCAAATGAGATCCTGAAGATTTGACTGACTGAAATGACTAAACTGAAACAACAAAACAGAACTGTGACTTTAACTGAGAGGCCACATGGCCATTAGGTGTCTGAAACAAGACATAATGCAGCAATTCCTGACTCTCTATCCACTACACCAAACTGAAGTTAAGTAGATGGTCCCCAAGTTTTCTTCCAATCGTGAAATTCTTAAATCACTTTACAGCAATGATAGATTTACTGAAATTAGATAATACACATTTAATAGTTTGACCAGTCTAAACATTTTCTAGACACTTTCTTTGGCTACAAGATACTCTTTATAACTATTAAAGTAGTAGGACTCGAACGCAATAATCACTAGGGTTTCTTCTTATTCTCATTATCTCTGATTCAAAAACATTGTTTATCTAGTGAACAAAATAGTTTATTTTTTAATGTAATGAGAATAATGGAAATAAAACAATAGCAAAAAATATCATAAGTATGAGAACTTTTTGTCTGTGGATATTCCTAAGGAATAAAAGCAGGTTCTGTCCCTCTCCACTGGCAGGTAGACATGGCTATAGAATGTATGAACATTGGGCTGCTATGTTCATTTGGAATTAGACATTCTAATTAAATTTCCCATTCCTTTATGAATTGATCATTCTTCAGTCTCCTTTGCTGGATCTTCATACAGTTAATCATGCTAACATTGATATCTCTCAAGGCTCTGTCCTTAGCTCTTTATTCTTCTCCCTCTATGTTCTTTCACTTGGTGACCTCATCATCATGATTTGATTGCTATCTTTTTTTGCAAATGTATTTCCCATGATGTTGTAACTGAATAATATCACTCAGCAACTACCTGTCTTCTTTTAATTTTATTCCATCTTCTTCACATCTTTATTGTTTTATCTCTAGTTTTGTTTTATTTTATTGTTTTATCTATAGTTACAATATTCAAGTAAGTCCTCCTCTCCCCTAGTAAGTTCTCTACCTGATTTACAATCTTCTCCACCTATCCCACTCCCTTCCCATACTCTGAGCTTTCAGTTTTTCAACTTTACCAACACCCAGGAAAAATTCTCCCCTTCAATGTTTCTCAACCATAAACAAGAGCATTGAGATTTTGACCCCCTGTGCTTTCTCTTTCCCAGTGCCACTCAACTCAGTTTGACCCAGCTGCTGGAATTCTTGGTCATAGCTTTACCAAACATTAAATTAAGAGTCATGGCTTGTAGTCAATTTGGTCTTCTGAACATTCAGTTTCTCTAAAGAACATTTCTAAATAGCTTGGGCAGATGGAATTTAAAAATGAGGACATTAGGGTCCAATTTGATCTTGTATCCTTGGGTAAATAGAGCTTGAAGTGCCAGAGAACTAGAAACAAAGAAATACTAGATTTCTGGGAGCTATCAAATACCATCCATAAAGACTAGACTAGATTGAGGCTGTGTTTAGGCCATTCAAAATACACCAATCAAAATGGAAAAAAAAAATCCACTCCAGAACTGGGATTTTGTTCTGCATGTTGATGAAATTCAGGCTATTTACTGGACCGATGGGCTTGTGTTGGTCTTGTGATTTTCATCCAAATTTGGCTTTCTGCCTGCATCAGAGGTTTCTTCTTTTCCATTTGTATTTTTTCTCCTATCTTCCTTATTTAAATATTATTTTCAAACATATCTTTCTTTCCAAAGGTTATTTATGTTATATCCTTAAAGTCTGAATCGCTTGTGTCAAGGCTTTTGCCTTTGATTTAAAGGTATGCATTTAAACATTTTAGGAGAATCTTTCTGCAAAATGTTAACATTTAACTAAGAGGAAGATTAAAAAAAGAAAATATGAGACAGGGTTGATTTTCGTTAGAGGCTTACCAATGAGCTTTGGTTTCGTTAAAGGGGGCATAACTTTAAGTCATAAAGAGAGGGCTTGTTCTTCTGCACTCAGCCTCTAGTCACATGAAATGGTATCTGTAAAAAGAAAACACAACACAACAAAAACAAAAGCAAAACACTTAGCAGGATGCTTAGTGTATTACAAGGCTCTATATCAGTCAAGCAAACAATAAACAAACATGTATTAAGCGTGTACTATATATCAGGAACAGGACTAAATTCTGGTAATAATACAAAAAGATGCAAAAGGAGAGTCCCTGCCCTCAAGGAGTATACAGTTTAATGATGGAGACAACTTGTAAACAAATATATGCAAAGCAAGCTAGATACAGGATTAGTAGGAAGCAATTAACAGAGGGAGAAACTAGAATTAAGAGAGTTGGGGAAGGTTCCCAATAAAAGCAGGGATTTTAGTTGAGACTTAAAGGAAGCCAGGGAGGTCAGTAGACAGAGCAAAGGAAGGGTACTGTTCCAGGCATGGGGTGGGGAGGAGCCAGAGAAAATGCCTGAAGCTGAGAAATGGAATATTTTGTTCAGGGTAATTCCAGGAGGTCTATGTCTCTAGACTGATGAGTATCTGTCAGAGATTAAGGTGTAAAGTGATGGGAAAGTTAGGAGGGAGCTAGGTAGTGAAAGACTTTGAATGCCAACAAAGCATTTTGTATTTGATTCTGGAGGCAAGAGGTAGAGTTAGAGCTTATCATAAGTGCTCTTCCCTTTCTCCCTAGGCAAACTACATCTGGATTAAGGTGTCCATTTGCAACAACTAAGAAGAATATTGATCAATTGGGGTATATACAAAGGAGAATTGCCAGGTTGGAAAAGGGTCTTGGGACCATTTCATATAGGGATCAGTGCAAGTAACTAAACTTGTTGTTTTTGTTTGTTTGTTTGTTTTTTTGGAGGGGGGAAGGCAGGGCATTTGGGGTTATATGACTTGCCCAAGGTCACAGGACTAATAAGTGTTAAGTGTCTGAGACTGGATTTGCACTCAGGTCATCCTGACTCCAGGGCCAGTGCTCTATTCACTGTGCCACCTAACTGCCCCAAAGTAGATTTGTTTGATCAAGAGAAGACTGGGGGTAGGAAGAATCATAGACTTTCTAGGTATTTGTGGAGCTTTCATATGAAAGTAGGGTAGACATACTGTTTGGTCCTTCAGAGTGCAATCACAATGAAGGGGAAGGAGGGATGATGGTTTTGAACACTTGGACTTCCATACCAGATTGTTCACAGAGTCACTGTACTTAGGATTTGGAAGCAACATCAAAACCTTTCTATTTCATCTCATTCCTCATGACAAATTATATAAGATGCTTGATAAATGGTTACTAAGCTTTGTTTTAAAGCCTCCAGGGGAAGATCATGCCCAACTTTTGGAAAACACTAATTATTAGGGTGCTTTTTTGACTTCATATCCAGTGCCATGTGATCATGGGATGCATGGAAGTCAGCAAAGCCTATACAGGAAAACTGGAAAAGTAGGAAGGGGTAAGATTATAAAGGGCTTTAAAAGTCAAACATAAGATTTTTTTTTTATTTGAAGGAAATCAGAAACCACTGGAATGCATTGACTGTGGAAGTGACATGTACAGACCTGCACTTTAGGAAAGTCATGTTTATAGCTGAGGGAAAAAGGACTGGAGTAAGGAGTGATTTGTAGCTGGAGACACTCACTAGTAGGATTTTGCAGTGAGCTCAAAAGGACCTGCATTAGGGTGGTGGCAGTATCAGAATAGGGATATATATAAAAGACACTGGCAGGTGTAATTGACAAGTCTTGGCAACTGATTGGAAGTGAGGGAAAGAGAGTGAGAAGTCAAGGATGACCCAAGGAATAACGAGTCAGGGAATTATGCTGCAAAAGGTTCCAGGGAAAATGCACTTTATGTCATGGATCTTCTCCATCCAATACAACTTTCTCTTCAGACAATAGCCTGATAGTCTCATCAATCTTTATTCTAATTCATTAGCATAGTCATGAGCCTAGGCCTATACTACCCTGCCTCAGCTCAGGTTATTTCCTTATAATTGTTACTGGAATTTTTTTTTTTTTGTGGTTTTCTTTTCTTTCTTTTTTTTTTTTTGCTATT
>CM053582.1:525828092-525881850 GCA_028627135.1 Pseudochirops cupreus | reverse complement strand
AAACTCAAGGGACTGTGTACACACCCTAGTATACCCAGGATGGCTGCTAGCACAGGTCCTTAGATCTGCTTTTCTAAAGGAAAGCAACTCAAAATGGGTTAACAATCTCACTTTAATCAATCAAACACATCATTTACCTATTTCAGGGGGAAAAGTCAGCACCCTGAACTTCAGAGAATGCAAACACAAGTTATAAGCACAAGTTACAAGCAGACAGAGAAACAGATCAGCAGACAGGCTTCCAACCATCTGACCATTACATCCATACCTATTCAGTTACCAGAGAGGGAAGCACCAACATCTGGGTTTTTCAAAGCTGGGAGGCTCAACGGCTTCCCAGAGTCTCATCTGGTCAAATCACACAACTCTTCTCAAAGTGAGCCCCAAGCAAAACCTTACCTCAGCAGTATATATAGCCTTCTGCATCAGGGAATGTCACAGCCCTCTTGACCCACTGCCCAATCACAAAGTTACAAGGCATAGGCATTCCTGAAGAACAAGCCTCCCGTCACAGGCTCCATGTGACCACATTCAGCCTATTAGGGCAGAAAGTATACTTTCAAATAGCGGAAGGTTCTCAGAGTCATGTAGCCACTTTAGCAAAGGACCTAGGGGCAGGGAAGATCTTCAGATTCCCATAAAACTGTGGAACTGAATCTTGTAAACTAAAAGTACATAAATAAATCAATTAAAAATAAATGAATGAATCAATGAATAAATAAATAAATACATTGAGTATCTTGGCCTACAGGAGAGTAAGGGGGAAGGGGATGAGAGGGGCATGATGGAGGGGAGGGCAGGTTGGGGGGGAGGGTTGTTAGAAGCACACACTTCTGTAAAGGGCCAGGGACAAAGCAGAGAATAGAACGAGTGGGGGGTGGAATAGGAAGGAGAGAAATATACAGGTACTGGGATAGGGAGATCCATCTTACCCTACCTGAAAGTCAGAGGGATAATTGGGGAGGATAAAGGAGGGAGCAGATTGGGGGAGGGGGTATACAGTGGGATTGCTGTTTTGGGGGGGTGGGTAGGGAAAAGATGGGGAGAAAATTTGTAAATCAAAATCTCATAGAAATGAATGATGTAAACTAAAAATAAGTACAAGTTTAGAAAATTAAAACTAAATAAACAAAATAAAATGAAATTAAAAAAAGAAAAAACAGTAAGCTCTCTTTCTGCTTCTTGGAAGCTACATTAATGGATACCAATGATATCTTGATTAGCAAAATGTTCATAACATAGCTTGAGGTTGGTAACGCTAATGCTTCTTTCCATCTCCAAATATCTTTTGTTCCCCACCAATATTGTCACATGAGAGTAGCCCTGGAAGGTCACACTTCTAATAATCTGTCTTTTAATACATGTCTATGAAATTCATTTGTACAAGAATGTATTAAATACCAACAGCAGGCCTTGCACTAGGTTGGGCTGTTGAGATGCAAAGACAAAAAAATGAACAAACAAACAAAAGACAGTCTCTGTCCTTAAAGATTTATTTTCTGCTGGGGAAAAGGAATGCGTTTATAAAAATTAAATACAAAAAATGTACAAATTAATTTGGAGAGAACACTAACAACTGGGGGAGGAGATTCCAAAAGGCCTTAGTTTGATAAGTTGGTATTTTAAAAGCAAAGCATTCCAGTCATTAAGGGTATATAGCCTATGGAAAGGCCCAGTGGTGGGTGATAGAATGTCATGCTCTAGTTACCAGAAGGTTGCTAGAAAGATGTGACTGGAATATGGAGTCTATGAAGGGGGATGCTAAGGATTCTTGTCTGTGTGCTGGAAGTTTCCAGAAAAGGTAAGGATCGGAGAGGCTAGTACAATCACCATCTTCCTCCTCTTTCCTGTCTTCCTTTTCCTCAGCTCTAAGTTCTTTTGACCTTCTCACAAGATTACAACTTTTAGCTAATGTTTTTCTTTCTCAGGTCTACTCCCAATGTTTCAAAGCATTAATTTCCAGTAAAATTGGAACAGCTATGCTCAAAAGGAATATTGGACCCCACATTTTCCCAAAAATTATGGCATTCTAAATGCTTCATCCCTTAAATGCATACCTATAACATTCTGGTCTTTATGCCTGCTTTCCTCTCATTATGACTTGGCAGAAAATCACCACTGTATAATAATACTGTAACAGCAATCAATTTAGCAGATACTTAGCACTTAGTAACTTAGGGCTAAGTAAGGCAGGTGTGAGTTCTTCTCCTGTCCTGACTTGGCAGGAGGGGGTTGGCTGAGACAGGAGGCCAATGTGTATATAAGAAGAGTTCTAGAGATAGAAAGACAGAATTGGAAATCTTCCTCCTCATGGCTCCTGTTGGAGGAAGCAGGATTGTCCCAGCATCTGGGAGCTGGGCTGCTGGACTGAAGAACTGAGTTGGAGTTTTCTTGAGAGAGAGAGAGAGAGAGAGAGAGAGAGAGAGAGAGAGAGAGAGTTTCTCTCCTAGCATCTAGAAGCTGACTGAGAACTGAGTTGGAGTTTTTCTGAGACCAGAATCTAGTAAAGGCTGTCTGGAAGGCTGAGAGGGCTTGCCTGGAAGGCCTCCTGAAAGGCTGAGATTTCTCCTGTGTCCTAGGGCCAGCTGAACTGCTGGAGGACTGAAGAAGTATGACCGGGATAAGACTTTGTTGGTTTGTGGCTTGGCTGATCTTTGAGTTCCTGGCAGCAGAACTGTTGAAGGGTTTGAGATGTACTGGACCCTGTGAACTTTGGTGTATGCCAGGGACTGCCTGGAGGACTGGACAAGGACCTGGGAGCTGTCTGCCCCTGAATCCAGGTGACTGTTTGGTGAATTCAGGTAGGAGCTGGGACCATGGAAGGGGATCCAGGGAATCTAAGAGAACACCCCAAGTCAAGATGAAGAAAAGGCCTCTCCTTGGATATTGAATGAGTTTACTAGACACTGAGGGGTGGAGGGTTTGTATAATTTTCCAGTGATTGTATCTTGTGATTAATGATACTTAGTGACTGATTCCTAGATAAGTGACTGATTAAGATAATGTGGAAGATTGATTATTGTATTGTGAATTGATTGAATGATTGCCACATGAGTGGAAGATTGATTATTGTATTGTGAATTGATTGAATGATTAAGTGAGGAGGGTTTCCCCCTTAGGGAAACCAGATGATTATTCTTTTGCTCCTTGTTCTAAATATTGTGGCCACTGTAGTGAAAACAGTGCAGCCATTCTAATGTTAAGTGGTTATGAACAATATATTGTGATTTTCTGTGATAAGATGTGATATTGTGAATATTGTACTGTACCTTGATTTGTTGTAGATATTATATTATGATTTGTTGTGAATGTTTGCCTTGATTTGTAATGGAATAAATGGAGTGTGTAATGTGTAATGTGTAATTCGAACCTTAAAAGCTGCTCACAGTAGTATTCTTTTGGGAATCTGTTAGTGCAGTGGTTCTCAACCTTCCTAATGCTGCAACCCTTTAATACTCATATGTTTGTGTATCTGCATGTGGGCAGACCCACCTGGAGACAGATAGAGGAGCAGCATCTTGGTTCCTAAGACCATCAGAAATATGTGTTTTCTAGTGGTCTTAGGCAACCCCTGTGACCCTTTTGAAAGGGTCTTTCGAACCCCAAAGGAGTCGCAACCCACAGGTTAAGAACCTCTGTGCTAGTATATGGCATTACAAATACCCAATATGAAATGTATGCCATAACCCCTGACCTCAATTAACTTAATCATCCTATTGTGGGGATTTAAAAGTTCTATGAATTATAGGCTGACTAGAGAAAGCACTAAATATGCTGTGGAAGCTACAGTGTGACCTGCCATGTCTGTGAAGATGGATAAAAGATTACAAAAAATAGTATTTATTATTTATTCCCAAATAATGGGTAAAATCTTATGGAAACGTATTGATATATTACCTTTTCCTAATTTTCCATTGTTTTAAAGAAAAAAAAAAGTCATACTGTTATGAAGCCCAGATCTGAGTTCAGATGCTAACATTGATTGGATGGGTTGGCCAGAGAGAGAAGAGCAATTTCTCTTAAAACATACTTACACTTATCTTCATACTGACCTTATGAGACTAATGGGATTATATAAAATGGAATACTCTGTGCTCCCTACAAAAAAAGTCATTAGGCACACATATTCAAACCCGAATTCTTCTCCTTCATCATCTTTTTTTCTTCTCTTCCAATGCTGCTGCATCTTCACAACAGGCAATTTTCATAGCTGAGAAAATTCACAGGTGAGCTGATCATTATTGGTGCTTGTGAATTCAGAAAAAAAAAGTGATATCTGCAACATTTCAGTCATTATCAGGGACAAGCTGGATTCACATAATTAGTTCTGTGCTCGATGAGGTCATCTTTAATTTTTCTCAATTGTAGCATATTATTCATACTTTCTCAGTGAGAGAGTGGACCGTAACTTGATTTGTGCAGTATGTAAAATATAAATACATAATCACAATACACTCGATATCCATTTGAGGAAGCTTGCTTGAAGTAGCTGAGAATACAAGAATGTTTTTCCACCCTTTTTTCAGTATTTAACAAATAAAAAAATGAATCTACCTTTCTGTGATGAGGCAAAAAAAAATGATTAAAAGTATTCTAAGCTTATTAGAGGGTGTTGAAATCACTCTTGAAATTATTATACATATCTTAGTGTTGGAATTAACCTTGAGACTGCTATTCTAATCCCATTATTTCACAGATAAGGAATCACTGAGCCAGAAAACTGAAGTGACTTGTCCAAGGTCACACAGCAAATAACAGAACCAGGTATTGGAATCAATCCATCTCAGTACACTGAGAAAGTTTGCAACTTTTGGATCTGCTTAAAATGAGGCTCATTTTTATTTCTTTTCATTATTACAAATATCCCCAAAAGTTTTCTATAACCATTTCTCTGTATTCATATCCAAAATACTCTTATTTTCCTAAAGCCCTTTCTGGTGTTACTGTGATCTTTTTCACAATTTATTCCCCTTCCCAAGAGCAATTTTGTGCCTTTTAAAGTCTTTTGCCTCCTATGAACTTGAAAAGAAATTAACATAGTATTTTGATGAATTACCTCTTTTCTCATTAGACTAACTTCATTTTTCTATAGAGGGTCTTCAGTCACTTTCAGATATGAGAGCAGTTCAAGTTCATGGGTAAGTTCAATTGCCTGGGCAGAATAATATAATTCTTTTCTAACTATTTATTAGTCATTGGCTTTGATATTATCGCAATTGCATCCTGAAGCAAAAATTCTTAAGTGGGTACAGCTCACTAATCTTTTTGCTTTATGTACTTCAAAAATCTTTTTCAATTTTAATAGACTTTGTTCTGCTTCTGGTACCATTTCTTTCATCTTCTCCTTTCTTTCTTTTAAAGAAAATATATATACATACATACATACATATATATATATATACATATATACATACACACATAAATACATATACATGTGTACCTATGTATTCTTTTTTAAAATGCATACATATATGCATATATGTGTGTACATATATGTGTATAAACACATTGATTATTCTTAACTATTCCAAATAGGTATCTGTTTGTTGACTTTTCAACAATATCTTAATCTTTGATTTAATTTTTTTTTCTTTTTTCTTTTTGGAAGGCAATGGTCGTTAAATGATTTGCCCAAAGTCACATGGCTAGTAAATGTGTCAAGTGACTGAGGCCAAATTTGAACTCAGGTCCTCCTGACTCCAGGGCCAGTGCTCTACTCACTGCACCACCTAGCCACCCCAATCTTTGATTTTAAATATACACATTTTGTACTGAGGTTTTTATAAATTCAGTTCTATAGTTATATTCTGGTCATGCTTATTTCAAACCTATAACATCCATTTATATGTCAATTGTCTATTTCTTTTGCACAGAGGTTTAAGGCTACCTTGTTATTAGAAGAAAGAAGGTTAGGGAAGACAAATTTCACACATACACACATACACACACACACACACACATACACACACAAGCACACACAGACACATCCTATGTTGAATTCCTTCTAAATTAATCATTTCTAAAAAGCTTTATTTCTAACTTTCAATTTTTTTTCAAGAAAGGGCTATGACCCAGTATTGTTTAAAAATAATGGAGTACCAATGAACTGCCCTTGAAAATACCAGTATTTCTATATTTCTACTCTATAAAGTAGCCTGGAATTGTTTTAAAAGAGATTATTTAGTAGTGTGTTGTTAACATATATTGCACATTTTATTGTTTCATTAAAAACAAACAAGCAACTGTGAGACAGTGTTTTAAGGTAAACTGTAAAATGAGACATAATCTTTGGCACTGAATATAGTAGAGGTCACGGCAGAGAGAAGGCTGAAAACCTCCTTCCGACGCAGTGTGTGGTTGCCTTGAAGTTTCCTTTTCCCCTCCAAACTTGATTTTCCTCTTTCATAAAATGGGAATAATAACATGTATGCTGAATATTTAAATAGGGTTTTTATGAAGATCAAATGAGATAATATTTAAGGGATAAATGGATATCACAGTTATTATTATATCTGTTATGGTATAAAGAACCGCAACCCTTAATCACACTTACTGTTTGTATGATCTTAGACAAGTTACTTAACCTCCCCAGAACTCAGTTTCTCAATCTGTAACATGTGTGGGATGGACCCAGATGGATTCTAAAATCCTTTTCAGTTTTAACTCCATTGTCTTATCTACTTTTTTCCTGAATTTCAAGACAATATGAGGTGGGAAGGATGACATTAAAAGAAAAAATAATTTATTATTAAAAAAATTAAATGTCATGCATCTTAACCTCAGATGGACAAAAACAACAAACAAAACAAAGCAGACAAAAAAAAATCATAATGATGGTAAGAGAGGAGAGAAAACTGCTCCTTAATCCTCACAGGGACACATATTTATTTTAATATACTAAAGATCCATAATTTCCCTGGAATGGATTTTCCCTTCACCAATGGAGATAATAAACTCCTTTATATTCATATTCATGAGCTACTATGTTTGTGTGTACAGGCATCACCTGAAGATCAACGTTTTAGAGATAACTATGTCTTTCCATATAAAGCTTTCTATATAAAGCTTCCCCGGCATAGCTCTTAAGAACCCAGAGTCACTGACATGACATGAGAAATCATTTCAGTAGGATTTTGGTATAGGAATTGAGGTGGCACTCCTGTAATTCATAAGTTTTATCCAGTATCATTTAGTGCTCCCAGAAATCCACTGCATATTTTCTCCAAACAAAACAAGTAAATTGAATAAAAACCTGATTTTAATGGCCCTTCTCTTTCAGTTTCCTAACTTGTGATTCAGTTATGATTGAAGTAGATCAGCAAATCACTTAGCAGAAAATTCGTGTTGTTCTTCAAATTAAACAGTTCACATAAATTGACCCTTTGAGAATCATAAGGTAAGAATACTGACAGCTAAATTTTATATATCATTTTAACTGGAAAATTCAATGCAGCAAAATAAAGTTGCTGGAGTGCCTAAAAACATCATCCTTGCAAGGGTTTAGAATATTTCCTCAACCTAAATTCATCTTTTCTTTCACTGAAGTTTCTAAATGAAATTTCAGAGCTGAACTCAAAGATTGAGTGAATTGGTTCAGCCCAAAGTAAATGATGTCCTTTGTTTCCAAAAAGAAGTTGAAATATTAAATAGGTATTTTCAGAAGGAAACCTAAGGTCTTGCCAACTTCTTGTAGTTGCTGCTGCCTCTATAGGTCTCTTCCATCTTAAATTCTGCTTATTTCATTCCTTTGTCAATGAACAAATTGAGTTTCCAATGACTATAATTCCATATGATCGTCTTTTTGCTCAGGAAGCTAGAATATGTAATAGAGATAAAGATGCTTCCTACAAATTCTCCATTTAAATGGAAACCCTTTAAATACAGGGGCTATTTCTGTGGTTGTTGCTTTATATTGGAAACACCTAGCACTGTGTCTAGCATAGAGTAGTCACTTAGCAAGTGTTCATTTTTGGATGAATGGAGGTTTAGTATTTTTTGTTTGTATAAATATTTTACCTGATAATTTTCTCTTCAATTTTTTTTGGTGGTAAATAGCTGCAGAATATTAGCAAAAACTTAAATCATCTTTAGAATGGAGAAGACATTGAACTGCTCAAATTCTTTTCTTTCTCTGGGGCATGGCTTCTCTCTTGAATTTGGAAGAATTTAGTTGCTGTGGAATATTGACTCTGGAACACTTTGATCTCTTTCAAGCATTCTGTTTCAGAAGATACCTGATAGCTTGTTTGGAAATATCTTACTCCATAGATTCCCCTAAATCTTCTTACTTGACTCCATTGTCGAGATCTACTATTGCTATTATTACCACCACCTTTGAGGCCGTATATTTGCTGTTACCTTAAAGAAAGCAGAGAGGTGATATAAATGGTATTGAACTGTTCCTTTCAGAATAATTAATTACTGCATGCAATAATGGAATTTACCCTATCAGTGGAGGGAACCAAGTATACCTAATAAGTTTGCATGTATGGTCCCACAACCCCATATTGAAAGTTATGTTTGCCCCAGTATAAGTTATTATAAAAGACAGAAGTGTTGTCATCAAGTTTGAGGACATAGAAGGACATTTGAATTTTATAGCACAGCTATAACAATTTATTGAAATGGAAAGAAAAAAAGAATAGAAATTTGCCATTAAGAGGTCAAGAAGTTCTTTTAAATAACAGGTGGACTCTCTTAGAGGAAGTTAGGTGGCACAGTGGATAAAGAACTGGGCCTATAGTTAGGAAGACTTCTCATCCTCAGTTCAAATCCAGCTTTAGACTATTACTAGCTTTATGACCCTAGGCAAGTAATTTAACCCTGTTTTGCCTCAGTTTCCTCATCTATAAAATGAGCTAAAAAAGGAAATGGCAAACCACTTCTTTATCTTTGCTAAGAAAACCCCAATTGGAGTGATGAAGTCAGGCATAACTGAACAGCAACCAACAAAAATATCTCTTACCTTGTACTTGGTGATCAATTTGTTTTCATTTTAGCGCTATAGCTTCCAACTTTAATCATATAAAGATATGTTGTTTCACATGTTTTTGAGCTGATTTAGAACAGGTTCCTTTTAAAATTTGTAACTTTGAGTAGATAAGATAATGTCACTGATTGCTTTATTCTCTCTCTCTTTTATGAGCAAAAAATCTTGTAGCCCATTGAAGCTTCTCTAATATTTCTGGGCTCAGGGCTTAAAAGGGAAAAAATGTATCAGAAAAGCTTATTTAAATGATTTTATTTTGGCCATGTGCAAAACAAATAAACTCCAGAAAAAGCCCTCTGCTCAGAACTTTTTTATTATTATTTTTATTTCCTTGTTTAAATTCTAAAGATTGAAAACTATGTGCCTCTTTAAAGGATGGGACCATTTATCTAGACTTGTACCATATGAATATCCATTTAAAATGGAGAACTAATACTCTTGGATAAGTATTTATTTGATTTTCCCCCCTTCTTTAGCGTTTCGTTAACTCTAGAAATGGTTCGAAAGGCAGATTCATAGGTGGTAGAGTTAGAAGTGATGCTATTAATCTTCTAGCTAAATCTCCTCACATGATAGAAAAGGAAACTGAGATCCAAGGAGATAAAACTGCCAATCTGAAAAAAAGGTCAGGTAACAAGTATCAGTACTGACCTTAGAACCTACAACTTCCTACTATGTATTGAATTTTGCTTCCTTTGCCCCCTCTAACTTCTTTTTAAACATGCTTTCAGTTATGTAAGTGAAATATCAGATTGTCTTATACGAAAAAAAAAGCCTACTGTGATTTAATAAATTCTGCTTTCTTCTCTCAAGGAGCCTGTGGTACTAATTTTTGAGAGAGAGAAACAGAGAGAGAGAGAGAGAGAGAGAGGTTTGTTCTTAAGGAAGTGTCTGACAGTTCAGAGAAAATGTGCCCTTGAATTCATCTGTCACTTGTAAAACCTTTTGCCATAAACTCTAATCTCTATGAATCAGGGGTAGGGATCCTGTAGTTTCAAGGCCACATGATGCCTTCTAGGTCCTCAAGTGTGGCCTTTTTATTGAGTCCAAGTTTTACAGAACAAATCTGTTAAAAGGATCTGTTCTGTGAAGTTTGTATTCTGTCAAAGGAACACACTTGAGCACCTAGAGGGCCACATGTTGCCTTGACACCACACGTTCCCCACTCCTGCTTAGGTGAACATCAGCTTAATAGTTAGGCAGATATCCCATTTGTAGTGCATAGTAAACAGAAAATGGGCCAAGCAGGGGAAACCAGTGAAAACCTTTGTTGATGATATAATTATGTCAAATTCACCAGAATACTCAGCCTGGGAGAAGAAGAGAATTATTTTACATTTAAAAATCATTTCAATATCATTTCCAACTTCTGAATGTAATGATGGTAAAAGAAATCAATGAGTTAGAAGTTTGTCGACTTACTTGTTAAACTGGCTAGCAGTCAATTTAAAGTGCCATCAAGATCAGATTTTTTTTTTGGTTTGTTTTGAACATCTGACTAGGCAATAAGGCCATTTATCTAAATAATGTTTTGTTTCTCATAACATCAATAAATGTCTCAGGGAGATTTAACTAACAGAAAATCTCTTATACTTGTCAACTAATTTCTGTTGGCTGTCTTGATTTCTTTTAGAAAGAATCAAAAGTAAAATTGTTTTGCATTAATAACATTCAAGAATGGGTAAATGACTTTCTGAAATCACATTCTCTTGACAATGAACAAGAAGTAAAAGATTATTAAAACCGAACTCACCTTGCTTTCTCTGCATACTCTAAACAGATATGAGCATGGCTGTTATAAAAGGTAAATCCTGTATTTTGATGCAATTGATGAGATATGAAAAATCTTGACAATATAATTTAATGCTTGAGTAAATCAATGGAGTTTTGTTGTCTAGATGAAGAATAAAATCTTTTGTACCCTTTGATTACAATAGTCAACAATGGCTGTCTTTTTTTTTTTTTTTTGTAATTACCGGCAAAGTAGAGAAAATATATTGTCTTGAAACTTCATTTAAAAGAAAAAATGTGTTTTGTTAAGAGAGTTTAAAGTAGTTTAAATTTTTTGATCTGAAATAAAAAAAATATTTCAGGGTTTACTTGGTAGCAGCTTTTGGTTATTTGAGGCCATATAAACAGGTCAAAAGAGGGGAAAGACACAGACAAATTTTGTTTATTGGCTATTAAGTAAATATAGCCAAAACTGATTCTTCTCCAATACTTCAAAGCCACCATTAAAAAAATAATAATTATTAATGGTCTTTTCTCATATTTTTAGACATCCCTGAAATTGGGTGTACTTTAGCTTTTCTAGATTCCTTCTCCTCTCAGTGTCTTCAGGAAGTTGCCATTTCCCATTTGTCTTCCTAATTGTTTAATTGATTCTTCTTCATCTGATTTGCAGAATTGTCATCCATGTTGTGCCTCCCATGTGTGGGGATATGCTTGACTTCTGTTCAGGGTCCTATTTACTTCTCTCTCTACAATGGTTTGAAGTGATGTCATCAGATCCCATTGATTCAACCATTATCGCTATGCATGTGACTCCCAAATCCAGTCCTCTAGGCTCATATTTCCAACTGTCAGCTTGACATCTTCACCTGAGTATCCCATAAGAATCCAAACTTCAACACGTGTAAAGTGCAAGTTCATTTTTTTTACCCTAAAACTTTCTCTTCCTGACTGTCCTCTTTCTATTGAATGGAACATCAAATCACCAAGTTTGCATCTGATGGCTTCTACATACCTTTAGAATGAAATGAAGACTCTTTGGCCAAGGCTTTTAAAGCCCTTCCTAGCTCAGTACACCAATAAACATTTATCTTAAACCCACTATCTTCTGGTTATTGTGCTAAGCACTAAGTCCACAGAGAAAGGGAAAATAGCCATTGTCATCTAAGAGAAGACAATCTGATGAGGGGAACAAAATGCAAACAGATATGTACAAACAATCTACATACAATCTAAATAGGAAATCAGCAGTGTGGCAGATGGAACTAGAAATAAAAGGGATAGGTAAAGGTTTCCTGAAAAAGGTGGTAACTTTTCTAATATGTCTTTCCAGGCAAACTATATTTTTCTCTTCCTCACATACTATATGCTACATCTAAACTCACTTCACTGTTTACTATATCTGCCATTACATCTTCTGTATAACTTTGCATGGACTATCCCCAGTTCCTGAAAAGTTCTGCCCCTTTTTATAAATTCGTTTTTCAGTCATGTCTGACTCTCCTCCATGAGCCTGTGTGGGGTTTTCTTTGCATAGGTACTGGAGTGTTTTGCCATTTTGTTCTCAGCTTCTTTTACTGATGAGGAACTGAGGAAAATAGTACTAAGGGATTTGTCTAGGGTTACACAGCTACAAAGTTCTGAGGACAGATCTGAGCCCATGAATATGAATCTTAGTGACTCCAAGTTCAGCATGCTATCCACTATACCACCTAGTTACCCTAGTATTACTCTGTATCTCCTTTATATCCCATCAAGTCTCAGCTAAAAGATCTCTTTCTTCAAGAGACCTTTATAGATTCCCCTAGAAATTATTTATATCCCACCCTTTATCTCTTTTTTTTCATTATATTTTTTATTTTTTTTTATTTTGCATATATCTTGTATTGACCCAATTGCAGTAATTCATTTGTTTCAAGCGTAAGGAGACAATATAAAGGCATCTAAGTTCCATTTGATTCTCTTCTCTTTGGTTTTAGAAAATGTATTTGAAATGACAAGTTCTGAGTTTTATCAAAATCAATCACACCTCCGCAACATATAGGCATAGGTAGGCCTCTCTTCCTAATCACATAGTTATAGCTATGTCTAGTTAAATTCTGCTCTCTTCATGGTTGGGGCAAAAATTCAGTTTACTGCAATGTTTCAATAACAAATTAGTAGATTGCATTACAGTTTGCATGTCTAGATACATACTCTGAAGAGAACATTTAGGAAATAGCTAGAAATCCTCTAGGCTGTGGCTTCCTCTTTCAGGTGCCTGAAGGACCAATGTCTCTCCTTATTTCTCTTCTCTGCCATGGTTCAGTCTTCTCCTTGGTCCCCCAAAAGATGCTATATTATATCTGCTTTGAACATTTAATCCTCTTCTTTTCTAAGTTCTAAGATAACATTTCTTTTATATATATTATTTAGAATATGATCCAATATTTCACCCAATGGCTTTGATTGATTCAAAGATGTATAAATGTCGTGTTCATATACAGTTCTGATTAATTCAGTCAAAATACATGGTAAGTCAAGATACCTGAGACAAATAAGGTGGATTCATCTACCCTACATATGACTGTTCCAAATATTTTGTATCCTATACCCTGCCCCTCCAGGAGAATGTAAGTTCCTTGAGGAAAGGTCCTTTATTATTTTTGTCTTTGCATACCTAATCCCTAGCACTGTACTTGGAACATTGTAGTCACTGAATATGTTTATGTTTACTATTAATCAACTGAGTGAGTGCTATTTTCTCGAGGGGTGTTCTCTCTCCCCTGAGACAGATAACAAGTGTTCTAAGCCATATAGGCAGAGAGGGTCTTTGTAAGTTTCTATGACTAAAATATTTCTCAGTCTGTCCAACATAATAAAGACTTTGTGTGGCTTTTTTTTCCTGTCTAGGATGACAGCCATACAATGCATCAAAGGACCTATGTGTAAAAGCTATACAGTCTGGTAGGACCTGTCAGAGTTTAAGGTCAACAGGCAAAGCCTTTAAGGTCAACTACAGCTGCAAACTTGTGGCAACCCCCTTCATTTTCAGATGATTAGACTAGATGAGCCCTAGAATAATGGTCACTTCTTTCTTCAGTCAATCCTTGACCTATCTATAAAATATTCCTCCTGAGATCTTATCACTGTCTTCTCCTTCTTGACCAATCTCAACTGAGTGCTTGAAAGACAAGCATTTCCTCTTATGCTCTCTGAGATCAGACTGACTGCTTGAAAAACAAATAGTTCCTAGGGCATCTGTTAATCAAAGCATCTCTTTCTGTGGAATTCTGTGTTCTTATATAGTTAAAAAATTAGAAAAATAAAATAATTACTCAAGGCATCATTTCACCAGTACAGGTTAGTTCAATGTTTCATGTAGTGTTTGGACTGATTTAGTTATCTGAGTGCCTCTGTAGATAAAGGTTCTTATAATTTCTTTCTCTAATTCAATCGACTCTTTGGGAAATCTGTTTCTTTTAAATCACCTCCATCTGTTCTAGTAATATATTTTATTAAATATTATGAATTGACTTCTTTCAAAAAAATTTTTTTAAAGGCTCCTTTGGTTATTAACAACCCAACAAATAACTAGATTACTTTATTTTAATTTTGTATATATCTTATATGTACTTATTTGTAAATGTTTTGTATCTTTCCCTGTGAACTGATAACAAACAGGATGTCTCTCTGTGTGTCTCTTCTTTCTCTCTCTCTCTCTCTTTCTCTCCCTCTCTCTCTCTCCTTCTCTCTCTGACTCTCTCTTTCTCTCTCTCTTTCTCTTTCTCTCTCTCTCTCTCTCTCTCTCTCTCTCTCTCTCTCTCTCTCTCTCTCTCCCTCTGTATCCTTGATTCTTTAAAGAGTGTCTCATACAAGGAATGCATTTAATAAATGTGTATTGACTGAGCCATCTTCTGTCTCTGGTTGGTGTAAAAATGCAGATTTTGACAATTAAACAAGGGAGTTCCCCTGAAACACTGCAGCTGTATATGTAGCACAGTGCCTACAGAGATTGATATAGGGTCAGGAAAACCTGAGTTCGTGTTGCCTCAGAAACTTATTGGTTAGATGACTTTGAGTAAGTCACTTAACCTCTGTCTTTCTTGCTTTCCAATACTGTAAAACGAGAATGAGAATAGCACCTATGCCCCATGGTTATTGTGAGACTCTTTGCACAATGCCTGGTATGTAGTAGTCCTTTAATAAATACTCATTTACTTCTTTTCTCACAATCCTGTTGAATCATAGACTCATTGCTAGTGAAATACAGTTTCCATCAATTAATCAATAAACATCTATTAAGAGTCAACTAGGCACACATAAGTGGCACGATGGAAAGGGTCTGGAGCCAGGAAGACTCATCTTCCTGAATTCAAATCTGGCCTGTGACAACTATCCATGTGACCCTGAGGAAGTCACTTAACCCTGTTTGCTTCAGTTTCCTCCTTTCTGTAAGACTAGCTGGAAAAGGAAACGGCAGACCACTCCAGTATCTTTGTCAAGCAAAACCTTGATGGCGTCACAAAAAGTGAGCTGGCACTGAAAGGCCTGGACAACAATAAGAGCCTACTCTGTTAGGCACTATTCTAAGTGCTGGGTACATTTCTGGTGTTGGAATCTCAGAGCTGCTTTTTCTTGGGGCCTGACGTTGTCTTCTGTCTCTTTTTGGAGGATGACATCATGATATATTAGAATACTTTTACTTCTGTTTTCCCTTATCCCATATCTCCTCTCGTGATCTCCCTTAAAGCCTTTTTTTGTCTGCCAAACAATATGGAATTCATTCACTCCTTTGCAAACAGACAGGGGTTATTAAATTAAGTGTTAGCCTTCATGCCCTTGACAAGTATATGAGAATTATTACTCACCACTTACTGGGATCTAGGAAAAATTATCAATGATGAACAAGATGAGTGAATTAAAAAAAATCTATCATCACTTAATTAGGATGACAGTAGAGTAAAGTTAGAGAGCTGGCCTTGAAGCCAAGAAGCCTTGGGTTCAAGACCTGTCTCTGTTAAATACAGTGTGTGCCTCTGGACAAGGACCTGAAATGTCCAGACATATGTATCGGCAAAGAAAATTTCTTCACTTCCTTCTTTAGACCAGGTCTCAACAACAACAAAAACAAAAGGATCTAATTGAGTGACAAGTTAACTTAGTGAACCTCAATTTTTATTTGTCCTTGTGTTTATTCAGAAAAAAAAAGTTATATGAACACTTACGCAGATCTTAAAATGAATCATGGAAGGGTGAGAAAACCAAAACAAAACAAACAAGCAAAAAAAAAAAACACAACCAAAAACTGATTCATTTCAGACTTAGTACTACTGAATAATAATAAAGGAAATTTTCAGACTAAGAAATTGGAACTGCCCCTTATTGCCTCTATCACTGTTTGGAATCTTAAATACGACATAAAACTCATTAAGCATTTCTAACCTTGTGTGTGTGTGTGCATGTCTGTGTATCTTTGCGCACGCATGTATATGGGCACACTGTTGTCATCCCTAAGGTCACCATGAGTGAAAGACTTCATGCCTAATTTCATTTCAGACATCTCAGAAACAAACAGAATGTGAATTCTGGCTATTGATCTTTTATAATTTTTTTGGTAAATTTTGACAGCCTGTCTGTGGGAGGAGACATAGTACTTCTAGAACCTTGAATTTGCCATCCCGGGTACAAGTCTTTTTAACTATGTCCCTCTGGTCAACTATAAAGATAAAATGTAATGAATGTGGGGTTTCTCTCAGTAAAATAGGTAGTCATTTCTTCAAAGAAAGGTTGATCTGCCTCACTATAAATGAGATCGCTCAGCCAATCCATTGTTTATGTCCTGTCTCTGGATATTGCTTTAAGGGCTGAAATAGAAGACAGAAGTTGCAAGATAACATGGGTTATTTGGTGACCCTTATGAAATCCTAATTATCTGAACAGCAAAATATTTAGGTTCATTATCAGTGGTCTGTGTGGATGCCCACAGTAGCCTATTGTGCTCAGATGAAAACGAATTGTTCCATGCCTTTTATTGCACTGAATTGGACTGAGCGTTCATTAAGTTTGTTCTTCGATGAAGGAAAAAAAAAAAACTTTACCAATAGAATCTGTCTTTTTTTTCCTCAAGTAGCTGGTTTTCATTAAAATTCTTAAAACTGGAGAACTTAGTAATAATAACCTGAATAAAATTAACAAAGCAAAGATAAGGAGTCCTTGGATATGACAGGAACAAAATGTTGGAAGAAACATGTACGATCTTTAAGTCTAACCTATACCTGAACTCAAATCTCCTTTAAAATGCACCTGCCACATGACTATCCAACTTTTGCTTGAAGACTTCCGATTTAAGAAAAATACATTGCCCTGATAGACAGTAATTCTGATTTTGGATGGCTCTAATTGTTAAGATGGTTTTCCTTCCATCTAATATGAATTTCTCTTGAAAACTTTCATTCTTTACTGCCATCTGGGCTAAGCATGAAAAAAAAACATTTCTGTGAGAATTCGTCTACTACTCAAATACAGGTATTACGATTTTTCCCCACCCACCCAAGACTTCTCTTTACCAGAACAACTTATCTCCAGGACATTGACCTAGTCTTTATTGTACCACAATCTCAAGTCTCTTCACAGATCTGGCCTTCTGGACAGTATTTAGAATTATCCCAGCATGGATTCCATTCCCATTCTTACATGTAGGCCCCTGTAACATGATCCAATACTCTATATGTGGTCAAATGAGGACAGAGAATAAACCATGGACAATCACTTGGCTGGCCCCATAGGCTTTTCCTCTCAGAATAATTATGGAGTTAATTTTGAACCTAGATATAAGAAAGAGTTTACTTCTTAAATTCCACTTTATTAAATTTGACCCACATTCTAGCATATCAACATCTTACTGTGTCTGATTCTTAAGAATTTGGTATTAATTATTCCACCCAGGTTTATACTGTCTGAAAATAGGAGTAGCAGTCATCACTGCCTATATCCAAGTCATAGATGAACATTTGCATGAAGTATGTTAAAAACTCTTGATAACTGGTCTAGCACTTCTCACAGAGCCTGGCACATAGTAGGCTCTTAATAAATGCTTATTGACTGATTGTCTAGTCAGTTAAAGAAAATGGGGCTTCAGTGTATTGAATGAGGCCTTTTTTGATCCTCTTTTCAGTAACACTCACCACCTCAAAAAAAGTAATTTTGTATTTATTTTTATACATCTGTACTGACTTAGCTATGCATATATTTTCACCACACACTGCCTACCCCCGCCCCATAAGTTCCTTTAAGGAAGGGATAATTTTTATCTTTGTGTTTGTATTCCCAGCCATGCCTATAGCAAGGACTGAGCACATGGTAAATATCTATCTATCTATCTATCTATCTATCTATCTATCTATCTCTATCTATCTATTTATCTGTCTGTCTATCTATATTTCCAACTTTTTTCTATGATCTATTTATCATCAACAGCTATCTATTTCCTATTTATGTTTATTCATTCTTCTATCTATGCATCTTTCCATTTTATCTGTCCATACATCTACCTATCAATCTTTCCATCTATCTCTCATCTATTCATCTATCTACCCATCTACCTATCTATCTATCTATCTATCTATCTATCTATCTATCTATCTATTTATCTATCTACCTATCTTTACCATTATTATTATATCCTGGGGGCTTTGCTGTAAAATCCAGTTACTGCCAGGTTTAACATGCACTTAGCTTTCCTTGGAGTTGTCTGTTTCCTACAGTGAGCTGTTTGCTCCATGTTGTCATTCAGGAGAACTGCCATTTCTTCTCATGTTTCTTTGCATAAATGTAATTAAACAGCCTGAATTAATGCTAAAAAGATTTTTGACAAAATTAATGTGCCGTGTTCTAGTGTGAATTTTCTGGCAGGCAACAACAAAAAAATCATCCTTTCATTGGTAAACATATTTTTTTAAGTCAGCAATTTAAGCTCTGTATGCAACATGAGTTGTGGCTGAGATTAGTTATAGCTAAATAAAGCGAAGAACAAAATGAAGATGTATTAAAGGGGAAAAAACACAACCCAGTTTTGTTTCAATTTTTTTTCTGGCATGAGAGTCTACATTGTGCCAGGATATGTTTAAAAAATGTCCCTGTATGTAGTAGCTGACTTTCCTCTTGATATTTATTAATATGCTTTTTGGTGTTTTTTTGGGGGGGCGGGCGGGGGGAGACAATCAGGGTTAAGTGACTTGTTCAAGGTCACACACCTTAGTTAAGTGTCTGAGGTCAGGTTTGAATTCAGATCTACTTGCCCCATGTGTTTTCTTCATAACAAATGGGCTAACAATTAAAAATTTACAGTCCCCCAAATTTAATTAATTCCACTTCTTGGATTCAGTTTAATCAGTATTAGCATATTATAATTTGCTTATTAAATGTTAGAGGTGGGTCATGTAAAAAATAGCTTAGTGGATTTGCTTTGTGTTTTCTTATTTAACCAACAATAGAAGCTAGAATCATACCTCAAGACTCTGCCTAATTTGATATAAATGATGTTCTATCTGATGAAGAGGAAAAATTGACCTACTTTGACCAAAAAAGGGCATCTATGCTTAACAAGGGAGTTAAGTATTTCCATGAAGATGAGATGACAATGAAAAGATGCTTTGCCTGTGATTAATGGTTGGGATCCCTGCTAGTCAGACAAGCCTCTCCAAAGATGAATAGTTTAATTCCTTTAGCTCTGAATTCATACTGTAGATGCTATAAACAACTTGGCTTAATCAACCCAAGCCACAAACTATCACATATCTGAAAACATAGGTTGCTTTGTATCTCTACTACTGAAATTTCCACAAGTGATATTTTGGGGTCACAGGCCCTGTGTCCATCCCTGTAGTCCTTTTCATGTGTGATTCATGAGGTGCATCTGGCTACGATGTCTTAAATCTCAAGGGAGATATTCTCTGGCCTATTTTCTTCTTGACTACTGATGGTTTCTCTCAACCACCACAGTTAGATTCTTTTTGCACCTTAGTTCTTAATTCTTTTTTTGTCAATTTCTTTCTTGAATCAAAATTTCTAACACTTTAATCATTTTTCGTAGTTACTATTTCCAGTCCATCAATCATTTTTAAAAATATATATCTGCTCTGGACTTGCTTTGCTTCCTATAAATGTTTTTTTAAAAAGTTAACATCTCGAATGTGTAAGACATTTCAATCAGGGTCTTGGTCTTAGATGCAATGGCAGATTGATTTGTTTACATGTATTATCTATAGGGGCAGGTAGGTGACACAACTGATAGACTGCCGGGCCAGAAGTCAAAAAGACCTGAATTCAAATCCACTTCGGATACTTAGTAGCTGTGTGACCCTGGGCCTGTCATTTAATCGTATTTGCCTCAGTTTCCTCATCTATAAAATGAGCTGGAGAAGAAAATAGCAAAGTACTCTAGTATCTTTGCCATGAAAAACCCCAAGTTGGTCCTAAAGAGTCAGATACCACTCAAACGACAAAACGACAACATGTGCTATTTATCTGATACATATCAATATAATCTCTCAGGAGTATTCTACTTGAGTCACATGGGTTATTTAGCTTGTTAAAAACTGGTGCTATTGTGTCTAGTCAATTATTTCCCTTCTTACACAGTGTTCTCCTCTCCTTCTTAGTTTTGACCATTCTTTCTGAAAAATGCATTTTACTTAATTATACTTTTAAATTGATATGCCAGCTAAATGAGTCCCCATGAGATCAAATTCTAGAGATTTTAGTCACTACACTGTTATGCCTTTTCCATAGGCTGTTTTTTAAATCACTAATTTTTATGGATTCTGTAGAAATATCTATAGCCTTCTAGAGTGATTTTGGTCGTTTGTTCAGCACCAGATTCTGGGATAGACAGGGTGGTGGGGAGTGAGTGGAGGAGTTAAGTATTGATTTGAATTCAAGAATGTTTTGATGCCTATAGTATGTAAACCTAATAGAATGTGTTATTGTCAATAAGAACAAGTTCTTTCTGATTTTCAATGAAATCTTAAAAAAAAAAAAGAGTAAATACTTGTGTAATTCCCACAGTGTGGAAGAATGCATTCTTGGTTGTTACAGTTGATTTTCCATAAACAGTAATAGCCATCATAGACACTCACACATTAAGAAAGGGATGTAGCACATTTTTTTTGTTAGTTGCTCATTTTCACCAGTGGTATGTGAGGCATTTTTACAACCCTTTCCCCCTTTCCTGTCGGATACACTTTGAAAGGTGACAGATTGATGCATCTTACAATGGAGCACAGTGCTTAAATCATAGGGAGGCAGGAGCACAAATTGTTTAATAGGGGTAGCTATAGTAAATAGAGAAATTTTTGTTTTGTACCATTCTACCAGAATCAAATCCCCAGACATCTTTAAATTAGACCAAACATCTAGGCGCTGAGGATAATAAGAGCTCCCTTTTCCACTACACTATGTATAAATTGCAAAAGAAAAGAGTGCCACATGTTGGCTTGGGCCTCCAGAGTATGCCTATCTTCTCTGACTTTTTAGGCCCTGTCATTGACTTACTACTATGTTCTTTTGTTAATGTACAGAGCTCTAAGGCAACATCTTCACTTCCTAATCTGCATGTTACCAATGACTTATCATAAACCATTGAAAAATTATTTCTGTCCTCTAGACATTATTTTCAGAACACAGAGGGATATAACTGAGTTATATTTTACTGATGTGGCTTTTTTCACATTTTTTTTTATTCTACAATATATACATTCCTTGTCAAGGTAGTGACAGAGATACCACATGCATCCTTTTGAGGAATATCTGTATTAGATCTGTTCCCTAAGGCTTCACACAACGGGGCAAATATCAAATTCTTTCTTCTGTGATATACGCACTATTTATTTTTGATAGATTGGGTTGTTGTTCAGGGATATTGGTGGATTGCATGATTTTTTGTTGTAGCTTTGCCTGTATTTTTTAGATAAATAGCTAAGCCTAGTGATATATCCAGTTCTTTGTCTTTGTACTTTCTTTATTTTCTCTTTGGAAACTTATCTAAGACAGGGGTTCTTAAACATTTTTCATGTGTCATGGACCCTTTGGGCAGCCTGGCGTAATGCACGAAGCCCTTCTCAGAATGATGCTTTTAAGTGAATAAAATAAAATGCAAAGGATTACAATGAAAACAAATATATTGAAATATAGCTCTTAATAAAATTTCTAAAAGTTCTTAGAACCCCAGTTTAAAAACTCTTGATCTAAGAAAATATGCGAGAAAATTCATGGGTGGCTAGTGTCTGAATAAGCCCAGGAATGGAAAATGAGAGAACAGCTTTTTAGCTGCCTTGGCAATAATTCTTGGTTGTTGTTGTCATTATTGTTTTAATTTGGTGAATTCATTAAGGTAGTGATGATTTTTTTTTTTTGGAATGGGACTTATGATTGTGTTGATTTAGGGAATTCCCAGTGAGGAAATTCCCTGTACCAATGCAAATTAGCAACTTTATAAAGATTTGCAGTTTTAGGGAATTGTCTGAGTTTAGTTGAGAGGTTAAGGGAATTATAAAGGATAACATGGTTAATATGGTTTGGAAGTAGTGCTTGAATTCAGGATTTCCTGCGTCTGTGCCTAGTCTACTATCACAGATACCTGATAACTTTGAATTGAAGATTTGACATTATTATTCCCTGTACCGCCTGAATGAGATTTGGAAAATAGCTTCCTAAATCTTGTTATTCTGAATCTTTGGTATCTATCTATCTATCTATCTATCTATCTATCTATCTATCTATCTATCTGTCTATATATCTATCTATCAGTCAATATATGGAGACGGGGTGGGGAGAAAGAGAAAGAGAGAGAGAGAGAGAGGGAGAATCTTTCAAACTGGATGCTCAGTTAGTTACTTAATTGTATAGACCCATCCCTAGCTCCCACTATAATGCTTTTTACATCAAAGATTTCCATGATATATTTATTATTAACAATAATCAACAATGAATGACAGGAGGAGAAAAAGATATTTACAAAGAAAGATAACTCAAAATTGGATTATAAGCTTTCTGAGAGAGGGAAGGAGAGAGAGAGGGAGAGAGAGAAAGAGAGAGAGGGAGGGAGAGAGAGAGAGAGAGAGAGAGAGAGAGAGAGAGAGAGAGGGAGAGAGAGAGAGAGAGAGAGTGCACAGGAGGTATGCAATTCTGTAAAAAGGGATACCCAGTAATATTAATTTAGTTCTCTTTTCATTATCTCTGGAGGATCTGGAAGATAGATTAATGATATTTTGCCTCATCAAAGCAGCTATTGGCCTACTTTAATTGGAGTGATTTGTTTACATTGTCTTTTTGTTCCATTATGCTGTTATTAATTTTGAGGATGATAGGAAGAACTGAATTCAAATGTAGCCTTAGACATTTACTTGCTGTATGACCCTGGACAAATTACTTAACCTCTGTCTGTATCAAGATCCTTATGTATCAAATAATATGGTATTACTAGCACCTAAATCCCAGTGCTTATGTGAGAATTAAATGAGATTATATTTGTACGACAGTTTTAGATCTTTAAAGCATTATAAAAATGCTAGCTAGGTAGACATAGTAGTACTAGTACTAGTAGTAGCAGCAGCAGTAGCAGCAGCAACACCAATAGTTTTTCTTATTGTTCTTGATTAAAAGTAATCAAACCTATTGTGTTAGGACTTAATGCATGTATAACATACTCTACAGGTCAACCAAACTGTGTTTAAGTTCTATACCACTTTGCAAGATTAATTTCAAAATTAATGTTGATTTTTGCCAAATCTCAGCTTTTCTGATAAACCGTGAGGGAACTAGTGTTTGTTAGACAAAGAAAAAATTCTTTAGCAAGTGCTACTCCTCAGATCTGGACTAATATGTTTCTCCAAACTGTGAACTTTACAGTGAATAACCCATTTTATAGGACCTGGCATAGTATTTCCAACACTCTATGGACATAACAATGAACTGGGTTTTGAGAATGATTTGTCAAGGCTTCTGTTATCTTTGACAGAATTATTTTCCCAGTAGCTGAATTCCTTCAGAATATTCCCAGTCCTCTTATGAAAAAAAAAAAAGATTAGATCCTCCAAAACATCTGAGCAGAATATTTAGGAAAGATTAATGAATGATCTTGGAAGATTATGATTGTGAAGGATGCATATGTAAATATTCTTTACTTCAAGTAATAGATATTTTAACTTTTCCATGTATAATTTTAAATATTACCTTTGTCCCTAAGATAATGTTTCTACCAAGATATGCTGCCTCCCTCCCCCCCCCCCCCTTCCTTCTTGCACTGGAGTATTTTCATGGAAAGTTCACCCATTATAATAGCAGCCTTTGGAGTAATTGCTCTAGTTGATATTCTATCCCTGTGCATATTTACCTTAAAACGAACATCTCCTAATTCCCTATAGCTACACTCCTTTCAGAGCTTCAGTTTATGCCCTTCTAATTTTGACTATGTTTTGACATTTTCAAATAATTGTATAGCATCTGCTGAGCACACGATCACTCAGAATTAAAATGCCTTAATTATCACCCCTGGTCTTAATTTCTGTGGGTAATGACTCTAAACTTAGTTTTCCTGATTTCTTCCAATTTGTGATTTTTTTAGTCTGACTTTTGGATGCCATTTCCTGGTGTGGTTGATAGGGTTGCAATCATCTGGATGTATTAAAAATTACAGTTGTTTCTAGAGTTAAATGTTTTTTTTTTATCAGTACTTTTGTGGAAATGTCAATATTTTATTCTAGGATATAGTAAGGCAACCATCTTCTCAGAAAGAATGAATTTTACAAATGTAAGACATTTCATCTCACATGAGTAATATTTGAGAGTCAGAGTAGCATGCTGGATTTTAGTGTTGAATTTAAATTCATGAAGACCTGAGTTCAAATCCCACCCTGGAAATGTACTACTGATATACCCATGAATAAGTGCCTTATGCAACTTCCTAGAAGACATCTTTTCATTCACAGACAAATTGCATCTTCTATGATGAAGGGAGTTCCTACAGGCTGAGGCTAAAGCCAGAATAAATCAGAGATACTGAAGTATTAACAAATGGGTAATCATGTAGCCTACAGTCATCAGGTTAGTAAGACAATTTTTTGCCTTTATTCTTTGATCAGTTTGTAGCATAAAAGTGCTAGAATCAGTTTTTATTATTCCACCAATAGAAATGTTAATTACTGTGTTTTTCCAGTCTTAACAAGTATAACTATTTAGCATAAGTCTTGCACATCTTAGTCATGCTAATATTTTGTTGCCTTGAAGCAATATAAATAAGTATATTTTTCTAGTCCAGTAGAATATCAGTAATTCTGTTAATGGACCAGACCTCAAGCTTTAATTTTTCCTGTCTAAGGTCTTATGTTTATATTACATTTGACCCTCTGTCCTGTTCTGTGGGTGTTTTTTTTCTCTTGAAGTGAAAACAGAAGGGTATGAGGAACATTATAATTCACAAAATTTTCCAGCCATAAAACATTATCTTAATTATTGATTCTCTAAATGTTAGATATTTGTCCTGTGACCAATAAGTCAAAATTGTAGCACTATGGATGTTCTTCATCCAAATGAAACCAGAGGATTGAAGTTAAGGAAGCAACAGTTTAATGAAAGAATGACTCAGAAATCCATTTTTAGAGACAAAGAAGTAGACATGTTTTTTGTTTGTTTTTTTGTGTGTGTGTGTGTGTGTGTGTGTGTGTGTGTGTGTGTGTGTGTGTTTTAGTGTTGTCAAAAGGAAACCAGAAACCTCTGGTAATAGAATATAGGCAAAGTACTTGGAATTAGGATAAACAAAAGAAAATAGAAACAAAAACAAAACAGTATAAAAACAATAACACTGCCATGAACATCATTACAATTTAGTTACCAATGTCAATTACAGGGTAGTGATGACATTGGTCTTGGTTGATTTATGTTGGGATTAGACCTAAGACTGCATTGGTATGGGAAGGTAGAGAAAAATCTATGAAGAGCTTAGTGAGACCCTCCAAATGAACTCAATACATAGCTTAATATTTTATGACATAGGTGAGCATGGACTACAGCTGGGGAGCTAGGTGGTGCAGTGATTAGAGCACTGGCCCTGGAGTCAGGAGAACCTGGGTTCAAATCCAGCCTCAAACACTTAACACTTACTAGCTGTGTGACCTTGGGCAAGTCACTTAATCCCAACTGACCTACCTTCTCCCTTCCAAAAAGCAAAAAGAGAGAGAGAGAGAGGGAAAGAGAGAGAAAGATAGGGAGAGAGAGAGAAAGAGAGAGAGAGAGAGAGAGAGAGAGAGAGAGAGAGAGAGAGAGAGATAGCACTTATAGGTGAATTCTTTCAAGTTCTATTTTGCCCTCTGGTTCTAAAATATCAAGGCAATTTTCCTTGAAAGTTTTTTGAAGGATGATTTCTAGGTTCTTTTTTTCATCATGGCTTTCAGGTAGTCCAATAATTTTTAAATTTTCTCTCCTGGATCTATGTTCTAGGTCAGTGGTTTTTCCAATAAGGTATTTCACATTGCCTCCTATTTTTTTTTCATTTTTTTGGACTTGTTTTATAGTATCTTGATTTCTCATAATGTCATTAGCTTCCATTTGCTCCACTCTAATTCTGAAGGAATTATTCTCTTCAGTGAGCTTTTGAAATTCCTTTTCCATTTGGCAAAATCAGCTTTTTAAAGCATTCTTCATTGGCTTTTTGGGCCTCTTTTGCCATTTGAGTTAGTCTATTTTAAGGTGTTATTGTCTTCAGTCAGGTTATTGACTCTCTTTTCATGATTTTCTTGCATCATTCTCATTTCTCTTCCAAATTTGTCCTCCTCTGGTCTCACTTGATTTTCAAAATCCTTCTTGAGCTCCTCCATGGCCTGTAATAAATTCATATTTTTCTTGGAAGTTTTTGATGCAGGAGTTCTGACTTTGTTGTTTTCCTTTCATTCCATGCTTTGATTGCTTTGATTCTTTTTGTCCCTCAAAAAAGCATCTAAGGTTTGATTGCTATCCTTGCTTTGCTTCCTCTGCTTGCTCATGTTGCCTGTCAATTTCTTGACTTTTGAGGTCTTTGCCTTGGAAGAAATCTGCTTCCAGAGAGGAGAGCTTTGTCTGAAATCACTGAGGTTTTCACAGCTGCCAGAGATATTAGTTGAGTGCCCTCTCTGAAGTCCCCAGAAACTCTGGCCCACTGGCTACACACCCCAGGACCTCCAACCAAGAATGTGATCCAGATCCAAGCAGGTTAAAGCAAGAGCAATTACCCTTGGAATGTTTGCTTGTTCCCCCCTATGATATTCAGGCCAGGAGCTCTGAAAGCAGCCATGTGGCAGTATCTGCAAAGCCACCATGCCTCCACTGCTCCTCACCCTGGGGGCATGGGCCAGACTGTGCTCTTCCGTCCCCCCCCCCCCCCAGTTCCAACTGAGTTCCACACTGACCTTTTACCTGTTCTCTGGTGTTTATGGGTTGATAAGTCTGGAAACCACCACACCTACTGGTGATTTACTCTCCTAAAGTCTTCTCTGGCCACTGCTTGTTGGGGCCACCCTGAGGCTAAAACCACAGGGCTCACGGGGGACTGTGCTCTGCTCTCAGGGTGATGTGATGGACCCTTCCTGTAGGCCTTCCAGGCTGCCTTCACTGGGAGATTTGTTTCTCTATGTCACTCTGTGGATTCTGTAGCTCTAAAATTTATTTAGAGTTATACTTTATAGGTATTTGAGGTGGTTGTAGGGGGAGCTCACAGAATATTCCTGCTTCCATGCCACCATCTTGGCTCCATCCCCCCATAAAGTTTTCTAAAGCCATCATAATTAAAAAAAAATATAAGATTCTTCCATTCTTGTTCTTTGTTGAGTAGGAGAAAAATTGATTAATTATAATGAAATACCCCCCTTAAAATTTCTCCTTAGATAAGATTTCTCCCATGTATGTCACATGAAAGGTATTGGGAAAGATACCTTAATAGATTCAGCAACACAGAATGCTTGATTCAATCTTTTAAATGTTAATATAAAACATGGAATAAAATTGGAAAACGTATGTTTCCCCAAGTACATATATGCATACATAATGGAAGATGTCTAACATATATTTAAAAAGGAAGATGGATGATCTCTTATACGGGATGACGTGCTCTTTATCTTCCCACTTATGGGTAATTTTGTACTGATTGTATCAATATACAAATCACTTCAAATTCCTAAATGAGATTTTGCCTGTGTAAAAAAAAATTCTTGAAAGTATTCACAAGCAATCACAACTAAGTCGACATCTTTTGTCCATAAAATTATATGCTTTTCAATTGGCATCCTATTGATCTGGCTTGTCAGCACAAATATTTTAGGTACCAGAGATGGGCAATATTGAAAGGGAAAGAAATCATAATTGAAAGGAAAGAAAAGTGAGAATTAAATTCCATTTGTAAAAGTGTGCAGAGTTTAAAAATAAAACAAAACAAAACAAAACAAAAAAACAAAACCAAATTTCTCTCTAAAGCCAAAATTCTTTGTAATTGCAACATTCTTCTGATTATACAATATAATAAAAGCTATGGACTTCCAGGATCAACAAAGTTTCAGGTCATGGAAAGAACAATATTGAGACAATTGCAGGGCAATGGAGGTGGTTACAAAAATGGATTTCATCATAGTGCCACTTATAAATAGTGTAGGAGAAGTGGTGACAAAAGATACCATTAAAAGGAAAAAAAAAGATATATAACTAGGAAAGGAAGAGGACTCCCCATGAGGTGAACATGCTCATGGTATTAGAAGGTATAACAAAAAGCCATTGCATAACACTTGTGCCCAAATAATAGCAAATGCCCTAGAGAAAACCCCCCAGCATGTTGGGCTAACACTATGAGGAACACATATGTGCAGACATGAATAAAAGGCTCTTATATATGGAGAGTTAACACTGTTTTTTCCTGGAAAGCAAGGTCCTTGTTTGTTTGTTTTCCCTTCTGTACCCCCTTGCCTCACCTCCCAGTTTAGCACAGGGCCTGACAAATAATAGTGTTAAATTTTGCCTTATTGATAGTACTTACCTAAATAATACCACATTGCCACTGAAGTATTAGAGTATCTATTGTGAATCTGTGCATCACATTGGTGCCCACTGATCAGAAACTGATCATCAAATCTCTTAAGTCCCTCTTCAAGGTCAATTATTTTAAATATTCTCTCTCTCTTTCTCTCTCTCTCTCTCTCTCTTTCTCTCTCTCTTTCTCTCCACCCCTTTGGTCCCATACTTTCTTTCCTCTTTTTCCTTTCTTCCTGTTTCTTTTTTTTCCTTGTTCTCTCTGCCTCTCTCTTCTGTTTTTTTTCTGTGTTTCTCTCTTCTTTCTCATTTCTTTCTCTTCACTCCATTTCTTTTTCCTCCTATCTCTCTCTCTCTCTCTTTTCTCCATTTTTCTCTTCTCTCCTCCCCTCTTCTGTCTCCACATCTCCTCTATATGTCTTCCTATTTCTTCTCTGTCTCTCCTTTTCTCTTTTCTTTGTTTCTTTCTCTTCTCTATCTCTCTCATATTTGCATTTTTTTTCTTTAAAGTGGTATGTCTTAAGCTTTTAGTTTCATTCCCACACAGAAATAAACATCTAAGTTTGTATTGTGTGCATGTATGAAGCAAATATTTAGTTCAATTAAAATCATCAGATATTTAATGAGTATCCATTATATGCCTAGTACTGTGGTGGGAACTGTGAAATGTAAGTTTCTTTTAATCTTGGTAGTGATTCAATGCTTCCCTTCATGAAATAAAGAATAGTATAGGGCAATTTATGCCTATGTGCCTATGTAAAGTGCATGTGATCAGCAGAGAAAGAGCCAAGGGCAGTAGGACAAGTCCATGAACAGTGTCCTCTGAGTTATCCTGTTTGGCCTGCCATTAGTCATGACAAATAGCTCCTGTCTGACCTTACAGAAATCTTGTATCTATATGCAGCAGACTCCTATTTCTCCTGAAATACACCAGTCATTTTTTGTTTTCCTTAAGCTCAGGAAAAGTTCAGCCATCTCCCAGAGGTTTTTTCATGATTTCTTCATCCCCAAACAAGAATTTCATGTCTTTTCTTCCTCATGTTTCTGCCCCTAACATTGCTTGAATTGATCTTCCACAAATGTCAGTGCAAGGAACTGCCTTCTGTTTTCTGACCCTGGTGCATGTACGAATTTTAAGAAAGGAGACAGAGAGTAAGCAGTGATTATTCCTGCCTCCCTTGTTTCTGCTGCTGGATTTGTGTTCTCTGATTACTCTTGACTACAGAGACCCATAGCCACTAACTTTAAAGAAACTGATGGATAGACATCCAGCTTTCTAATTAATTCAAACAACTTGTACAAATATATCATAAACTCCAGTAATGCTATTTAGAAGAGAAATATACAGACACCAGTCTTCTACTGTGTATTAAATCATGTAACACAATTGCAATAGTTTAATTTTTTTTTTATAATGATTGAAGTTAAATTTTAGTAGGGCCCAGTATGTGTCTGGTTGTTTTTTATTCCCTATGGCTCTGTTTAGCCTATTGGTTGTTTGAGAATATGATAAATTTCAACTTTTTTCCACCTGAAATAAGCAATGTGAACATCAATAGTTGAGTCTTAAAAGGAAAATAAATATTGATTCCTCATAGGGAAAAAAAAATTAGACACTTCAAGGTAAGAACAAGGTCATAAACTTCCTATTCTATAAGAGTAGTGGGTTAATGGAAAGAGCACTGGATAATAAATAAACAAAGATATTTGACAAGACTTATGTGAAGAGATGTTGAATGAAGAACAGAAAGTCATAAAAACATATACTAAGTACAATAATGCTGATGTTATGAGGATAAAGAGGAGGAAGTGGTAGAGGAAGAGAAAGAAGTAAGTAACGAGGCATAGTAGAGAGAGGGCCAATCTTGCAGTCAGGAAGAAATAGATTCCTATTCTGTCTCTGACATAAACTAAGTACATGACCCTAGAAAAGTCATTTCACTTTTTAAAACCCCAAGACAACTTTCTAGGACTCTAAGTAACAAAAAGCAAACAAACAAAAAAAAGAATTGCTTGTTGGGCAGTTATTTGCTATACTTTATTGCTGAAGAGGACCAAAATGACATCGTATGTTTGGTCAAGTTACAGTGTGTCCAGCTGTGAATGATCAGACCAATAGGACCTCAAAATGCTCTAACAAAGGTCAGGCACAAAAAGTCCACGTGAACATTTGGGGTAGAGATTCTCTAAAGTTGTACATCTCACCTTTCTTTTGAGCTACAAAAAAGTTGCTGCCTGTATCAGTGAAGGGAGTTTTCATACTTAGAGTCCCCTACAACAAAGAAATCACATTAGAATATCATCAATATCACCATAGTAAAAATAGAGAAATAATGTTTTAAGAAAAGCAAAAGTTCAGAAGGAGACATGAAAATAGAAAGAGATGTATAAGCTAGAGATATATTAAAACGTGTATCCCTTTGTAACATTATAAATAATGGAGTTTGTTATCAGCTATGGTATTAAGTTTTGTGTGTGTGTGTGTGTGTGTGTGTGTGTGTGTGTGTGTGTGTGTGTATTTGAATTTTCTTCTGGTAGTTACTAGGGTTAGAAATTTTCCCCTTAAAGCAGTATTAATTTCTAGTGCTAACTTCTAGACAGATGACCTGATTTCCAATCTTGGATCTAGGCTTATGAGCTACCTAATTGGGGAGGAGGGCTCACTCCTTGAAGTATTTATTTTCTCATCGTTCAAATGGGGATACAAGGCTTTTCACTAGCTATCTCACAGGATTGTGGCGAGGAAAGCACTAAAAAAAACCCCTCAAAATCAATGTAAGCAGGTGTCTATTCTCATTACCATGCTATGGTGTATCCATTAATTACCTTGTAAGAGACTGTGAGTCTACTAAGCAATACAAAACATGTAGATTTTAGTAAAGGGTATCTTGCTTTAAACAACATTCAACCGCTGGGCAGAAACATTTTAAAAGAAAGCTACTCCCTTATTACTAGTGTTCCCAGGTTCTCCAATCAAAATGACATTATCATGCTTCATTTCACAAAATACACTGAGGTTTTTGCATAATCAAAGTACCTCCCCGTATCCCCAAGGCATCTGTGCATTGATTGGCTAATGGTTTCTGGAGAGTCTTGTAATTATAGTGTATAATGACCCTCACTGTATATAAAGCATGTATAGCAACACACTCACCGATCATGCAACATCATGTGTGTAAATAACATGGCTCTTAGATCTGTATTCTGATATCTTTCTAAACTAATCTGGATTTTTTTTTGAGAGTCCGTGACATAATGGACAGTGAGTCAGTCAACAACCATTAATTAACACAGTATTTTATAAGCACTTCGGTTACGAAGAAAGGTCCAAAGAGCCTTTACCCTCAAGAAGCTCACATTCTGTATGGGGGAGATGACACAAAAGAGATAGACATGAGATGTATACAGAACAGATGAAAGATTATCTCAAAAAGAAAAGTATTAAGTGATTGGTACATGGGAAGACCTAGGCAAGAGGTAGGGTTTTAGGAAATTTAGAAAACCAAGAGGTGGAGGTGAAGAACAAGAAACTTCCAGGTGGAGAACAGCTAGTGCAAAGCAGAGACAGGGTGGATGAAATGTTGTCTATTAGGAGGAGCAAGCGGGCCAGAGTAGATGGAAAACAGAATGAAAAGACGGGAGTCAAATATAAGAAGAATGGATCAGGTTGTGAAGATCTTTGGATGCCAAATTATCCTTAATCAACAAGCATTTATTAATAATAAACTATGGGGCAGACACTGAACTAAGCTCCAGAGATACAAAGAAAGACAAAATCAGTTCTTGCCATTAGAGAACACACAGTTCAACAGAGGAGCAGATAGACAAACAAGTATACACAAACAAGATATATTTAGGGAAAACTGAAGGCAATCTCAGAGAGAAAGCACTAGTATTGAGGGATCCTGAGAATGGGTAAACTTTTAGCTGAGACTTAATGGAATCTAGGGAAGCCAGGATGAAGATGGAGATGAAAATGAGGAGGGAGAGTAAGTATTACAGGCATGTGGGAATAGTCCAGGAAAAGCACAGAATCCAGAGATGAAGTGTCTTGTGTGAGGAACAATACGGCAGTCAGTGTCACTCAGTCATAAAATACATGAAGTAAAGTGTAAGAAACATGGAAAGGTAAGAAAAGAGACAGATTATAAAGGACTTTAAAAACCAAAGAGAAAACTTCATATTCAATAATATGGTAATAGGGAAACACAGGATTATATTAATTAGGTTTACAACAAGATTAGACCTTTGTTTTAGGAAAAATCCTTATGCAGCTGAGTGGAGAATAGAATGGAGTGGGGAGAAACTTGAAGGTGGGACACAAAATTAAAGGCTTATTGAAATACCCTGGGTAAAAGGTAAAGGGGGGCTGAACTAGAATGGTTCCTTTGTGAATGTAATAAAGATATATACTAGAAATGAGAAGGTAATAGATTAGATATGTTGGATGAGTTAAAAGGAAGAGTTGAGGGTAATGGAAAGATGATGGTACCCATGATAATAAATGATAAACTTAGAAGAAGGTAAAATATAGATTTAAAGACTGTTAGTTCTGGTTTGGGGGAAATTTTGAGATCAAAATTCCTGTGGAATATTTGACCTGGATTCAAGTCCCATTTCTAATACCCACTAGCAATATGAATATGGCAAGTCATTTTCTCACTTGTAAAATAAGGATAATAATATAGGTGGCACAGTGGGTAGAGCACTGACCCTGGAGTCAGGAGGTCCTGAGTTCAAATCCAACCTCAGATACTTGACACTGGCTGTATGACTCTGTAACCCCAATTGCCTCCAAAAAAATTGGTTACTTGACTGAATAACAAATAATAATATTAATAGTACTTACTTCACAGAGTTGTGAAATTCAAAACAAATAATTTATATAAAGTGACTTGCAAGATCAAAATAACATTGAAACGGTATTTGTTTCTCTAAAAGCAAATGAATATATATGCAAATAGATTGGACAGAACACCCTTGGCTTATGCTCCGTGGTTCTCTGACTATTAAAAAAACAGCATGATGATGACATCAATAAGAGCTAGCATTTGTGCAAACTTTACTATTTATAGAGTACTTTAAATACATTGTCTCATAAGAAGAAAAAAAATCATAACTACATGTATGTATTTTTCTAAGCTTTGACAAATCTGAACTTAGGACTTAGTTACTTCAAGCCCTTTATTTTTAGGGATAAGTAAACCGAAGAGAAGTGACCTATCCAAAGTCATACAGGCTGTAGGTGCTAGAGCTGAGGGTTGGAATCCAGTTTGCTCCAATTCCAACTCTGACTCTTTCTGCTGCACTACGAGTCCTCTTTCTATAATCCTATTTAACTCCAACTAGATGGAGAATGTGAAGGTAGGGACCGTACCTCCTTTTATCCTCACTAATAGTATACAGGGAGGCCTCTTGTGGGCACTCACTAAATGTTGCTTGGTAGTGGTTGGTCTTTCATTCACAATCATTCGTTCACAATCCATTAACTAAATGATTTCTATGTGAAAAGCCCTATGGTGAGGAAATGCAAAGTTAATTATCGTTTCCTCCATGACCTCATGAGGAGAGTTAGGGGCTTCAGTGGATAGAGAACTGGGCTTAGATTCAGGACAGTCTGAGTTCAAATCCAGCCTCAGACACTTGTGATGCTGGATGAATCACTTAACCCCCATTTGTCTCAGTTCCTCATCTGTAAAATGGTGACACAGTGGAGAAGGGATGGCAAACACCTACAACAGCTTTGCCAAGAAAAGTGTACAAGGTCCATGGTATAGTCAGACACAACTGAACAAGAAGAATTTCCTCATGAAGTTTATATTACAGAAGTTAAAAAATGACATATATATCCCATCATTTAAGGTTTTCTTTTTTACTTGAATGAATTACGAGCACTAAAATGCAGTCTAAAATTTTGCATGTTCATGACACAAGTTCATTCCTTTGCAAGCCTTTAGGAAGGAAAGCACATTTCCAGCTTTAGGGAAGTGGGGTATATTCAGTATCACAGCAAATAGGATTTGAGCTAAGCTTGAAAAGATGAGTAAGGTTTCAAGCCAAAAGTAATGTTTACCCTATACAGTGACAGCATGGGAGACAGAGATTTGGTTCTAAACAGTACTTCTGACACTAGCTCTACGTCACGAAACCTTTCTGAGTCTCAGTTCCCTCACATACAGAGAAGGGACAGATCAACCGTTTCAATCTATCTCATATTTGTTTGTTTTTATAAGGGCCAAATGAAACTATTGATAAGAAATACTTTATAGAACTGAAAAATCTGGAATAAATTACAAATGTTGTCATTTTAAGCAAAGCCATTAAGTGACAGGAAAGGGCCAGAAATATACAAAGAATGGACCACCTTTTAGTTAAACCAAATCATATGACCTATGGAGGGAAGTACCATGAGGTAAGGGGTAGAGGCTTAAGGGAAACAAAAATGATTATGCAAGACAAAACATCATGATTATAACAACAACAACAGTGATAATAAATCTACCTAGAACTTAGAGTACTCCAGAAAAAATGGAAATAGTTGTGTCTTTCTGCAAAGACTAGATGAATGTTCTTCATATATTTTGCAGAAGAGATCAGGTTTGGTATGAGTGGGTTACCGCAGGGATCCCTTCAAACCCAGAAATTCTTTGATGTGTGAAGATTAATCTGGGAGCCATTTAAAACATAAAATGGAAAAGGGAGAGACTTGGACTTGGAGAGAGGTTTGGAAGCTGTTGTACTGGTCTAGGCCCATGGTTATGAGGACCTCTACTAGTGTGGTGACAGTGGGGTTAACTGGCATGGGGCAGATTCATTATTTTTTTGAGTTGATTACATAGGATCCCAGACAGGAAAGAAGACTTCTGCTTTTCCAGGTGATGGATAGATAGGAATATGAATAGGAACTACGGGGGAGGGGGAGCGGGGAATCAACATGTATAAAGACTAAATTGAATTGTTCTTGCAATGCTACCATGCGTACACAGAAATAAATTACCCTGTTATTCTTTTGAATGACCACTTTTACCTGAAGAAGAAATGTAAAAAGAGGGAGACTGAACTTGCTCAAACACAAACTATTCTAAGAAAGATGGGATTTCACTCTCCTTACTTACCTTCCCCTTGAGGAGAGGGACGATTTTATTTGCTTTTTCCAAAAACCTAAGGTTAATTTTATATATGAGTAGGCATTTAATGAATGGATGAAGGCTGAATGAACGAATGGAGTGAATGAATGAACACATTAAATAAACAGCAATAGGTTTTACTATGAATTCCTCTCTCCATCCGCACCTATACTTGATTTCCACTGCCCAGAGCAAGAAGCCCCTAGGTCAGGTACACCTGGACTCCCTTCTCTTCCTCTTCCATCTTGTTCTTGTATGTTGTCTTCCCTCATTAGATGAGAGGCTGCTATAGGTCAGGCACTGCCTTTCTTTTGCTTGTTTGTATCTGCAGTGTTTAACATGGTGCCTGGCACATGTAGCCTTAATAAATGTTTATTGACGTGAGTTTACTGAAGTTTCTTTTCCCTTTCCTTATGATTTTTGGCAATGGAGAGAAAACTCTTTAGTTGAGGAATTCTGTCAGTGACTTATCCTCATTCCAATTTGCTTAGAGGAAGTGTGTGTGTGTGTGTGTGTGTGTGTGTGTGTGTGTGTGTGTGCCTTTAAAAAAGTAACTAGAAATATATTTTTTTTCATTTTGGTATATGCTCTTCTGCCTTTATGCTGTTTCATATTGCAAGACCATAATTTAATTAGTGATGATATGTGTATCTAATAGTTTAAAACAACCCCTCTCCCCAACTCCTGTAGCCACCAACCCTTCCCCTAAATTGGCAGTTATGGCTCCCTCTATACATTCCTATGAAGAAGTAATGATTTCTATGTGAAACCAGTATTTTAATGAAACAAAATGCTGAACAATTCCTCACCAGTGCCGCTTTGATGAAATGACATTTAAAACTGTAAACAGTGTTTAAGTAACATATATACCAGCCCTTTGTTTAGGAACCTGGGGATCAGTAAATGCTGGGTTATCTGGGTGGCTTGAAGAAACCATAGTGTTTCATATTAACTTGTTGGAATTAAATCCATTATTATGTATAGGGGAGTTTTATAGATGTATAACACAGTTTATAAATCTCCTTCTCTACCCCTTAACCCCATATAATCCTCTTTCTCTGTCTCTCTCTCTCTCTCTCTCTCTCTCTCTCTCTCTCTCTCTCTCTCATACACACACACACAAATGCATACAGATGAGACTTCAATTTCTTGTAGCCAAAATTTTCTTAATCACAGGAAATACAAATTTGTATGTAGAGTTGTGCCATTGGAAGATGAAGGCAGAGAGTCCTTGATCTGAATGTAGGACAAAGGTCAGGCAAAATTGGGGAATGAACAAAGTTTAAACCTCATCCCTCTTCCAACCCATCCTAACTTTTCTATGACTTTCTTCCCCGTTTTCCACTTGGAGAAACTCATGTTGTCTTCCACATTACTCCCTCAATCAAAGCCCTCAGACAATTTAAAGAAAGACTCTTCTATCAACATTCACAAGTAAGGGCCATAGATTAGTTTTAGGCAGGTTGACTAGATTCAGGTAGAGTTACTTCTTCTGAGCAATACATAAATATTAGAGTATCGATATGTCTTTATAATATAATTTAGTTAGTCAGACAAACAAGGGTCTTTTGTTTAGTTGTAATTTTAAAAATGATAACTCTTGTTTTTACATCATCTTTATCTGTCAACATATCAATTTCATCTCTCTCAGTCAATAATCAAACCTATTAATAAAAGAACAAGAAAAGTAGTAAACAAGACAGTTTAGCAAAACTATTCAGAGAATCAACTGAATCTGACAGTATATTTAGTGTTCCATAACCAGAATCATCCACCTATGCAAATTAACAAGCTAGATTCAATTTCATATTCATCTCTTCTGCAGGGCCAAACTCAGTGATTGTAAATTTAATTTATTTCATTTTTTTTAGTTACCAAAATTAATTTTCTCTTCCTCCTGAGTAACTCTCCAGAAAAGAAAAGAAAAAAAAACAAATCCTTATAACAAATATGCAAAATCAAGGGAAATGGCTACATTAAAACAAAACAAAACAAAAGGAACAAGCAACAGCAACAAAAACAAGAACAAATTGTCTCATTGTGTACCCTGCACCTCATTTCTTTGTTTCTTGTAATTTCATTCCATCACTTTCATATACCTCTCTCTCTCTCTCTGTCTTTTTTTAGCTTTGCCCCAATTGAAAAGTATTCTCTTAATTTCCAAGGGTCTTGTTTTGTCTATTAGTAGCCACTTCAATATCATCTTGCTGGAATGTAGATAACATGCCTAAATGATTCAATAAGCGTTTATTAAGAGCCTACTATATAGCAGGCATTGTGTTAACAATGGGGATAGAAATTTAAAAAAGCTGTAGTACTTGCCCTTAAGTACTTACAATTAAATGTGGGAAGACCTCATCCAGAAGGAAGCTGAAAAGCTGGGAGTGGTATGGGAAATGAATAAAGGGGCCTTTTGTTGCTTGGAATGGAAGTAAAATAGAGGTTGGCTGATGGTGAGTAGAGCCTCATCACTGGTCATCTGGAATTGTACTTCATCTCTGTGTTAATCGGAGCTCTTACAGCTTTTCATAGTTGTTTGTCTTTACAACATTATCATTGGATTAATTATTCTCCTACTTCTGCTTATTTCATTTTTCATAAGGTTATAAATGTCTTTAAAATTATTCCTTTTTAAAATATTGATGATGTAGTATGAATTGTTCTTTTTGTCCTGCTCATATCATTGGTTCTTACAAGACTTTCCATATCTCTTTGAAATCATTTATTATCTCATTTCTTATATTCTCATTCCACCATATTCATATACAGTTTTTTTAGGTATTTGTTTTAGAGTCAGAAAGGACCTTATAGGCCATCTAAGCCTACCCCCTCATTTGATACGTAAGGAAACTGAGGCACAGAGAATTTATTTGAACTATTTATCAAGTAACAGAGGTGGAGTTTGAACCAAGGTGCTCCAGGGTCAGGGTTCTTTCTACTATATAATTTTGCCACCCTCAATGGTTTTGTCAGCTGCTAAAATGTTGTGACAGTATCAATATATTTCCTAACGTATAGTAACAATGAAACTGACTCAACGACTTATTTGCCAGCTTATGTGGGATAATTCAGGAGCCATGTTACTCTTTCAGCAAATTTAAAGATAATATTGATTTGTTTTAATAGTGCTCTCATATGTAGAAGATAATTTTCTAAGAAGTTTAAAATTGCATCCAGTTGTCCATTCAAAACAAAAGTTATTTCCAGACTTCCAAAGCACATGATTTTAGGTCTCTTTCATATGGCACGTCAGTTTTACTTAGCTAGAAACAGTTGTTTGGTGTTAGGAATACCCAATAATCTTACTTCACTCTTTTCAATTTAAACTGTTATTAAAATCAGCCATAGAAAACACTACCCTTTCCCAAAGTTAGAGATATTTTTGTGTAGCCAGTACATCCTGTTTGTCTTGATCTCAAGTTTGACATTTCCTAGCATCTATTTCAAGGTGTATTTACCAGAAGGCTGACCTTCAGCTTTGGGAAGAACTGGAGTGGTCTTGTCTGTGACATACACTAGCTATGTAACCATGAGAAAGTCACTAAACCTCTTAAGTTCCCAGTCATTTCTCGTATAAGTTCCTCATAATTTGTTTATCTGCATTAGTGAATGGAGTTTCCTTACAGGAATGAAATCTTGCATTAAATATTTATGAGCACCAATAGCTCCTTACTGATTCTGGACCAACAAAATAGAAGCATTTTGTTACAGAAGATTCCCACAAAGTGCTAGGGAGCTTATATTGTTGATAAGCAAAATAAGCTCTGTAAGTTTTTATTTTTTAATTCTTCCTAAATTTCTTTTCTTCTTGAATTTTATTTTATTTTATTCTTTTAGCAAGAGGCAGGAAATAAAAGAGAAATTATTGAAAGAAATTCCCAGGAGAATTACTTATTTACTTACTTTTCTGAACCCTTACATGCAATGGTCAAAATGCATAATTTGGAAATGACAACATTATTTGATATGTCCATTTTTTTTATTACTTTAAAAATCCACAAAATAGAAGCTGAAATCTTCAGTTTACTTTATTTCCATAATTTAAGATATAGTCTCCTTGAGGTGAGGGATTGTTTTCCATCTTTGTGACCCTAGAACCTTGCACAAAGGAGATACTTTGTAAAGATGGGCTAAATTGCATTTTCCAACCATAAAGTATTGAAAAGGAGACTTCAGTTTGTATGGTAATGTGTTGAACCTGCTTTGGGTTCTTATCTTTTTTGTAGGAAAACAGAACAAAACTATAAATAAATGAATATCACTCAACCAAAATATACCTTTTGGAAGATTATTAATTCCTCCTTTAAGACACCAAGGAAAATATATTCTGAATAGTATGAGAGCTTTCTAAGTTCTTTTTTTTTTTGATCATGGCTTTCAGGTAGTCCAATAATTTTTAAGTTGTCTCTCCTGGATCTGTTTTCCAGGTCAGTGGTTTTTTCGAGGAGATATTTCACATTGCTTTCTATTTTTTCATTTGTTTGGATCTGTTTGATAGTATCTTGATTTCTCATAAAGTCATTTGCTTCCATTTGCTCCACTCTAAGTTTGAAGGAATTATTCTCTTTAGAAGGCTTTTGAGATTCTGTTTCCATCTGGCAAAGGTGACTTTTTAAGGCATTCTTCTCCTCATTGGCTTTTTGGGCCTCTTTGGTCATTTGAGTTAATCTGTTTTTTAAGGTGTTAATTTCTTCCATCAGGTATTTGACTCTCTTTTCATGATTTTCTTGCATCATTCTTATTTCTCTTCCCAATTTTTCTTCCACTTCTCTTATTTGGTTTTCCAAATCTTTCTTAAGCTGATCTCTAGCTTTTAGGCAATTTTCATGTTTCTTGGAAGCTTTTGAGGTGGGAGTTCTGACTGTGTTGTCTTCCTCCTGTTCCCTGCTTTGATCCTTCTTTTCCCCAAAGAAGGAATATAGAATTTGGTTGCTGTTCTTACTTTGCTTCCTGTGCTTATTCATGTTTGGCCAGTCAGTGATTTTTTGGCTCTGTGGAACTCTGCTTCCAGAGAGGAAAGCTCTGTCCCAAATTGCTGGGGTCTTCCCAGCTGCCAGAGCTTTTAGAAGGCTGCTGGGGCCCTCCCCAGCTCTGGCTCACTGAAAAAGCGCCCTAGGACCACCACCCAAGACTGTGATCCGGATCCAGGCTGCTCAACGCAAGAGCACTTGGCCTATGAACGATTGCTTGGCCCCCCCGCAGTCTGCAGGCCGGGAGCTCCGAAGCAGCAATGTGGAGGTGGGTGCAGGACCTCTGCTTCTGCCGCTTCCTTGCCCTGGAGGTGGTTCGGCCAGACCTGCTTTTCTCCCCCGATTTTTAGCCGAGTTCCACTGACCTTTCGCTTAGTCCTTTTTTTTTTTCTTTATGGCTTGATAATTCTGGAAACTTCCACAGCTGCCACAGATCTGCTCTTCTGTTGCTCCAGCTGCAGCTCAGCTTGTCCAGCTGCCTGCAGGGCCAAGCCACTGTTTCAGCCTGGGCTGGTTTCGGCTTCCAGCACTAAGATGATCCCTTCTAGCCAAGCTGCCTTTAGTGGAAAGTATATTTGTGTGCGTTTTGGAGTTCTAGAATTTGTTTAGAGTCATATTTTATGAGTATTTTGAGGTGGCTATGTGGGAGCTGCAATACTCTGCTGTTCCTACGCCTCCATCTTGGCTCCGCCCCCTTATGAGAGCTTTCTAAAGGCCAACTTTCGTCTTCTACTGACAAATTAGAATATATGAAACTGTATGGTGGACAGTTCATATTACAATGATAGTGGACTGATATATTGAGACCATTCTTAGGCATTACCTCACTTTTTCACCTTTATTGTTATCATCCCAACCATAGTAAAAATTGATTTCTTCACAGTCCTTAAATTTTTACCCTAGATTTGTTTATTTAGCCTCAAAACAATCCTGTATAGTGTTTGACAGGCTTTCCAGATAGAAAACAAAAATTCATCTCAGAAAAGTCAAGTAATCTGCTTGTAGTCACAGAGTGTCAACGGCAAAGGCAAGAATGCTGCTGAAGTCAGAAGACCTGAATTAAAATCTGACCCCAGACATTTATGAACTATGTGACCCTGGGTAAGCCACTTAACCCCTGTCAGCTAGAGTTTCTTTATCTAAGAAATTGTTATTTTTAGCTAGAAAATCAATCTCATGAAATCATTATCATCATCATCACTTTGGCTAGAAAGCCAAAAATTGACCTGTGTCTTTCTATCTGGACATTTGTGTATGCGTGTGTGTATTTTGATATAACCTAAGGAGATCAGGGATAAATCTTTGATTTCATTATTATAGGCAACTCCCAGATAGGCAAACTCCATCATTCAATGAAGGTTAACACAACAGGTCATCTTGCTGCTTCCATGAAGGATTCTGCATTAGGGTGAGTCTAAGGAAAGACACGGACAGTCTTTATTTTACTCCCCCCCTACTTCTCCAGATATTGCACCCATGTTCACTGTTGATCCTTGCCTTCAACTTGGAAGACTTGCATGGTACTTTTTTGAATATAAAGCAGCACAAAATATTGACTCATTTCTACGTGCCAATCAAAGGGTTCCCTAGAAGACTTTGCAGGAGTAATCACAGGCAATTATAGTGTTGTTGAAAAAAAAGAAAAGGAAGCAGGGGGAGTATCTGAGAGCTAGTTGGATGGCCACATAAAGGTCACATCCTTTAATTTTTTACGAACAAAAAGAATTGTCAAAATGTCAAAAACCCCTGAAGCTCAGAATGTATGAGGTTCTATTTTTCTTCTTGCATATGGATTTATTTAAAACCCTGCCTTATTAGGAAGTTGTCAATATGTCAAGGATCTGTGATCCTGGGTAGAGAAGCTCCTTCTATCTAAACTGATTTCAGTGTTAAATAAATTTTAGGTTGCTCTCTGAGGCTTAGAAATTTTAAGTGACCTTCTGAATGATGGAGTTTGCCTGTCTAGGCTAATGTTAGATCAGATTTGGACCTATATCTCTGTGACTTCAAATCCAGTACTTGATCCACTAGGCTTTTTTTAGTGGAGTTAAAGCATTTAACTGCTAACGTTTTTTCTGTGATAATTAAGAGATGCACTTTCTATTTTTACTGCTGACAAAATAGGAAGAATTTATTCGTTAGAGCTCATGCAAGTTAGCAAATCACATAATACTTCACCCATTTCAATATAGTACTTGACCTACTTTAAAGTAGGTCCCATTTAAAATCTTGGTGTTTGGAAAGGGAATAACTTTAAGGCTGTACTTAAATGCCAGTGAATTGGCATGATTTGTAAATTCAGGTAACATACAAACCTCCCATTGTTAGGTGAATGTCTTGGTACCATTATCAATGCAAGAGCTATTTCCTTTCCTTTACCTCATTTTTGTATCTGTGCTTTTTAACACATTTCCTGCAACAGAGTAGGCTCTTGATATTGATTTAATGGAATACAAAGCTTTGCCATTGGGCCACCAAATTATGTTCAGCAAAATTTAAGAAAGTTTTACTCATGTATAAAGGTCTTTACTCTCTTTCTATTCACTTCCTCTACCCCCCTTAAATCTATCTTTAGTCACTGACAACACACACACACACACACACACACACACACACACATACACACATGTTCACACGCATGCAAATATATATTGAATTCTCATGTTTTATAGATACCCAAGAACACTAAACAAAAAGTACAAAAATAAAGTCAGGGCAGGGGGAGGCAGAGAAATTTGAATTTTGTTATCAGACCCAAAATATTATGAATATTATAAAAATATCATAAAGACCTGGGCACTTAGAACAATAAATAGTTTCACAAACCTATCTAATATAGTTCTTTGTATTGATGCTGGATGAAACCCTGCTCCCCTAAATTATAGTTCTAAAGCAGACACATGTCTGCTCCCTTCCATGCATATTCAGCAAAAGACATTCCAATATTTTACTGTGATGTCTAGAACTAGATTCTGGATAAGGCAAAAACAATCTTTTTCCCTGGATGAGTTGCAATCTATTTGTTCAGTATTTTGAAGTAGATTTATTGGCAAACCTTAATTAAAAATTTCTTTTGTTTCCCAGTGTCTCTTGTTAACATTTTTAGAGTATGTTAGTAGCCATCAGATCTCTTCTCTGAATCAGTGTGATGGAAGGTAAGTTCTGTGGCCAATTTCTGACATTTGATATGACCTACTTCAGACACCTTTAGATACCTATTTAACTATTGCCATTCAATTCAGTTTAATTCATTAAGCATCTTTTTTTAAGCAAAATATATTAAATTTGAATGATATGAAATAAATGGCAACAGTTTCTATCTTTGAAAAAAAAAATGAATATGATTGATGAGAGGGATTTCAATAAGATCAATATGTGAAAGGAATACATCCCAGGCATGGGAAATGGTGACCTGTGGGAACATAGCAAAATGAGAGATGTAGGTCATGTTTAGTGTAAAGCAGTTTGGCTCTAGTATAAAACAACAAATGTTAGTTTTTTGTTGAATATAGAAGAGCTTGAAGAGGAAAGATTTGAGGCAGGGAGACTATTTAGGAGGCTATTTGAAGAGTCAAGGTGAGAGGGGATTAAAGCTGGTCAGATCAACAAATTTCCAAATTTCCAGCTGGAAGTAACTTCAAGCCATCTAATAGTCTAGGCCAAACTCTTCATGGACATGACACTTTTGAAAGAATGGAGAAAGGTTTGTGGTCTATAAGCAAGGTCTCACAACAAAGTGTGAGAATTTGCAGTAAGTGCATATTTTGCTTTTAGGAACTACTCTTCAGCCTTCTTGATTCATAAATATTTCTCACTAAAGATAATCCACCTAAAGAACTTTAATATAGATATGTGAGAAACATGGTTTTTGGTATCACAGGACTTCCCAGGCAGGATCAGGGAGGCAGCCTGGGGTGAACTTCTGATGCCCACTGCTTCCCTTTTGGAGGGATCCTTGGGAAGATCCACATGATGTACCCCTTAAAACAACAAACACTTTCTCATTAAAAGAACTCAGAAACAGTGCAGAGGAAGGCGTTTATGCTTCCAGCAAAGAAGCAGGTGTGGTGCTCACTAGGGACACACCCACACTCAGACAAAAGCAGGAGTGAGGGTTTACAAGTTCTGTCCTTCCTGGTAGTTAAATCCCTCAAATTCTTTACTTTATTTTCCTTTCTCTCTATTGTACATTCTCCCCACCCCACTGTCAGCTGGCTTGAGTCACCATGATTCTTCTTCCACCAGGAGAAAAATTCTTGATTCTGTGTGGCTGTCCACACACACACACACACACACACACACACACACACACACACACACACACACTGGCTTCCTGTCTCAGCCAACTCCTTCCTGTTATGTAGGTAGAGACAGAGTTCACATCTTCTGTTTCTTTCACAGGAGTATTTAGTCCTTAGGGCTAAGTACCTGCTAAATTAATTACTTACATGTAGTCAAATTCCTCATACTCCTCACCTTATTTCCCTCTATATATTCTACATTCTATATGTATGTAGATTATATGCAAATTACATAGACCTGGTAGTGAGAATACATGTGACCCAGGCATGACCCCTCAGGCTTAAACTGTTTTTTCCAGTTTAACCCCTTTTTAGTCCACTTGGAGCCAGGAGCCAGGATGGCCATTGTTTTAGTAAAACAAGATAAGTGAGCTTCCCCACAGCTATTAATCGTCTCCCAGTAACTTTTGTGGGAGCAAAATGATATACCATTATATCCCTTCTTACAGATAGACAGACAGACAGACAGATAGATGGTTAGGTAGATAGATAGATAGATAGATAGATAGATAGATAGATAGATAAGTTTCAAAGACCTGCTTTTCTTTTCTTTTTTTTTTTTTACCTTTGGGAATAACCAAACCTAAAAGAAAATTCTTTATGAAATTACTAGAGACTACTGTATTACTTTAGAGAAAAGGAATGGGCAGGGCAAAGTTGAGGGGGGAGGCATTGTTAGGAGAAACTTTTTTTCCCCTTAAAAAAAACAAAATCAAAACAAACCGACAACAACAAGGACAACAAAGGAAACCCAGAAACCTAGCTGTATGACTTGCTACTTTAGGATAATGCGTTGGACTTTTTTTTTTTTCAAAAGTTGCAAAATCTTTAGTAGAAATCAGAGAGTGACAACAGCTCAGCGCCCAACCCCAGTAATGGCTGCTTCAGGGAATCCCCTATGTCTCATTCTCCCCACCTGAAAATGTATCAGCAAGTAGAATTGGAGCTCTTCCTTTTATGAATTAGTCAATAGGGTTTTCTAAAAGACAGTGGAGGCAAACTTACATTTTGTCTACAAATGTCTTCAAACTTACATTTTGTCTCCTTTATATGAAAATACTACTGTGGAAAATTAGGCTGTTGTATGCATAATTTAACTTTAGGCTGTCTAAATTCTATTGCAAGGCAAATTGGTACCTAGAGGCATGTAATTTGCATATGGATTTCACTACCACCTACTGCCTATTGTCCCTGGTGTTCTTAATGTCTTCCCACCCCCACCCCCTTTCTCTTCTAAATATTCTTCCTTATACTTTTAATGGATGATTCCAAAATTGTAACTAGATTATCCACTGCCTAGCCATTTAATATCTATTACTGAAACATAGCAAAAAAGTTTTTTTTTAAAAGACCACATCATTGGTTCTATATATAACCCTTCTTTCTCAGAAATATACCCAATGGCACATAAGATAAAGCATTTATCTGTGAAATATTTTCTTTACATGGTCCTCATGAAAATATAGTAATGCTGGAGTGTGGGATAAAGGCTGTGAACTACTGGTTACAGCTTATTATAGTCAGGGATGGGGAGTTAATGTATTCTACCACATATGACTTCATGGTCCCATTTGCCAGTGGGTTAGGGGGTGTGTGTGGGGGTGATCAGTGGACTATCAGTCTCAGTTGTCTTATAGTGACTGGTTTCAGGCTTCCTTGCTCTATGTTCCAGTGAGGAAATCCTTCTCTCTGCTGTGGGTTTGATAACATGAGCTATGCTGCCATTTCTTCCTAGATCAATGTTTAAAAGCTTTTCAGGGCAAAGATAGTAACATATGAACAAAGAGCCCAGGGAAACAGCCTACAGATTGCTCTTCTAAGATCCCATTTTTCATCTGATCATATTTGTGTGTGTGTGTGAGGGAAACATTTTTTTTTAGAAGGAGTGCATTCTGAGATACTTGATTATAATGGTTCATTCTGGATAACCTTCAGATTTTATTTTTAGAGACCTGATAAGAATTGAAGAAGGAAATAATTGCTGATAAACTATATATGATTTCGTCGTCCCAGTGATTAGGTTATTCAGATAGGGTATATAGCTATATTTATTACAAGAAGTTTTTCAGGACAAGAATGAGAAATTCTCAGATCTGAGTTCTATAGTTACTCTGGCCCAAGAGAAAAAAAAAAAAGATTTAACATTTTTTTCCCTAGTAGCAAGGCAGCACCAGAGGGGATTCCACTGTACTAAAAACTGATGCTTATAGCTAGCGTTTATATAATACATTAAAATTTGCAGAATATTTTAAAATATAATGTCATTTAATCTTTTCTATAGCCTAATAAGGTATTATAATTATCTCTGTGAAGAAACAGGCTGAGTGCTATGAAATTACTTGCCCAGGTCACGCAATTATTAAGTATTCGAGACAAGTTTTAAGTTCATGTATTCTTGTCACCAAATTGAGTACTCTTTCCACTATGACACTTAGTTGCCTAGATTAGTCAAACCTGGGCTTACTTCATCCTTACCCTGCTGTTTATTAGGTGTGTGATGCAGAGATTTCTAGGCCTAAAGTCAAGAAAACCTTGGTTCAAATCCCACATTTTTTCATTTGCCAGCTGTGTGACCCTGGACATGTCACCTAATCTTTTGTTTTGCTTTTAGCCTCAGTTCCTAATCTATGAGACAGTTATATGTCCTCTAAAGTCCCTTGCAGCTCTAAATCTATAATGCTGTGTTTGTGATCTGCCTTAATTAAAGGAGTGCTCACACTGGAATTCATCCATTTGGAGGAAATCACAGAGCCTTCACATACTCACATAATTTAAAAGGGAGAGAACAGCACCAACAACTGAAGTTATCAGGCATGACTTCAAAAAGGGGATGGCATATGAACTGGATTTCAACAAGCCAAGGATTCCAGAAGGCCTGAGAAGAAAGTGTGCTCCATTTATGGGGGATGGTTTGAGTGAAGGTTCAGACACTGAAAAGAAAATGTCAAGTGCTAGGAACAATTAGTTTTGTTAGAACACCAAGTACCTGAAGAAGTGCAATATGAAATTTCTGGAAAAATAGGTAGTATGTCCTTGAAAGTTGGGCTAAGAATTATTTATTTTATACTACAAGCAATAAAAACCACTAAAAGGTTTGAGACTCCTATTACAATCAGAACTGTGTCTCAAGAATATTGCTTTGGTGACTATGTGTAGAATAGTAACTGGAGACAGGAAAGATAATTAAGAGAGTATCATCATGGTACCCTTGGGGGTTGATGAGGATCTGAACTAGGATGATAGCTGTATGAATGGAATGAACATAAAATATATTGTGGAGGTAGAATCACTTGGACTTGACATTTAATAGTCTATGGGGTTGGATGAGAGGGAAGAATGTTGAATGTCATAAGGATGTAAACCTGGGTGACTAGGAAGAGGACTGTGTACGCAACAGAAATAGGTTAGAAAGGGATTACGGTTGTTGGAGAGAACTGGAACGGTAGGAAGGGATGAACCACATTTTGGGCATTTTGACATTGAGATGTTGACAGTTAGAGATGTGGAATTGACTTCCAGAGAAATATTAGACTAGAATAGGATATATTGAAATGGGATTTATATGCATAAATATGTTTATTGAGCCTTTGGAAACTACTGAAATCTCCTGGGGAGCATGTATAGATTGAGTGAGAAGTCTCAATTCAGGAAGGAAAATATGGTGTCTGTAATCAAGGAATTCCTGTGTGTCTAAAGAGATGCTAAATTATAGGGTACATAACAGACAGGCTAGAGTTCTACAATTCCAGGAAATCCTAATATTGGGTACAGCATAACATCTATGTATAGGAGAAAGCAGTCTATAAAATCTATCCAGCATTTTCAGGCTCCCCTTTGACATACTATTTCAGTAGACGCCATATAAATGCGGTTTGTGGCAGTGGTAAAAGAATATATAGCAAATGGAGAAATGATGAGCATAAAATGATGTAACTAACTACACTTCCACAAAGAATGTGAATTAAGAGAGATTATCACATGTTTCTACTCATCATCAAATGTGAGCTCAAAGAACTCAGGTATTGTCCCATTGACCTGTGAATAGATGCTATTTTATTTCAATATCAGAATGGCAATAGTGTGAAGTCACATATAAATGGATTTTTATTTCAAAAGATTTCAAGAATACAAAGCTTTACTTTAAAAAAAAAATAGCCTGTGGCATATAGATCCTAAAAATAGAGTCCTTGGTTATGTAGAATGCTGGTATTCAGCCATGCTCCCATTTTCAGGTTATTTTGATTATTAGGCCAGTTTAACCTGCAAGTGTGTTGCACATGTACTCAATGAAGATGCATTTATTGTGAATTCGTTAAATTATTTATCATTGGGTTTAATGAGCATTAGCAAACTGATGGCTATTTCTCTCAGCCTTGAATTACATGTCAATTGGTCTCTGTCTATTGGAACAGACTTTTCCACTAGTCTCATTGATGCCTTTATATAATTCGGCCTATTTTACACTAATATCTGAATATGTACTATATTTATTAGTACACATCCTTCCTCCCCTGATGCTAAGGATAATACCTAGAAGGTTTGTAAATTGCCATGAATAAACTCATGAGGAAGCTTACCTCAAAAACCAGGAAGATTTGGGTTCAAGTCCTGCCTCTTACCTGTGCTATGTTTGTGACCCAAAGCAGGTCAATTCACTTCTCAATGCTCTGTGCACCTCCCTAAGATTATAAATTGCAGAAGAATCATTGAGGTGCATTGGTATAAGGAGTTTCCACACTTAGGAGTTCCCCATAGCAATGAAATTACAGGTCTCTTCTATATTTATATCTCTTGGTATCCAACTAGGCTAGACTGTTTCTTAGATAACAACAACGATAAAACCTACTCAAACTTTTCCCATCTTGAAAATCCTCAAACTCTCTCCAAACTTGAAATCTGCCAGATCACTTCCATGTGATAAGTTATGGAATATGAGACATCAGAGAGCCATTTTGCTCTGAAATAAGAAACTAACACAATTGGTTGTTTTCAGTTCCTTTTTTAGTCAAGCCACTACAAAACTTTGGGAACAATATTCTACATTATTATGGATTTCATTTTAGAATGTATTTGTTATAGGGGAAATTTTTCCTCAAATGTTGTATTCCTTCAGAATTTCAAAATACAAATTAATTTTATAGATGACCATCTATATGGAAACAAAGTTGAGAAATCATTATATCACTTGAACAACAGAATGTGTTTGTATGAGTGTGTGTATGTGTGTATTCTTTAGTTAATGCCTAATATGTGTCAGATGAAATAAAATACTACAAGCTGGAGATACAAGGAGTTTACATTCTATTATAGAATATTGTATAGAGGTAAACTGTCTATTTGTATGGTTATAGTGATTAAGGATACAATTTGAAGTCACTTCTTTTTGAGATTACATTTATATCACTGAGGCTAGAAGTGATCATTGGACCTGATCCCAGTATTAATCTGCGCTTGACCTGTTCCATTTCCGACCTATGCCGGTCCCCTCTGCTTTCATAACCCGTTGGCTTCCCACTTCTGATGGTTAACAATATTGATGTTTGACTTTTGTGGAAGACTGTTTTACTTAACCCACTGTAGCTCACAACTCCTGAACTCACATAATCTTACCAGGCTCAGCTTCCCTGAGAGCAGAGATTATGGGCATTTCTCACCATACCTAGCTGAATTCACTTTCTATGGTAAATGGAAATGTGCAATCATCTCCTCTTTTTCACATAACTTCTCTTACTGTACCTTACATGGGACATTACATGTCCCATCTCTGTACTTTTGTACGAGCTACACCCCTTGTCTGGAATGTATTCTGTACTCTCCTACATCATTTTGACTTCCTGAACTCTTTAGAATCTCACTTCATCAGCCACCTCTTACATAAGGTGTCTTTTGAGCAACCCCAAACAGTAGTTCCCTTCCCATGAAATTGCTGTCTATTTTTTATTCAGTGTGTATTATTATATTAAAATATATTAATGTATCTCATAATATCATTACATATTATAATATACAACATATCATTATTTTATCTTAATATATTATCATAATATATATTATTATTTTTATTCAGAAACATTTGTGATAGAAAGCTTTCCCCAAAATAACACCCAAAATTCACGGAGCGTTTTATATTTGGTTGCTAAAGAAGGAGTGAGGCAAGCTTGGCTGGAATTCATCTTTCTTCTGTATCTTCACATACCATAAATTATTCAACCTATTTAGAGAGAACGTAACTATTTTGTTAGCTTAGGGATCTCTGTTTCTAGGCTATTGCTGTGATTCTGCATTTTTCTTCATTGTATTCAAAAACTATATGAGACAGCAACATACTAGGATGTGGGAGTTGATGGGGGACAGGGGAGAGTATTACAAAACATCCAGAAATGGAATGTGAAGAACAATCTTTGTGTTTGCTAATTATGTTCAAAAGTCATTTAGTTGGTAAAAGTGTGATAAGACTCACACTGTGTGTGCTGCTTTTACTCTGTCATGAATGTCAAACTGACCAAGAGACATAGCTACCATTCCCCAGGTTTCCAGTCCTCATTTTTTTTTTTACATCTCTGCTCCCATATACATATATGCCCATGAACAACAAGAAGAAAGATAAAAAAGAATGTGGTAAATATGTATTTTCTTCCTTTTTTCTAAGCTGAGGGTCCAGCTCTTATTTTCCTGATTGATTTGTGATCTCATTGGTACTAAAGCTCCATCAATGGCTGTTATAGAGGGAGCAACATACCTATTGCTTTCTGATATAGAACCTTCTTCCAGCCTGGTCTATCCTTCTTTTTACCTAACTCTATTTTTCCTTGCCAGGACAATTACTTGTATTTGTCCCTCTTTCTAATCTTCCTCTGGTACTAAACACTATCTGAGTCAGAGAATAATGATGTGACAAGGTTTATGACAGCAGCAGCAGTGATGTGTTGTCAAAGTATCATGAAAATTTCAGAGATAAAAGATTCTGCATTCCTTATAAAGAAACTGCATCACCTATTAGACTAGTACAATAGACAGGGAAGAGAAATTCTTCCCCTCCTCAGGAATGCAGGTTGTAAGCAAGCTCAATATCCTTACTCCTATGAAGTATATAAAATACATATGGAAAGTCTATAAAAGTTAACCTGCTATATCATTACTTGAAGAATATGCAAAGAAGTTCAACTGGGATGATGAAGGGACTTTGGTCTAGGCCAGATGGGGATCATGTAAAGCAGGAATTCTTAACTTTACTCTGCATCCCATATCCCTTTGAATATTTGGCACAGAAACATTTTTTACGCATGGCTGCAGGTGAATTTCTATGTTTATATGTGCGGTGATTAAATGTTCAAGAGACATAATTTCTGGTCAATTTAGTCGTTTTATTAATAAGTTCAGCATGTTTATTAGGAAAGGAATGACTATTTGAAGGTCTCTCCTAGACTGAACACAGTCGTGGCAGGAGGCTCACAGTCTATACATCCTTCAATCAGTAGGTGTTCCCCAGGTTGGGGATTAACCCTGATTGGTTAACAAATAAGAAAATAATGAATATTACAATGAAGCTTTGAGAATGACATCATGTCACCCTTGGGCAGAAAGACCATCTCTATACATAGACCGCCTCCAGCCCTGGGAAATCTATTGAGAGAATTTATGCCCCACTTGAACCTGAGCAGAACACTATAGCTACCCCACTTGGGTGGGGTTTGAACAAAAAAAGTTAGTTCAACCTCATCATCAGCAATGTCCTTCAAGAGACTGAAGTTTTAAAATAAGGACTCTAGAAAAAAGGGTGAACTCTGGATCTCTCCACATCGTTGATTATTAATAAAAATTTCTTTCATTTGTTGCAACTTTTAAAAATTTCAGTTATTGGAAGGCAGGTGGGAATCATAGAGGCAGGGAGATTAGCAATAGTGATCCACACAAAAAAATAAATAAATAAAAAATAGAAGACCATTAGAATACTTAATAGAAGACCATAGAAGAGAATTAAAGGAATAAGCTAGTATAAATAAGCTGGAGAGTTTTGTAAGTAGTATGTAGAATTTATTAGATACACATGAGACTGGCAGTTCTTTGGAAGCAAGCAGGGGAAGGGATATAGCGGCAAATTTCAATACTATAAAAATAAAAATGAAAATGTCTTTTAACCTGGAAAGACTTGCATGAACTGATACTGAATGAAGTTTGCAGAACCAGAAGAACATTGTACACAGTAATACCTACCAGTACTGTGTGAAGACCAACTTTGATAGACTTTGATAGCACGGCTGGGATTTAAGACAATTTCAAAAGACTCATGGAAAATGCTATCTACTTCCAGAGAAAGAACTATGGAGTTTGAATGGAGACTGAAGCATACTATTTTCTCTCTCTTTTTTCTTTCTTTCTTGTGGTTTCCCTTTTGTTTTGCTTCTTCTTTCACAACATGACTAATGTGGAAATATGTTTAATACATTGTACGTGTATGACCTAGAGCAGATTGCTTGTCGTCTTGGGGAGGGAAAAGGGGAAGGAGGGAAAAAAGATTTTGTACTCAAAATCTTATAAAAGTGAATGTTGAAAACTAAAAATGGTTTAATGAATATATATATATATATATATATATATATATATATATATATATAT
>CM053582.1:525772502-525827592 GCA_028627135.1 Pseudochirops cupreus | reverse complement strand
AATTCAAAAAAAATTTAATATGAAAAAAATAAAATAAAATAAAAAAACAGAAAGAAGCAAACTAGAACCCAGGCTAGAATCTAGCCCTCTTGGTCCCCAACCCTCCCTTGTGTGCTCACCTAGCACCCACATGATCTTTTCAGTACACCTGCTTCGTCAAAGTGTAAAGAGGTGAAATGATGATGCAAGTGAAAGATAAATGTGAGTTTTAGAGACAGTTATTTGTAACACCCTTCTGCTATATTTGAGATTTGATTTATTGGATTGTTTCTGTAAAAGCAGTCTGTTGCCCAAAGGGAATCATAAGGAAGCAATAAGTACAGGATAGGGGATCATTGATTTCTGTAGAGTCATGGTGTTCAACCTTTCACAGCTGGGGAACCACATTACCGTGAAATAGAATTTCAGCTAGTTGCAGAATTAATCAGCTTTTGCAGCTCTAATTTTTGACTAAGACATTGTGTCAGTGTATTTTGGGCATGCTCTGTTTCAGAGACTTGTGACATATACCATGCTTCTCCCCATGGCATCCTGGTTCCTCCACCTGCCTTTTAAATGGCCTGGCGGTGAAAATAATGGAATTTGTGTCTAAGTTACTTTTCTTCATTCCCTATACTCTCTTCTTCCAACTCCGTGTCTCATTGCTTTAGCCTTACCCAGACTGATCACCTCCCTTTCTAAAGATATAAAGGATTTTCTTTGCTAGGTGCCCCAACAAAGTCATTTGTTACCCATTTTCATAGTTTTAATGTTGCCTATTCTATTTATAGTATTAATGTGATCAAAGTGGTGTCAGATTATCTTTCCAGCCTGATTATATATCACTCTTCCTATTCATTATATTCTAAACCAAACTGACCTATTTGTAATTTTCTATATATGACTCTTCTTCTATGCTTTTGCTTTTTTATCCCTAGCTGCCTTCAAGGTTCATCTCATGTGTCAACTCTTTGAAAATGCCTTTCCTGATTTTCCTCACATGTTGCTATATCCCTACCCCCCTCCAAAAAATAGGGGAAAGAACCTAACATTGTTTCCCAAAATTTGTTTATTTTTAGTTTTAAACAGTCATTTCCACAAGATTTTGAGTTTCAAATTTTTCTCCCCAACTCTCCCCTCTCTCCAACAAAAGATGGCATGCATACTGATTACTCCTTCCCCCAGGCTACCTTTCCTTATAATTCCCCCCATCTCCCCTGTAAAAACAATTTTTAACATTTGTTTTTAAAACTTTGAGTTCCACATTCTTCCATAACAGTCATGTTGTGAAAGACTAACAGTATTTCCCTCCATCCTATCCCATCCCCCATTTATTCTATTTTCACCTTTGCTCCTATCCCTTTTCAAAAGTATTTGCTTCTGACTATCCCCTCCCCTAGTCTGCCCTCCCTTCTATCATACCCCTCTTGTCCCCTTCCCCCCCCCTACTTTCTTGTTGAGAAAGATACCCATTTGAGTGTTTGTTATTACCTCCTTAATATAAATCCAATGAGAGTAAGGTTGACTCATTCTCTTTCACCTCCCTGCTCTCCCCCTCCATTGTAATTGCTTTCCCTTGCCTCTGTCATGTGAGATAATTTATCTTATTCCATTTCTCTCTTTATCCTTCCCCCAATATATTCCTCTCACCTCTTAATGTTGTTTTTAGATATCATCCCTTCATATTCAGTCTACCCTGTGCCCTCTGTCTATATATACATACACACACACACACTTATATATACACACATACCCCCGCCTATACATACATATATGTATATATCTGCATACACATATACACATAAATATACACAGACACATACATATATATGTGTGTACAGAAACACACACATATTCTCTTTAACTATCCTAATACTGAGAAAAGTCTCATGACTTACAAATGTCATCTTTCCATGTAGGAATATAAACAATTCAACATTAATAAATTCCTTATGATTTCTCTTTCCTGTTTACCCTTTCATGCTTCTCTTCATTCTTATGTTTGAAACTTGTATTTTCTGTTCAGCTCTGGTCTTTTCATCAAAAATGCTTGAACGTCCTCTATTTCATTGAATATCTATTTTTTTTCCCTGAAGTATTATACTCAATTTTGCTGGAGAGTTGATCCCTGGTTTTAATCTTAACTTCTGTGAACTCCAGAATATCATATCCCAAAGCCTTCATTCCCTTAATGTATAAGCTGCTAGATCATGTATTATTCTGATTGTGTTTCCACAATACTCTAAGTGTTTCTTTTCTGGCTGTTTGCAATGTTTTCTCTATGATCTGGGTACTCTGGAATTTGGCTACAATATTACTAAGAATTTTCTTTTGGGGATCTTTTTTTTCAAGTGGTGATTAGTGGGTTCTTTCAATTTCTATTTTACCCTCTGGTTCTAGAATATCAAGGCAGTTTTCCTTGATAATTTCTTGAAAGATGATGTCTAGACTATTTTTTTTTATCATGGCTTTTAGGTAGACCACTAATTTTTAAATTATCTCTTCTCAATCTGTTTTCCAGGTCAATTGGTTTTCCAATGAGATATTTCACATTCTCTACTATTTTTTTTTATTCTTTTGGTTCTGTTTTATAATATCCTGATTTCTCATAAAGTCATTAGCTTCCATTTGCTCCATTCTAATTTTCAAGGAAATATTTTCTTCAGTGAGCTTTTGGAACTCCTTTTTCCATTTGACCAATTCTGCTTTTTAAGGCATTCATCTCCTCTTTGGCTTTTTGTACCTTTTTTTGCCATGTGGTTAGTCTGTTTTTTAAGATCTTATTTTCTTTAGTATTTTTTGAATGTCCATTAGCAAGCTGTTGATTCCTTTTTCATGATTATCTTGTGTCACTCTTATTTCTCTTCCCAATTTCTCTTATTTGATTTTCAAAATCCTTTTTGATCTCCTCCATCACCTGTAACCAATTCATATTTTTCTTGGAGGCTTTTGATGCAGAAGTTTTGACATCGTTGTCTTCTTCTGGTTTTATGTTTTGTGTTTTTTTTTTCCTTCTTTGTCACCAAAGTAAGATTCTGTAGTCTGATTTTTTTCTTCTGTTTGCTTATTTTCCCAGCCAATTACTTGACTTTTGAGCTCTTTAGCAAGATAGGGCTCTGCTTCCAAAGTGTGGAGGTTTCTCTGTCCTAAGTTTCTGGGGTTTTGCACAGCTATTGTTTGAGCTACTTCTTAGCAACTGTACATTTTCCATTCTTCTAAGGTGATACCATCAAAGGAGAGATGTTTATTCTTCTCCTGGCCTGTGTTCTGGTCTGTGAGTGACCACAAACACTCTTTTCTGCCTTGAAACTCTGAGGAGTATTCTCTCTCCACAGTCAACACAAACTCTGCCATGCCTGCTTTCTTCCTTGCCCTAAGACTGCCCCCCAAGACTGTGACCCAGATCCAAGCAAGAGCAAAGCAAGAGAATCCTTCCTCAGAGCCAGCAAGGAGATCCCTCCAATTGTGCTATGATAGACTGCTTAATCTCCCCACCATTTGTGGGCCCAGAACTCTGGAAGCACCCACTGCTGTTGCCGCCATTGCCACTGGTGCTGTTGCTGCTATAGCCACCTCCACCATCCCACAGCTGTCACCAAACCACACTCTTCTCTCACCCATTTATTTTTAATTTTAAACAGTCATTTCCACAAGATTTTGAGTTTCAAATTTTCTCCCCAACTCTCCCCTACTCCCCAACAAAAGATAGCATGCATACTGATGACTCGTTCCCCCAGGCTGCCTTTCCTTATAACTCCCCCCATCTCCCCTTTCTCACCCAGGTCCATCAGAGTTTCCTCACTGAGCTTTTACTTTGTCTTTGGTGTTTTGGAATTGAGAACTCTGGAAACCACCACAGCTACCAGTGATTTAGTCCCCTGAGAACTGCTCTGGCCTGGTCTGTGTTGGCGTGGCCCACACAGGATTGTGCTGCTCTCCCAGCCCAATGTAGTAGACCCTTCCTATCAGCTTTCCAGGCTGTCTTCAGCTGGACATGTGTTTCCCTCTGACATTTTGAAATAACTCTGAAATGTGTTTAGAGCCATATTTTTACAGGTATTTGGAGGTATTTGGGGGAAGAGCTCAAGCAAGTTAATGCTTTTGCTCTACCATCTTTGGCTCTGCCCAAATCAAATCCCCAACATTTTTATATGTGTTTTGCTTTTAGCAATCAGTGAATATATTCTATATCTCTCATAGAAATCAAGTTTCTTGAGGACAAAACTTTTATATCTCTACTTTCTAGCATCATGGTCCCTGACACATTGTAGGAGTTTAATAAATACTTATGGATGGTTTTAATGCCTTTGGGGTCCCATCTTTTTGATAAGTCATATGTCATTTAAATATTTATTTATTTACCAATCATATATTTAGTAATCAAAATATTGAGTGTGTGTGTGGTTTTTTTTTTCAAAATAATTTGACTAGAGTTCTTTTATAATTTAACCAGATAGGAAATAACTTCCTTGATTCATGATATTTAAAAAAAATCTCAATTTATGCTCCTGCAGAATTTAAATATATTTATAGGCCTGTCCTAAGGAATTGAATTAGGCAATGACTCCAGGATAATATTCTGCATATTAAAATTAAGAACTTATTTTCAGAAAGGTTTTAGTATGATGCTTATCTATCTATCTATCTATCTATCTATCTATCTATCTATCTATCTGTTTTTCATACTTGAAGAATCAATAGCCAATCAGCTTAAGTGAATTTTCAAATCTGAAAGTCAAGCTTATAGAAATTAAATGTTTTATTTGGGAAGTGTAGTGAATAAAATCTCCTTTGGGGGAAATACAAACCTCAGAAAAATAGAAATTTTTTTTTTTGCAGATTTTGGGGACACTATCAATTAGGGGTGTGTAAAGACACTCATTATTTGGAGACTGAAATTCTAAATTAAAGTTAATTTTGTATTAATTAGCTAAATCAAATAACAATTCTGGGAATTTAGAGATCGTTTCCTCTAGGGTCTTGGTCAATCAATAAATTAATAATAATTGCCTAAGCACCTACTGTCTTTCCAGCACTCTGTTAAGCACTGAAAATAGGAAGACAAAAATGAAATATTCCCTGATTTCATGAGCTTAAGTTCTACTGGGAATGCCAAGAACAAAGGTGTCACCATTGGTTTATGGAACTGAGGTGGATTAGAGGGGTAGGTCATGGGAATTAAGAACTGGGATGTTAGAATATTTGAAGGAACATCAACATATATGTTGAAGTCCCTTAATATTAGGGAAGCTGTTGAGGTGGAGATAAAGGCTATTAAAGCTTAAATTTTCACTACGAATTTTGGGGCACCCCATATATGTCTTTACTTCTATATAAGTATTGAATAATCTGTATAGGGAGTGTGAATCCTTTCTACAGAAACCCTATCCAAAGATGGCCTTTAATCTTCTTGAATATAACCCTTGAGATAGAATTCATTATTTCATACTTTTTCACATTCAGTTTTAATTTCTCTCTCTCTTCGTCTCTTTCTCTTTCTCTCTCTCTGTCTCTCTCTGTCTCTCTCTCTGTATATATATATATATTTACAGAGAGACAGAGACAGACAAAGAGACAGAGAGACAGAGAGACAGAGACAGACACACAGACACACAGACACAGACTATAATTCTAATTTGTATAACTTCTGCTCATTAGTCCTAGAAAATTAAATTAAAACTGTCTTGAAACTATGTGAGGAGCCAATAAAGATAAGCTTCCTGTAGGAGGCAGCCCTTAAGATTCATTCTGAAAGGTGATAGATTCAAAAATAGAGATGAGAAGAGAGTAAATTCTGGCCAAGGGAATGGTGAAAGGCCAGCCTTTGCTAAGCCATAGAGATAGAGGGTGGAGTGTCATAAGTGAGAAAGAGAAAGGAGGCTATTTTGGCTATAATGATCAATGTGTGAAGGAGAGTAATATGTTATTAGCCCATCAAAATTTGAAATTCCAAACAGAGGAGTTTATTTTACTTTTTTCCAGAAATGAGAGGGAGTCACTGGAGCTTCTGGAATGTAAGAATGATATGATCAAACCTGGGCTTCAGGAATATTATTTCTTTGATAAACTACTTAATAAATTAAAATGATTGATTTAAGGAAATTATCAAACAAATAATTATTGACTTAGAGGAACTAGTTAAAAATAAATATTGACTTAAAGGAGCAGAAAATAGCCTTGAGAAAGAAAAAAAAAATCTTACTGATGACATAGTATTATGGTACTCTTTAAGTTACAGGAATACCATGTAGAAAAGGAATTAGGTTTTTTCTGCTTTCCATATAAAGGTAGGACATGGGCAAATAAATGTGCTGAAGATGTCACTAAATAGATTTTTATCAGTATATAAAGAAAAATTTTCTTAGACACTAGAGATGTTGAAAAATGGAATGGGCTTAAAGAAAAGACCATTTATGGAGTATGTTGTTCACCTCCTGGTTGTGTGGAGATGAGCTCAGGGTGCATGAAGAAACAGAGATTTTCAGACATGGATATTATCAGGATTCATTTTGCTTTACTGGGCATACTTGATACTTTTTTTTCTTTTATTTTCATTGGCAGAGTGGCAATTTGTAGGAAGATAGGGAAGAGATAGGGAGATAGACTTACCAAAGTAGAAAAAAAAAAGAAAAAAAACAAAGTGAGTAAAGAAATAAATTAAAACATTAAAATGAATAGAAGAGAACCAAATGAAGGTGAGTGGGAAACATACACAAAAAGTAGAGATGAAACAACTTTAAAAATAACATGCCGAATTTGTTGCATACTTGGAAAGAAAGAAAAAAGTCATTTACGATGTATGTTTGTTGCTGCAAATGCAATCTATTTTTCTATTCTGTTTTATACATGGATATACTCAGCTTATTTGTATTAAATTTCAGAAGAAAAATACACTGTTAAATTTTTAAAATATGATGAGCTGCCATCAGAGTAACAAGTTTCATCTCATTTGCAATATTTAACTAGAGACATGCTACTACTTTTCAGGTGGGTATTGTAAAAATTGATTTCTATACAAGAATTGGTTGTGCTAGATGATGTTAGAGGTCCATAATATTTTTTGGACTACAAGGCTGTTTCACAAAAATAGGGTGCCCAAGATCCAACATAATCTAATGACAAATCCTGGAGTGAACTAATGATAATTTATGACTAGGTGATTGTTTTCACATTTGACAGTTGTGCCTTTCTTTGTGTCTGGATTTCTATGGGAGAAATTTATTTCATTTCACAGCAGACTGGAAATAATAGCTCTAGTTCAGTAGAAAACATCTTTAGACTTCTCATGCCTTGAGTTTGGCTTCCCAAGCACCTCAGGTCCTGCTTTTCCCATGATCCAATATACCGCACATATATATATATATACATATGTAAACAGTGCGCATGTATACATACATGAATATAAATATACACATATGTATATGCACACATGTGTGATGTGCATATATGTACAAACATATAGGTATACACATGTGTATATGTATTAGGTATGTATGTATATATTTCCTTGCGTTAGCCATATAATAGTAATTTTATGGACATGTTGATTTTTTTTATTAATTTAAATCTTTGAACTGAATCATTGGGTTAGACATGTCTATTCTATGTAATTTATTATATATTCTATATATAATATATATTCTATATAATATATTATATACTATATAATTTATTATATATTCTATATATAATATATAATATAATATATTATATATTCCATATAATTTATTATATGTCATATGTGTGTGTATGTGTATGTTGCGGGGAAAAAAGATAATCATCTTCTCTATTTGTTTGGGAGACGCTACTCAAGGACCTGGACAAGCACTAAGAGGATTCAAAGGAAAGAAAATGAGATTTAGGAAAGGTAAAATGAATGATGTATGGACTAGTTTATGTGAAGGGATTTTTAGAATAATGTAAATGTTTTATGGCCTGCTTACTTATCCCCAGACCATGATGTTGTCAACATGATAGATGCCTTAGTGAATAAATAATTTCTAAATTGCTACTTGGAAACAATGAGACATCTTAGGGTAAAAATTGCATTATTTATTTTAGGCATTTTTATTCAGTAAATTCCTTGACCTACTTCTCTAGTTCTTTGGTAAGAAAAATGTTCCTCAAGGAGCCAGGAATGCTTTCTCTTGCCCTTCTGACTTTGATTTTTATCAGCACATTGCTTGTTATCATCTTGGTATTAAGCAACTTTTGACATGCTTGCATTTTCTCTGTTTCTTCCATGTCAATATTTTGATGTATTCTATCTATATCATTCTCTCTCTCTATCTCTCTCTCCCTCTTTCTCTCTCTCCTTCTATATAGAAGGTACTCGTCATTTAGTGGAAAGAATGTATGTGTATGTGTATGTATCTATAGCTATCTATATCTATAGTAAACACCAGAATTGTGTGGTGTGTGTTTGTGTGTGTGTGTGTGTGTGTGTGTGTGTAAAATATTAAGCACTAGAGTACAATGTCAAAATTGGAAACAGCTATTTCCTTCAAGAAAATTACATTCTAAAAGAGAAAACAATAGGTGGGCATGTAGGTATAAGAAAGTGTTCTCCTAACACTGATTAATACAGTTGCAGAAGCTTTATATGTCTCCATTGAATTTATCAATAAAACTATAAAATACATGTGAACAAATCATTAATCAAGGAAGAATTAAGATGCTTTGGTAACTGGATGAAATTAGATGATACAAGAAATGTTTTGAGATTCACTGAAAAAATCTAAGACGGCTATGCAACTAGACTTATTAGAAGAAAACAGTTTGAAAGTTCTCATTCTAATAGGATATTCTAGAAATAGGTCACTGCAGTAGTAGTTAATGAATCTGCGCTTGGAGGGAGAATCAAATTCTCTCTCCTCCCTCTCCCTTCCAATTACAAGAAGATGACTTTGTGAACTATAAAAAGTCAGATTTTTGGACTTCCTTTTGGACAGGTACTAATGTCCCTAGAACATCAATAGATGATGGTAATGTCTGCATTTGGAGTAAAACACACACACACACATACACACACACACACACACCATGGAAAAACTAGACACAACAAGACAACTTTAGGACTACATAAAAGCATAATTCTTGGATACCAGGAGAGAACTCTACCCATAGGGAACTTTATGAGTATCTCATAAAGGGAAAAAAAATGTCTCCCAGGTGTCAGAACCAATGAATTTACCATTAGCCCAAACCAGACATTAAGTGAAGCTTTCTTCTCTCGTAACCTAAGGTGGCTAATTTCTAGCTGCCTTCTTTTGGGAAGTGGAGTCGCCAGCTTTAGTTACTAGGCCATAATGACTAGCCCATAGCCATTTCCTATTTTAAATAAATTCTGCATAGAAATTTTAGTTATCACTGAGAAATTCCGTCTGTTCTGTGACTTAAGCAAAATTTCCCTTCATATTTTCTGTCATGTTGCTTATATCCATGCCTCTTTGTTTTTTATTCCCACTGAAACCACTTAGCACAGGTCTCCATTGCTACTAACTTATTTTCATAGTTTGCTAATAGGACCTTCCAGCTTCTCTTTCTTCCCCTCTCTGCTCCATTCTTCCTGCTAATGCCAAATTAATCTGCTTCAGTCAGTCAGGCATGTCATTTCTCTACTTAATCCATTATAATGGCTCCATATTGCCTACTGTGTTCCATAATCACAGGCAAAGCATTGAGCCTTTCTGGACCCCAATTTCTCATTGATAAAATGAGAAAATGTGGTGAGCTAGACTCTAAGATCCATACTAGATCTAGACCTATGAACTTTGACTGCTGTTGGAATTTAAAGTCTCCCTCATTCTAACAATACCCTGCCATTCTCACCTTAACTCATACTACTCCTATTTTCATTTTTCATATTCTAACCAAAGATAAATATTTACCCTCCACCTTTGTGCACCCAATACTTTCCAACATCTCTGCCTCTGACCATATCTAGAATGTTCATGTTCTACTTCTTTTCCTACATCTCTACTTCCTAGCCTATTTAATTTCTACCTGTCTAGCCAAACTCATCGTGATTCTCCTCTAGACTTTATCTTTTCTCTGCATAATCAGTAATAATTTTCAACCTATCAATAAACATTTGTTAAGTACTAACTGTGTGTTAGATCTTATATTAGGTAAAACCAAGGCTTTTTGACTCAAAAACTATCCTGATATCTCCTCTCCTGTGTTGTGTCTTGTATGAGTCACATCTTTCAAATAAATAACAAAGTTCTATAAGGATAAGTATTCAATACTTTTTGAACTCTGGATCTTCCTCATCCTCTACTTACATCATCACCTTCTTTGTAAATTATTTCTCTGTGTTCCTTAGCTCTGAGAAGTGAGCTTTTGTCTTAATTTGCTGAAGCCCAGGCCTACATGTCACTTCTGGGTCCATTCCACTACCTACCTTTTCTATTTCTAAATCATTTTGCTCTGAATGGTGAGCTTTTTGTCTTATCTTTCCTTGGTAACCATTCTATTTTCCTGCTGACTCCATACTATGCCCCCACCTGCTGTCTATCACACCCTTCCATTTTCTAGTACCTTATTAGAACTGTCTTCCCTCATTACAGTATAAATTCCTTGAGCGACTATTCTACTTGTGTATATTTATATCCTCAGCACTAAGCAAAGTTTCAGCCACATAATTCATTCATCATGTTGTAATCTATATTTTAATTGTCAATTATATATCATCAATTTGTTTTCCTATATCAGTTATTTCACTCTCTCTCTCTCTGTCTCTCTATTTCTCTCTCTGTCTCTGTCTCTGTCTCTGTCTCTGTCTCTGTCTCTGCCTCTCTCTCTCTCTCTTTGGGTTTCTCTTTCAATCCACTTTGCTGTGTCTTCCATGCCTTCATACATAAAGAATCTGTCATTATATTTGTCGGGGTGCTTCCTCTATCAATACTGATCAGAGCTGTTTTAGGCTCAAAAAACAGTTTTTGTGAACTGCTGCAAAACAACATATATTATCCTGAATCTGACCTAATGATGGACAACCCCAAAGTTAGCAAGGTTGATTGTCAAACTGAAAAACAGTCCATTGCTAAATCCATATAAGAAGCAGCCACTTCAGCTTGGTAGGGCCTATCAGAGGAAATAAATGCTCTGCCAGGATAATCTTATAGGACCCAAGGTCATACCACATTCACAAAGGAGGGCTCTACACACAGTAGGCCCTTACCAAACATTTGCTGAATTAAATTTAGTGATACATGTGAGTTCTCTTCATATGTATATATGTATATATATATATATGTATATATGTATATATATACACACACACACACACACACACACATAAATACACATGAGTATGTGTATATACATGTATATGTGGAGAGTTCTACATATACATACACATGCATATGTATTATGCATGTGTGTATGTATGCATACAAACATAAATATATGCATATGTGCACACACATATATGTATTGTGTGTATGTATATGCACAAAATATAAATGTACATGCATATCTATACACACATACACACATATCTATACACACATATAGGATAAGCAAACATATTATTGGAACATCTCAAATTAGAACAGCCAAAACCAGAGAAAACAACCTTACTGGATAAAATGTATATTAAATATGTGTGCATGTGTAAATAATATTTTTCTTCAAAAGACATTTCTGCATGTGATAGAGTGACCTGAGCCAACTATCCTAATGAATAACAAAATAGAAAAGGGACTCCCTGTTTATTTCTTACACAGTGATCACAAGCAGCATCACAATGCCTGAATTTTTCAGCAATCAGCTAAAACTATGTTTGGACCTGTACAGACATGTATCCTTCATCTCTAAATATGTCTTTTCTGGGTGACTTCTTACAAGTCAGACCATACAGTTTGACTTTTAGCTTGCATTGTATACCACCTGGAGGGTACATGTAACTGAATATAACATATTTGACATAATATCTATAAAAGGACAAAAACAAACCTGTCCCACTAAAGGTGAAATGTCACTGATCTGTACAATATACTTGTAGGCAATGCATGTCTTCAAATATGTCTCTTCAACAGAGGATTAAAAAAAAATCTGTAAGTACTTAATGAAAAGTATTTGAGAGAGGATTGGCAGATATATCTGACTAATGGTGTCAAACGCAAATAGCTTACCCATGCATAAGGATCCACACATGTAAGTCACTTATTGGCTTATAAAACCCATATTGATAGTATCTGTGTTCTGTTGCATTGTATTTTATTTTATTTTTTGCTAAATATTTCCCAATTACATTTTAATGGCCACACTTGAAATGCTTATAGTACCCTACAAATCAAGAAACTTATGATCTCCCAGTTTAAATATCACTTTCTATTATCTACTTGTGTACTTGGGTGTGGTTTTCTTGGAAGTTACCCCTTTATGTGTAGGTTAGGGAAATTGTATACAATATGTATATCAAGGTCAAAATAGTGTACTTAGGAGGTAACCCGTTTATCTGTCACTTCACTTGAAGGCACTTTTTCCTAATATGTGAGTGAAAGGGTGCTGGGAAATTGATCTGACCTGGTGAGTTTATAAAGAAGAGATTTCTATTAATGGCAGTTGGCTCCAGAATTGTTTTTTGTATTAAGTAGTATCTATTTAGTGCCTCATCTATCTGTCTATCTATCTATCTATCTATCTATCTATCTATCTATCTATCCATCCATCCATCTATCTATTTATCTTTCAATCTTTGTATTCTATACCACCTGAGACAAAAGACAGAACCTTCAAAGTACCAATGAACTGGTAATTTTATGTTAGTATGTTAAAAATTCTAGGATCCTTTTTTCTCTAATTTAGTTCTTTTTAGTCTTATTTATGATCACTATTACTACTACTACTACTACTACTACTATCATCATTATACTATTATTTTTGCTTTTGTTAAACATGTCCTAGGTAGTCGGACAAGAAAAGTGTACACCAGTCAATACTTGAACACAATATATCTTAATTATTTTTCAGACCCCATGATCTAAATTATTTTTAATTCTAAGAAATAACTAGGTCAAAAATGAAAGATGAGTAATGATTCTTTAATATTCTGGCCTGATATGTTATATCTTTATTCAGTCAATATTTTACCCTGCCAATTACTAGAACTACAACATGTTTCCTTCATATCATTTAACCTAACTTTCCTCTTCTCAGTAAACTTCTTAATGTAGCAAATATTTACCATGTTTCACATGATCATTCATTAAATAAGCACTTATTGAAGACATCGCATTTGTCTTCTGCTCTAAGAAACTGACAAACTCCTTATTTATTTAATTAAATCTCCTACTTAGAATGCTTGTAGTATCCAATGAATCAAGTAATTTGACATCTGAAAGTTCAAATATCACTTGCTGTTTTCTAGTTTTATATTAGGGTGTATTTTTTTTAGAAGTTGTATCTGGACCTAGGAAGTAATATATGGTCTGCATATTTGGGGAGAATTGGTTACCCTCAGAAGGAATCCAATTGAATTTCACAGTGATAAAAAAAATAAAATATGTACACACATAAGTAATGGTAATGAATTCTGAAGGTCATTTTGTATTGCTATAATTGACAGATACTTAGCACCTAGTTTCAAATTAAGCCTCCGTTAAAGTGACAGAAGGCATGAACCCCTGTTGCTGACATAACAAGAAGGGGCTAAACAGAAAACCCCTGTTGCTGATGTGACAAGAAGGAGCTGAATAGGGAGGAGCAATACTGTATATAAGGAAAAACACTAGCTGAGAAAGTCAGAATTTCCTGGGAACTTGTGGTAGCAGAGCTTTTTCCAAGAGCCTGCTGGAGCTGCTGAGGAGCTGCTGAGAAAATATGACTGTGGTGCCAGTATTTTTCTGTTTGGGCTTTGTTAAACCTTAACTTCCTGGGAACAGAGACTATGAAGGATTTAAGGTGGACTGGAAATTGTGAGATTCAGCATGGAATAGGAACTGCACTGTCTGCCTTTGAACCCAGGTGACATTTTGGTGAATCCAGGTAGGAGCTGGGACCATGGAGGTGGATCCCAGGAATCTGAGAGCCTCCCAAGTCAAGCAGAAAGAAGACTTTACTTGGATACTGTGTACTGACTGAGAAGATCATGATTTACTTGTGACTGTGGCCTGTGTATTTTCTGATGATTGAATAGTGAATGATGACTGAAGAGTGACTGAATTGTAACTTTGTGTGCCCCATGAGTGGAGAATTTTGATTATTGTATTTTGTGACCCTTAAGCCTCCTTAAGGATGTTTGAATGAATGAATTCCTAAGTGATTGATTGACTAAATGACTGTACTTTGATCAAAACTATGTGACCACTGTGGTGAAAACTATGTGGTTGTTTTAGTGATGTCATAACATTGTAAATGCTGTATTTTGATTTTCTGTGATAAGTTGTAACATTATGAATGCTGTACCTTGATTTACTGTGAATGTTTTGCTCTGATTTGTTATTGAATAAATAGAGTGCTCACTATACTATGTAATCAGAACATTGAAAGCTACTCACAGCATCAGTCTTCTGGAAAGCTGCTAGTGTGTGGCTTTATGACATAGTAAGAAGACAAGGACTTAATGAGGTTAGCTCAATCATCAACAAGCATTTTTAAGTGTTTGTGTGAATGTCAGGCACTGTGCTAAGAATTAGCTATACAAATATAACAATGTTCTGCCTTGCTTTAAAATAAAATTTGAACAGAGAAGACAATACATAAATAACTATGTGCCATATATACATTTAAACATTTAAATAGAAGGTAATTTCAGACGGTAGGAACTAGCAGTGGCTGGGTGGGGGGGGACTTGGAAAAGGCTGAGACGAGTGCAGTTTGACCTCAGTCAAGAAAAAAGACAGAGAAGGCAAGAGATGGAGAGAAGGAGTGAGAATATTCCAGGAACAAACAACAGCCAGTGTAAATTCATGTAGTCCAAAAAATGGCATATGGGCTAGAAACAGTGAATTGGCTAATGTTGCAAGGCAATAGAGTGTTTGCAAAGGAGTAAAATGAAAAAAAAAAGACTAGAAAGGTAAGAAAGGACAGCAAGGTTGCAAAGGGCTTTAAATATCAGAGTGTTCAATAATTGCTTTTGGAGAAAATAGGGAGCCAATAGAGTTTATTGAGTTGGGGTGAAGAGAGACAACAAAATAAGACCTCAAACCTATGCTTTTGGAAAATCACATCAGCAATTTAGTAGAAGTATTAAAATAAATACCAGAGAAACATTATTTTTTTTTTCTGCACACTGAAATGCCTCTCTTATTTCTCTCTTTCTCCTACTTTTCCTAAATTCCCATTGTGTTTGGTCTTAGCAGGCTAAACCAGAGAACAAAATGAAAGGGAACTCTGTGGGATTTTAATTTGGGATTACCAACCCTAGGGTGGGGGAGGTTCAAGGGTACAGAGCAGTTCTATAAGTGCCTAAGATTTACCTTTTGGATAAAAGTTGTTTAATTAAATTCAGTCCAAAAAATTTCTATCAGTTACCTACTGTATGTATAGGTTGTTGTGCTTGGGGGTGGGAAACATACATAAAATTCAGTTGCTGCCCTCATGACGCTTATATTTTCTTTAGTCATTTATAGATGAGCAAAACCTAGTTTAGGTTCTAATCCCTAAATCAAAATCTGAAAGGCAGGTCTCAAAATAAACATCACCTTTTCATGGGTTGGCAAACATTTTGTGTCCTTTCACTTATTTTCCTTTTGTGTGTAACTCTTAAAAACACTCTGGACCTGTATGCCCCAGCACCTCAAGATGAAGAGACTACATTGTAAGTCCTTACTTGAATTATTTTTCACTGTAAGTGGTACTTCTCAGAAATTAGAGGAATTGAGAAAGAAAGGGGAAAATACTATAAAGTGTAGATGGAAATTACCTTTGCCACCAATTGCTCTGGGATCCTGTATGATTCATTCACTCTCTTGTATGGTCATTAGAGGTAAGGGATTCACAGAAAACTAAGTTTGGGAGTACTGGAGAATATAATACAATTCCCTTCCACAGTTTTAGAGTCAACATATCAGGAGAAAAGGACAGACTAACATGTGAGTAAGAGTACTATTGAATTTTCTGTGTCCAAAAAGAGTGGGGAAAAAAAATCTCAAAAAAGGACATCAATCTAAGGTTTCCATTTAGAACAACCATTACCAAAAGAAGTCCATTTCAGTTCCACCTTGGGAATAATGTGCGAGTTTACTTAATGCTAGAACAGCCCTCTTTAGGAGAAATCTCCCAACCTTGAGTTTGGCAGGTGTGTAATGCAAATTTAATAACAGCCCTTTTTACATTTACTGCAAGAATTGATTATTATGGGTTATAAAGAGAACTGTCAGTCCTCTCAGCAGCTGCTTGATTCAACTGAACTTTTGAATTATTTGCCAAAAACTCTCTATTTCTCCCATGCCTGCAAAGTGAACAATTGTCTGATCTGTGGCAGCAGGGAGACAGTGATCTTTGGCTTCTGCCAGCTGAGAAATGGTTTGTTTTCCTTTCAAGCTGAGCTGTATTCTTAAATTTTTTTCTTGACCATTAAATATTTTATAAACCATTTTCCTGCTACTGAACGGCAAATTCTAATCAGACTGCAGATGTATGGCAAAAAGGACAAAGTTACATTCTCTCTAAGGTGTTTCAATGAAATGTCTGTCCCTAAAACTACTGGATTTTTATAGGGTAGTAGGTTATTGCAAAATGTCTTCTTTCTAGAAAATGCATTCTTCAAATTCTGAAAAAAAATCAGTAAAATGAGCATTCTTTGTCTTTCATCTGGATGTGATATTTCTTTTAGTTTCTATCTGTTAATAACAGTCTTTCATATTTTTCATGAAAGCTACCCAACCACCTTTGTGAATGGTCTTGCTCAATCAGATCTAAAATTCTGTGGCTCTGTATAGTGGCAGCACATTTTGGGGTCATAATAAATATTTAAGAAATAGCTGTTGTTAGTTGTTTGTGTTTTTACAGGGGCAAGGAGGTGAAAGAGGATTTTTTTTTCCCTTTGATTGTGTTCCAATCACTTAATACAGTACTTGGCACATAAAGGAGACTAAATGTTTGTTGGCTAGATAATTTAGCTAAGAGGGTGTTATTTTGAGAAATAAATGAAATCCTCTCTAAGAATCATTACTTCAGATATATTTGCTTCTTTTTTCCCCTAAAAATGTGTTGTTAGAAATGAGGGAGATTTAGGGATAATTTACACATGGTGTATATCAATTTTGTTCAGTAAATTTGAACTACATAAAGCCTTCATGAGCCTTTCTGAGTCAGGAAATCTGAGTTCTATTGAGGGTGTTAATCTGGTGAAAGGTTGAAAGGAGAAGAGAAATACACTGTTTCTCAAAGGAGTTTGAATTCTCTGCCCTCACAACAGAATACTTTACTATGAAGCAAAAGTAAAGAAAAGGTTGTGTTAGAATGCAAGTAATTTTTATATGATGTTATACTTCTTGAGATATTATTGAATACACTTGCAAGTAAACTCCAACCTACATTATCAAGAAGCCAAGGAATTATGGAGTTGTAGAACTGGATGGGGTGTTAGAGATTACTTGGTTCAAATGACTTTCTCCCTGTTACCTAGGAAATAAAGTTTTATGTCCTTATCATGACTTTAAAGTATATCTAGCAATCTGGTTTCTGCCTGCCTCTCTCTCTCTCTTTCTCTCTCTCTGTCTCTCTCTCTCTCTCTGCTCTCTGACACAACCTCATATTCTGTTCCATTTATTTTATGTTCCTACCATACTCTTTCTTGTCCCTCCTCTCCTAATTTGCTTCAATCTACATTCAGACTCTGTAATTTTTTCTGTGACTGTGGATAGTCCTTTCCATCATGTCTCTTTTGGAGTTCTCTTAGATCCTTGCATTGCTGAGAGGAGCCCAGTCAATCAAAGTTATTCATAAGAGATATGTGTCTGTAATTGTGTACAAAGATCTCCTGGTTCTACTCTCTCCTCACTCAGCATCAGTTTATATAAGTCTCTTCAGGTTATTATGAACTCCATCTGCTTCTCATTTCTTATAGCACAATGGTATTCCATTGCATTCATGTACCACAATTCATTCAGCCATTCCCCAATTAATGGGTATCCTTTGATTTCCAATTCTTTGTCATCACAAAAGAGCAGCTATAAATATTTTTGCACATATGGGTCTTTTCCCCACTTTTATGATCTCTTTGGGATACAGCCCTAGAAGTGCTATTGCTGGGTCAAAGGGTATGTACATTTTTAAACCCCTTTGGATATATTTCCAAATTGATCTTCAGAACAGTTGGATCAACTCACAACTCTACCAATAATGCATTAGTGTTCCAGTTTTCCCATATCTTCTCCAGAATTTATCATTTTCCTATTTTGTCACATTAGCCAATCTGACCAATGAGATGTGGTACCTCTGAGCTGTTTTGATTTGTTTTTCTCTAATAAATAGTGATTTTGAGCATTTTTTTAACATGCTGATAAATATCATTAATTTCTTCCTCTGAAAACTGCTTTTTCATATCCTTTGAAAATTTATCAATTGGGGAATGACTTGTATTATTATAAATTTGACTCAGATCTCTGCATATTTTAGAAATGAGGCCTTTATCAGAGACACTGACTGTTAAAATTATTTCCCAATCTTGGTTACATTGGCTTTGTTTTTACAAAACTTTTTCACTTTAATATTGTCAAAATTATACATTTTGAATTTCATAATGCTCTCTTTCTCTTAGAAAATTTAACTTTTAAGAATCTAATTGAGAAAAAAATAGTAATTTCTTCATGGCAGAAATTTAGTTAGCAAAAAGCTGGATTTAGCTTTTATCCCTCCCCCCCCCTTTTTTTAAACCCCTTATTTTATCCTTAATTTAGGACTTTGGTTTTGGGAACATCTGCTCTTCCACCCTCTTCAGCACATTTCCTTAGCACAACGTTGACTTTCTGCTGTTGGCTCTCAGATATTCTGCCCCAAAGAAGAAAGACATTATCTGGGTGTAACCTGGTAATTTTGTTAAGAATGATGTGTGTGTGTGTGTGTGTGTGTGTGTGTGTGTGTGTGTGTGTGTGTGTGTGTAAAAGATCTCAAGACTTAGATTGACCTAGGCATCCCTAGGATAGTCAAAAAATTCAACATGTGCTTGAAGAAAATTGAAGCTATAAAAAACATTCCTTCCCTTTCTCCTTCCCCCATTGGAGAATGAAGGAAATGGAAAAGTCAATCCAATTTATACAAATATATTTTATAAATTGGATATGAGATAAGAGACTACCCTTTGTAGCCTTATTGGAGTAATGTTAAAAGAACGAAAATACATAATCTGCATGACAACCTTGCTCATAGAATTAATTACACCAAGTGTAAAACACACACATGCACCATAAAAATGCATACACATGCACACACATGTATATATACACATACACACACGTATACATACATGTGTGTATGTAATAGGTACCATAAGAGTTTAGTTCAATTCATGGATGTTAGATCTACATCACAGTATTAAAGAAGATAAGATAGTAGAGCACGTTTTTCTCCTATTGATGTGAATACAACTAAGGTATAACTCTAGCCTCCCTAACACTGATGTTTGATGTTGCTACCTGAGAGAGAAATAAGAATCTTGCATCTATGTGGAAAAGTAGACTCTTTTTATTAGTCTGCCCACTGGCAAAGTAATTGACCAATTCAATGTGTGGTGGGATGAGAATGCCCAAAAAAAAATCCAGTGCAGTTCACTGAGCAGAAATTTAATTTTCAATGAATTGTTTTAAACTCCTTCTCAAAGGGCTTCCACACTTCTCAACTAGTATCTTTTATTTTATTTTATTTATTTATTTATTATGGTAAAATAACATATTCTTTCTAGTATCTTTGGGACACTGAGATAGACCTTCCAACATGTGAAAGTTGCTAGTGTAAAAGATACTTTTTTTTTTTTTACTCTCGGAGGGTTAAGTACAATGTGATATTTAACATTTTTTCAGTTTTAAAGTATTCTTTACTCCCTCATTATTAAGTTGGCCTCAAGTCCAATAAGCAACATCTAAAAATGGCACATCTCATTTCCAAAATAATAGTAGCAACAGCAACAATTAAAGGTAACGAAACCAGTAATGAATTTTAAGGTTGATTCCTCAGCAGAGAATTTATATTCTCTCTTTTTTTTTTCCTTGGGAATATTTCTCATATGCCCTCAGCCTTATTAATGTTCAGTAGATATTTAAATATGAATGGAGAAAGCAACTGAGCACAGTGTGGCAACCACTAGAGACAGCAATTGTCAGATGGAAATTAATTGATCGTAATTGGCTTGCCATTGTATTGCATTCTGAAATTGTAGCTTATTAAAATTGCTGATTATAAAACAAGAATCTCACTCTTTATATTGTATGTTATGTAAATGACTAAGCTGTTCATGTAGGAATGATCAGTGAATATCAATAAATGGATAATAAGAAATTAAAGGAAAAGTTAGCCAACTCATAGTGAATTAATGTAGTGCAACAATCAGAGAAGCAGTTGAGTACATCGTATTTCATATCTAATTTGTTGGTTTGAGCCCTTGAATTTTAAACATATACTATGGAAAAATGCAGACATAGAAGAGACTCATTGCATGAATACCTCCCTACTAATCCTGAATACTGCACATAAAATAATGTTATCAGCTTTATGGGATATTTTCTACACAATGACTTTGTAGGTGGGGGAGTAGAAGTATATCTTTTTTTATAGAAGAAGAAACTGAGACTGAGAGGTATGAAGTTGCTTGCTCATGGTCACATAACTAGTGTGTATCAAAATAGGTTTTGAAAGCATGTCACCTACCTCAAATAGTCAACAATTTGGTTGAAAACACATCCAGGTTGATTAGGAAAAATGATGAGGCTATTGTTTGTTTTAAATACAGTTCAGACTCAATCGTCTTTAATGTCCTTTCCATCTCCAAGACTTCATGAATTTATGATTCTCTCAGTGTCAGGCTATTTATGGTGAGCCATGTAGACATAGGAAGAGTAAGTCTCTCTATAAGAGCATTAAACCACTGAAATTTCAGTTTTAGAAATTGAATACCATTACAGTTCCTGACATGGTATCAGTAACAGGCATCCTGTTACATAAAGCTTATATTTTAGAAGATGGAGAAAAATAGCCTTTGCTTTTTGTGTCTATAGATACTTACAAGTCATGGGAGCAGTGGAGGGTGACTTAGGACTGTGACTTCATTTTTTTAAGGAATGCCTGGTGAGGAGACTCCTATTCAATAATGAAGCAAATCCATATTTTTTTTTTATTTCTCATTTTACAAATTATAGGCTTACACAGCTGCTTGTGATGCTCAAGGTCGCATAACTAGGATGTCAAAGACATGGCTTGAACCTATGTCTATTAGAACTTGAAAGTCAGCTCCCTTTTTACTATAATATTCTGTCTTATGTTCCATGTTTCTAAATATTTGTCTAAAATTCCTGCAGGCTTTTGTATATTACCTTCCTGATTCTGGGATGATTTTTGTGTTTATATTTAAGGGATGACAACTGTATTTAATACAATGATTTTCTTGTTTATTTTACACATTTTCCAAATACTTTGTTTCAGGAAGGTATCCAGAGGCTTCACCAAACTATGTAAAAGGGTCAATAATAAGAGTTCCAAATTTCTGATTTACAACATCACTAGATTAATCTAGACTTATTGCTATACAGATGAGGAAGCTTGATTCTAAAGACGTTAAGAATCTTTCTCAAGATTACGTAAAAAGTAGTGGGAGAGCTCAGATCTGATCTGCAGTCTTCTTTTATCTCCAACATTCTTCCCATTGTACAATTTTGTCTGTTTGTTCCCAATTGGTTTTCTGAACTCAGCATCAAGATTACATATGCAAACATATATACACAAATATGGATGTAAAATAAGTGTATAAAGAGAGTTTCATGTATAGAGAGTTATGAATAGATCTGTATGTCCTTTTCATATCTCTCTCTCTGTCTCTGTCTCAAAGAACCTACCAAAATGTAGGGACTGCTGAATGAAAATTTGTTAGATAGATTGTTAGAGCTGGATATATCACCTCTATTTCCATATCTGTTGATCTATCTCTAGTTATATATAGTTCTCTCTCTTTCTCTCTCTCTCTCTCTCTCTCTCTCTCTCTCTCTCTCTCTCACTCTCTCTCTCTTCCTCTTTGTCTCTGTCTCTCTCTCTTTCTCTCTCTCTCCCTTCTCCCAGCCTTCCTCTCTCTCTGTCTCTGTCTCTCTCCACCCCTCTCTCTTCCCCTGCCTCTGTCTCTCTGTCTCTGTCTCTTTGTCTCTCTGTCTCTCTCTCTTGGTCTCTGTCTCTCTATCTCTGTCTCTGTCTCTTCCTTTCTCATCTAAAGAAAAAAACAAGTTTAATAAAGCAGACCTCATGCATTGTTGGGGTCTCTAAGTTTGAATCTAAAGCAGAGGGGCTTCTTGGTAAATGAAGGCATATCCCTGGGGCTAGGGCAGGGGATGTGTTACATCTTAGAAGGCCAACATGGAGCAAGATATTCACATAACACATTGCATGAAAGGGCTAGACATATATCCTTCTATACTCATCCTTTAGGCTAAATGCTGCCTAGTGTCTTTCCCTCTTATTTTCCTTTTCCAGGCTGCTCTTTCTGGCCAAATGCCTCCTGTGTAGATACGTTGAAGGGAGCAAGGAAAGGCAGTTTGTTGTATGATTGACCAAGGGCATGAGCTACAACCTCTTCCTTAGGGATAGCTTTAATTAGAGAGTAGTAATATGAACATACTTTTCTATTTTATGAAAGAAATGCTTATTTAGGAAGATATTCATTAATGATAATCATCACTAAACACTCCCTTGTTAGTGGCTCCAGAATCATCCAATTCAAAATGGGCATGACGTTTGGAAATACAGAGAATATTGTGAAAATTGCATTCACAGACTTACCTTTGGGGATATGACAACAACGACAACAACTGCAATCATTTACGTTTGGATAACACGTGTTATGTGCCAGGCACTGTGCTAAGCATGTCGCATTGATGATCTCATTTGATCCGCACAACAACCTTGGAAAATAGATGTTATTTTACAAATGAGAAAACTGAGGCAGAAGTTAAATACCTTGCCCAGAGCCACACAGCTAATAAACTCCTGAGGCCACATTTGAACTCAGCTTTTTCTGGCTCCCTGCCCAACACTCCTTCTCCTGAATCAGCTAGCTGTGTAGGATGATGAGCATTAATAAAACAGAATAAAACACTTTGAATTTTTCTTCTAAATGTTGTGCTTATCAGAATGTCACAGTATATTTCTTAGGCCTTGATCAATTAATTACAGTAAAAAACAAAACAAAACAAAACAAAGTCCACATGGGCTATGATTCAAATTCTTACAGTGATTGATTTTCATATCTGGAGTATACATATGTGCCTATTTATTTCCCCAGGAAGGGTGGTCAGTTGTCAGTGATTAGCTTTTACAGCCTTGCACAATTTGGCTCTAACAACAATTCAACAGATATTTATTTAGGGTGGCAAGCAACCACTAGCAATACAAAAGAAAACCAAAAAAAAAAAATCATTTCTCCCATTCAGGAGAATGTATTTTATTTCACGGGATAGAGGAGGGAGGACAGTGTTATTTTTGTGTTTTGTTTTTGTTGTTGTTGTGAAGTCATTTCAGCCATGTCTGTCTCTCTGACCTTATTTGGGGTTTTCTTGACAAAGATACTGGAGCGGTTTGGCATTTCCTTCTCCAGTTCACTTTACATATGAGGAAATTGGGGCAAAAAGGGTTAAGTGACTTGTTCAGGGTTGCACAACTACTAAGTATCTAAGTACAGATTTGAACTCAGGTCTTCCTGATTCCAGGCTTGCATTTTATCCATTTTGCCACCTGGCTGCCCCAATAAGTACAACTGCAAGCATTTAAATAAATATAAGCATTTATATGTAGTGAGGGCTATCCCCCACACATGACATAGTGCTGGTGTTCTGTTGCTAAAAGGGAGCAGAATAGACATCTCTAGCATCTTCTTCCCAAATCCTTCACCAAGGAAGCTTTATTTTTCCCCAGGAAGGGAAGCAGGAGATTGAGGTCAGAAGCTTAGCCATACTGCTCTCTTCAGAGAGAGGAGTTACTAGGCTAGAATGATATCTAACTACTCCTTTAAATATTACTAATCTAGGCAGGGCTTCTTAAACATTTTTCTACTTTGTGACCCTTTCAGTGCTTCTTCAACTGTGGGGTCATGACTCAGTTTAAGAAATACTATTTAGGTTTAAGCTAACTTTGGATTACTGTTTCATTAATTGGAGGAAGAGACATAATTCTATGATTTATATCTAAGGCTTGACCCCTTTCTTAACAACTGCCAGTTCCACAATGAAAATACATAGCTGCTAGCAAAGATACCTATTTATTCAAGTTAATAGCAAAGCAGAAATCAGAGAAGGTATGAACAGGAAGATATATACTAGACAACTGTTTAATAAGTCTTTTCACAAATTTTTCATTCTAACCAAACTAACCTAGTCACAATTTCATTTCCCGCCTCCATGACTTTGTACAAGCTTGTACCATGCCTAAGTTGTACTTCTCTTCTATCCCCTAGAATCCTCATGTTCCATCAAGCCTCTGATCCTGTGCTAATACTTATAAGAAAATTTCCTTACTCTCCCATACCACTCAGTTGTTGGTGCCCTCTTCCCCTGATTTAAATGATGATTTATAGCCTTCGTTATTTACATGTTGTATTTTTGCTTTGTACTAAGTAGAATGTTCTTGAGGTCAGAGTCTGATTTCTTTCTTTCTTTTTCTTTTGTTTTGTTTGGTTGGTTTTGTTTTGTCTTTGCATTCTTGATGCCTAGGACAAGTTAGGAGAATGCTTGCTGATCTGAAATGACTTGAATGGGAAAAATGAAGATTCTCCCCTTTACGCCCAAGAGAAAGCTAATAGCAATAATTTGATTCTGTTAAATAGGTAGATCCAGCATTCTTTACATATGAAAGTCTCTTTCAGTATTTGCAACATTTGCATTTTAATTATGCAATAAAGAGAGAATCACTGAAGGAATAATTGGTTCTGCTATTAGCCAATTAGAGTTGTAACTAAAAAACTAGAAATTTACATTGATTGCCACAGAACAGTCACAATATCCATTGATCAGATGTTTTATAACATGCAGTGACAATTAAAAAGAGAGAGGTATCCATTTTCCATGCACTATATTTGTTAAAATTTAAATTAATGAAAGTAGATTCAGAAAGCCTTACTACAATATATTCATTTTCACTGTTAATATGTTTTCTAAACCGGAGATACTTGGGGGTGAGCCTAATGATTAAAATTTAATTTAGAAATATGACAGTTTGATAAAGTGACCACATTCTGTATAACTGGTCCCATATGAACAGAGACAGCACACTGGCCTTTCTGTCCATGTTGTGCCATGGAATAATACTATGCTTCTTTTTCTATAAGAAAGCCTGTTAGGACATATAATTCTATGATTGCTTATGGGACCTGTCTGGCAAAGGGGGCTTGGATTTTGATGAGATACTGACTGTATATTTCCTTCCCGTGTGCATTTTCATTGACAGATACGACTACATATTCCACTGAACGATCGGAGCACTTTAAGCCGTGCAAAGACAAGGATCTTGCATATTGTCTGAATGAAGGAGAATGCTTTGTGATTGAAACCTTGACGGGGTCACATAAACACTGCCGGTAAGCGAGGGCCATCCACTGACCCACACTGTTTTCTGCTCAGTCTGTGCAGAGCTGGGGGAAAATGGAATGCGGCATAAGAGGAGACAAAAACCAAAGGCATTGTGATGAATGAGCTAGAATTGTAAACACGGGAGGCCCAAGGGTCTCAACTTCTCTAATATCTGAGAAGTATAAACTAGAAGGCAAATTGATAAGGCTTAAGTTTGCTGCACTGAGGAATAAACCTATCAGATCAGCTTGAGGAGTTGTTATTCTTACAATACCTACACACATGTATTTAAATGTTACTTAGGCATTTAATATCATTCAATATAAGACTCATACATGTTAAAGTATAATGTTTTCATTTATTCCTTGTTGTTAAGAAATATTTAAAATTAAGCCAGTCTTTTGAGGATATGATTATACCAAGTCAGACCATCAGTTCCAAAAGCCAACACTAGCCTCAGCTTCCTTGCATCATCTCCAGCAGACCATAGATGTGTTCTGAAACTGCTAGGAAGTCTTAGGCTTTTGTCTCAGTTCATTAATTCTGTTATAATCTATCTGTTTTTAAAGGAAAAGAAAAACACCCCTGCTTGTGGAATGCATTCTAGTAAGAATAACATTCAAAATGAACCAACATAGTCCTGTGGCAGGCCAGTGACTGAGCTGCAGGGTACAAAGGCAATGGTGGGGTTGTGGAAGGTGGTTGTTTATGAGGTCTTCAGAGACACAGGATCACACTCCAACGGCCCATAAACAAGGTCCAAACAGATGTAGATAAATAATGCTCTTATATGCACTGTAGCTTCCTGGCCCAGCACCCCCTTGTAGGAAATCAAATTAGCATCAGAAAATGTATCCTACTGAATTTTTATTCCCAGGACTGCACTTGAAATTTGTTTTTTATCTTGAATTTTAAATGCTTCAGTGATCATTCCTATCCACAGCCTTTCCTTCCCTTTATTTGTTTTTCTCATATGACACAGTTATTAAATTAATTATTCTGAATCATGGAGCACGGAAAATTTTGATGACTTTTTTTTCTTTCACTAGTGCTATTGGTAAAATGTATGGTTCTCCTGTCTTTCCCTCATCTCTTGATGAAATCAACCCTACAACCCTGGAGCTACAAGTGCTGGAAATAAGATCCCTTTCTATTTGGATGAAATGGAAACTTTGGAAAAGATTGGGCCAATTTTTTAAGCCCACAGTGTGGGGTAGTTCTGATATTGTTCTTTGGCATAGATTATGCTGACTGATTCCTTTGACACAGCCTTGGGGATGCTGCTTTAGTAGAAAGAGAGTTGCAGTTCTGTCTCAGCTTTTAGTATGACATTAGCCAAATCAGTTAACATCTGGTTAACTTCTTGATCTGAAAAATGAGAGGTTCATAATGGATGGAAAATATCTATTTCTACGTACACTATTTTCATCGGTTGATGTTGGCGTCTCTCTGCCTTTTACATTATCACATGAATCTCAGAGGTTGTGCTATTTTGCATTAAGACCAATTAATGGATGCTTTGCATCTGATCTTAAAAGTCTTATGCTTATTCAAAGACTTGTTTAGAATATCTTATGAATGTTTAAAAAAAAGTTTGACTAGAAAATTTTTATTTGTTTTTGAGAAGGCTGGTGTTTAAGACAATATTTTTAGTATCGTAATCTCTGTCTCTCTGTCTGTCTGTCTCTTTCTCTCTCTCTCTCTCATTTTTCAGTCATCACCTCTGAGTACGTTGGTATAAATGAAATACCAATGAAGAAACTATTAAAACAAGTTGGCAGCTGCCCTGTTCAAATATTGGAGAGTATCCTAGGAGATTAATAGGTTAAGTGACTTGCCCAGGGTCACACAGCCAGTGTGTGTAAGAGTTGGACTTGAATCCATATGGTCCTTTCCCCAAGATCAGTTTTCTATCTGCTACACCATTACTGGCTATCTCTCTGGCCACTTCATAATAGATTAAAAACTATCAATTCAAATTATTTATGTGGAACAGTGGGTAGAGTTCTGGAACTAGATTCAGGAAGGCCTAACTCAAATCCAGGCTCATATATTTACTAATTTTATGACCCTGGGAAAGTTACTTAATCTCTATCTGCCTCTCTTACTTCATCTGTAAAATGGATATAATAAGAGAGGTAGAGACAGAGACAGAGAGAGGGAAAGATACATAAAAAGATAGGGAGAAAGAAGAGAGAGAAAGGATTATGATAGACAGGCAGAGACACAGAGAAAGAAAGAGATACAGAGACAGAGACATACATACAGAGAGAATATGAACAAAAAGAAGTGGGAATTTAGAATAAGAAGTTGGAAAGAGGACTATAATAGGAGCCAAAAGATCTGGATTCTTGGATTCTAGCTCCATATGTGTCATGTAATAGTCATGTGATCATCACTTACCATTTTAAAACACAAATATGCTTCATTAATGATTTTCTAAACATGCTAAGAAAAATGTGTTTATATAGGAAATTTGGATGAATGCTTACATTTCCTATCCCCGTTTCTTCATAAAAGTGGTAATAAAAAAAAAGTGCCACATGCCCCATCCCTTTACCTTTAGTGTATATGACTGAAACAGTCAATATTTTAGTACTAAGAAATTTACCACTGCAAGAAGAAATAGGGGTGTGTGTGTGTGTGTGTGTGTGTGTGTGTGTGTGGTGGGAAGTGGCGGGGGGAGGGGGGGGAAGGAAGGGAAGATCAAGCTCACTTAACTAGATTATCCTAGCATTCATCTGTCTTTTCCCCCCTTGACTTGAACATCATTATAATTAAAGGAGGAGATCTCCTTTTCCTTTTTGAAAAGAGAAAATTATTAGGCAAACAAGTCGCTAAATTGTTTCATGCTTATTTAACACCTAGTTGAGGACCACTTACCCCTGTGGTCCTAGTCTCTCCATTAAGCATGATGTATAGTAGCCTAGTTCCTGTTAGATAGAAGCTATTATCTTTACTATTATTAGGTTGATGAGCAAGAGCTTTCAATTAAATACTTTCTGATTAAATAATACCCACTCCATTCAGATGCTTTTGTTAATATTCAATTTGTTCCTGTCAAAGTAACTTGTTTCCACATTGACTTCATGCATTTTGAGAGCATGGGATAAACCTGGGTTTTCACTAATAGGAATAACTCAAGCAGAGAATCAGAAAGAAAGTATAAGGAAGCAGAGGAATGCTGCTACAGCTTCATGACAGAAAATGTTCTGGAGAAAAACATGATTTTCTATGAGTAATGGCTTTCTTGTTTTATTCAGATATGGAGGGACCTGGGAAAAGGAACATTCCTCAATGTCTTCAGAAACAGAAATGGTCACTGTAATTTAACCAATTAATGAGTATTTGAATAGAATAAAAGTGAATTGGGGACAACTTTAAGTTTAAAATAAAATTTCTCCTTTTTATCACTGAAATTCAGTCAAGATAGCAGCAATCATGCTAACAAATATCTTTTCTAGTCTTTGGATGGGATAGGGATTATTCTTAGGTTTGACCCAAAATAGTGATTTGGGGAATCTATGACACTTTTTTTTTTCAAATCCACTGGGATTGTTTGAAATTTGAAACCCCCCCCAAAAATAAAGATAGTGTGAACATAGCCAATATGTGAGAAGAGATATTATGATTGAGAGAATGGGAAAGCCTTATGATAGAATGTTAGGGGGCTTAGGATCTTCATGTGCTCTTCCTAGTTCATTCTTTTTTTTTTTTTAATAACCATGCTTTGGTATCAAGGATTTCCTCTTACAAAGCATTGACATCAGTGAAGGCATACAAGTGTGTACTTTCCTAAGGAGAATATTATACGCCATTCCTCAAGTCCTAGATATATAGATATAGATATATATGCATATGTATGTGCATGCGCACATGCACACACCTGCAGGCACACACACATATACATACATATGGTAATTTAGAGAATGGAATCATTTGAATATACAGTTTGAGGAAGACTCAGTGTAGAGTGGAGTAATAGTCTAATTTGGGCAGGTCCACAACAAAAATACCCTAGGATTTAAGACTAAAAGAAAGAGAATCTGCAGAGCTTTGTGGGTATCTTTCTAGAGCCATACCTGCCAATAGGCAGTGAGTGGTTCTAGCAATTGTGGTTGAAGTGCCTTGGGAAGTAAAGACTTAGATATTAAATGACCTGGAAGCTTCTTAACTTGGAATACAACTCTTCCTATTCTCCTGATTAGCAGCTACCCCATAATTAGAAAAGATAAGTTAGAGACATCTTAATCACAATTAAGGACAAATCATGGTACTGACGATCTGATTGCTGTTTTATACAAAAACATACTCAAGTTACCTTACCTTACTCCACATTTTGTACTAGCTATTTGGAAATATATATTGCAGAATAAGAATTCTGTGGTGTTCTGTTGTTAAGATGCCAAAAGGGATCTTAAGCCCCAAGGAATTCTTCTACAGTATCTAGGATTGCTTTCTTACCTGACACTTTGTATGAGTATGTAACACCCCTCACCCCATGGATTAGACTTTGCACTTGGGACACATTCTGTGTTCTTCAGTTACAAAATGAGCAGGAATACCTTGACAGGAAGAGAAGATGACACTAGCTTTATTCTAACTGTGGATGGCAGAAGAGATTCAGGGGACTAATCTGAATTGGTCAAGATTCAAAAAATAGTGACTTATGATGAGAGCTGTCCCTAGATTAGGCAAATTAGATTTATTTCTGAGTGATTGCCTTTGAGGTTCATCAGATATTGGTTATTAAATAATAATATCCAGGGGAGAAATCTCAACAATTGCTGACAACTCAGAACTCCTTAATGAAAAGAAGAATTGGAAATACAAGATCTTATTTATAAAGCAAGCTAGCAATAACTCTCGAAGACATACTAACTTTTGCACATGACAAGGGTCCATTTTCTAAATAGTTCTTCCAAAGTCTTAAGATAGAATGACTTACAATTTTTTATGTTGTAAATAAAATCAAACAGAAAATAAGTATACATCTGCCTGTGTTCTATAGACTCCAATAAAATTATTCTGAAACATCCTGATACAGATTTTGGGTCTAAAGATAATGTTATATAATGTCTGTAATGTGACAAAGAATAATAACAGGATGAGAAATCTTAAGAGGCATTTCAAGTTCATCATAGATTATCCAGAGTAAACATTGAAACATTTGGCTGATGATATTTGCCACAACCCAAATATAATTTAAGTAATTTGCTATAGCTGTGTTCACAAGTCAATGATGTTCATAATAGAAGGTCTACTGATTGCCCTTGCCATGAAAATATTTCAAGCTATAATGAAACTTCCCTTTATTCTCAATCAGTGTAGCTTGTCAAAAGTTTCATTTTCTTAAAATGAATATTAACCTTGCAGTACCGTGATGCCAATGAAGTGGATTGTTTACTCTTTTCTAGCATATTTCTCAGTTCAGTATTCCTGTCTGGTAGAGTCATCCTTGAATGTCTTATGGTGAATTTTAAGACATCATAAAGAGCATAAAAGTATATCTATTAAATAATGGTCAAATGTTAAGCTAGTCATTGAAAACACAGATAATTTTATCAGAATCTTGCACTGTGGCTAGGAACGTGTAGTTTTTTTTCTTTTTAAATTTTTTATTTAGTGTTTTATTTTTCCCATTACACATAAAAACAATTTTAACATACATTTTTAAAATTTTGAGTTTCAAATTTTCTCCCTTCATTCATACCCACCTCACCTCCAACCATTAAGAAGGCAAGCAATTCAATATAATTTATACATGTGTAGTCATGAAAAACACTTTGATAATAGTCATGTTATGAAAGATTAATTGTATTTCCCCCCATCCTGTCCCCCACCCCATTTATTCCATTCCCAATCTCCTTTCATCCTGTCCTTCCTCAAGTGTTTTGCTTCTTACTACCCATTTCCCCAATGTGCCCTGCCTTCTATCAGCCCCCTCACCCTTTCACTTCTTCTCTTTTCCCCTATGTAAAGCTAACCACGAGTACCTTTCCACAGGACTGCTTCTGTGAACATCTTTAAGATTCTGATCATTAAGTACAGTGAATTCTCTACTGATTCAGCAGTAAACTAAAGCAAAAAATTCACAGGAACCAAAGTACAGCATTCACAATTTTATAACATAACAACTTATCCCCAAAGTGGCCACATAGTTTTACACAAAAGATATCATTCATTGAGTCCTTAACTCAATCATCCTTAAGGAGCAAGCCTCCTTAAGGAACAAAGTACAAAGGTCAAAGTTCTCCATCCCTAAATTTCATTGTCTTAATCTCTCAGTCAAAAAGCCTTCTTTCTTCTTGATTGGAAATTAGTTTTCCATCATCCTTAACTCAATCATCCTTAAGAGGTACAAGTTACACAGTACAAACTTCTCCTACTCCTAGGCCACAGTAAATCTTGATCTCATTTAGCACTAAGTACCCAAAGAGAGGTCTTTTCATCTTGGCTGGAGGCTGGTTCCCGAATTCCATGGTTCCTCTTCCATGGGTCCTGTTCCTGCCTGAATCTACCCAATTGTCACCTGGATTCACAGGTAGGCAGCTCTTAGCAACTTGTCCAGCTTCTTGTCCAGTTCCTCATCTAGTTCCTTGTCCAGTTCCATATTGAAACTCATAGTGTCCAGTCTACCTCAAGTCCTTTGCCATTTCTGTTTCTGGGAAGACAGAGCTTAACAGAGCCACAGTAACATTCATACATATTGCCGGTACCATCATCACTTTACTATTGGCCTCTGACATCAACATAAACCCATGAACAAGGTCTGAGAACTCAACGTATATCATCAGTACAATCCTAGGACCTCTGAAACCTTCCCTAGGACTTCTGTAAACAGACAACAAGAAAATCCTCTTTCAGGGCTTCCTAAAGTTCCAGGGCTTCCATACAAAATATCACAAACAAAAATCAACACAAACAGAACAAACAGAGTGCCTGACTGCCACAAAGTTCCCCTTCTCACTTCTGCTTTTCCCAAGCTGGGGCTTCTCCTTATATATGGCCATTAGCTCCTCCCTGTTCCTGTCTTTGGCAAGTCCCTCCCAATGTGGATTTCACAAGATCTGTTTCTTTTTTTTTTTTAACTTTTGTTTATTTTTAGCTTACATCATTCACTTCCATGAGATTTTGATTTACAAATTTTCTTCCTGTCTTTCTCCTACCCACCACCCCAAAACAGTGATCCCACTGTATGCCCCAATCAGCTCTCTCCTATATCTTCCCCCATCACCCCTCTGACTTTCTGGTAGGACAAGATAGATCGCCCTACCCTAGTACCTGTATATTTCCCTCCTTCCTATTCCACTTCCCTCTTGTTCTATTCTCTACTTTGTCCCTGTCCCTTTACAAAAGTGTGTTCTTCTAACAACCCTCCCCCCAAAACTGCCCTCCCCTCCATCATCTCTTCTCTCATCCTCTTTCTGCCTACTCTCCTGTAGGCCAAGATACCCAATTTAGAGTATGTCATTCCTTCCCTAAGCCAGCTTCAATGAGAGTGAGGTTGACCCATTCCCTTTTGCCTTCCTGTACTTCCCCTCCATTATAACAGTTATCCCTTGCCTCTTCAATATTCGAGGATTAACTCCCTGTCTCCTCTCATATTATTCCTCTCCCACCTCTCAATTTCACCTTTTAAAATATTATCCCATCCTATTCAATAGATCCTGTGCCCTCTGTCTATGTATACATATATGCACACACTCACATATATATTCATATGCATATATACCCTCCTATATAGACATGTGTATGTATACATATATATGCATTTATATTCCCTTCAACTATCCTTATACCGAGAAAAACTTCATAAGTTACAATTATCATTTTTCCATATTGGCATCTAAATAGTTCAACTTTGATAAGTTCCTTATGAATTCTTTTCCATATTTTCCTTCTCATGCTTCTTGTATTTGAATGACAAATTTTCTATTCAGTTCTGTTTTTTTCATCAAGAATGCTTGGAAGTCCTCCACCTTATTGAACAACCATATTTTCCCCTGGAACAATATACTCAATTTTACTGGGTAGGTGATTCTTGGTTTTAATCCTAGCTCCCTTGATCTCCAGAATATCCTATTTCAGGCCCTTCAGTCCCTTAATGTAGAAGCTACTAGATCCTGTGTCATCCTGATTGTGTTTCCATAGTATTCAAATTGTTTCTTCTTGGCAGCTTGTAATATTTTCTTCTTGATCTGGGAACTTTGGAACCTGGATAAACATTCCTAGGAGCTTTCTTTTTGAGATCTTTTTTAAGAGGTGATTGGTGAATTCTTTCAAGTTCTATTTGGCCCTCTGGTTCTAAAACATCAGGGCAGTTTTCCTTGAGAATTCCTTGAAGGATGCTTTTTAGGTTCCTTTTTTGACTGTGGCTTTCAGGTGGTCCAATAATTTTTAAATTGTCTCTCCTGGATCTATTTTCCATGTCAAGGAGATATTTCACAATGCATTCTATTTTTTTATTTGTTTGGATCTGTTTAATAGTATCTTGATTTCTCACAAAGTCATTTGCTTCCATTTGCTCCACTCTAATTCTGACAGAATTATTCTCTTCAGAAAACTTTTGAAATTCTTTTTCCATCTGGCAAATTCAAGTTTTTAAGGCAGTCTTCTCCTAATTGACTTTTTGGGCTCCTTTTGCCATTTGTGTTAGTCTATTTTTTAAGGTGTTATTTTCTTCAGTCAGGTTGTTGACTCTCTTTCATAATTTTCTTGCATCATTTTCATTTCTCTTCCAATTTTTCCTTCATTTCCCTTATTTGGTTTTCAAAATCCTTCTTAAGCTGTTCTATGGCTTGTAGACGGTCTTCATGTGTCTTGGAAACTTTTGGTGCAGGAGTTCTGACTGTGTTGTCTTCCTCCTGTTCCATGCTTTGATCCTTTTTGTCCCCAAAAAGGGAATCTAAAGTTGCGTTGCTGGGCTTGCTTTGCTTCCTTTGCCTACTCATGTTGCCAGTCAATTACTTGACTTTTATGTTCAGTAGACCTCTTGTTTTAAGAGGAGAGAACTCTGTCCCAAATAGCTGGGATTTTGGCAGCTGCGGGAGCTTTTAGGAGGCTACCATTTCTGCAGCTCCCACCAGCTTTGGTTCACTGAAAACGGACCTCAGGACCACCACCCAAGACCACAATCCTGATCCAGGCAGCTCAAGGCAAGAGCACTTAGCCTCTGAATGATTGCTTGGCCCCCCTGCAATCTGCAGGTGGGCAGCTTCTGAAGCAACCACATAGAGGTGGCTGTAGGGCTGCCGATTCAGCCGCTTTTAGCCCTTGGGCAGATGGCTCAATGCTCTCCCCTGAATTTATCAGAGTTCCACTGACCTTTCACTTAGTCTTTGTTTCTTATGGGTTGGTAAATCTGGAAAACTCCACAGCTGCTGGTGATTTACACTCCAGCTGAGCCTTGTTCTGGTGGCCCCAGGGCTTCCTCCGTGGTTTCATGTGGTGCTGATCTGGGTTCCCAGTGCACTGTGATGAACCCCTTCGCGTCTGCCTGCCAGTCTGCCATCAGCAGGAGATATGTTTTTCTGTAATTTTTGTGGGTTCTGGAGCTTTAAAATTTGTTTAGAGTCATAGTTTATAGATATTTGAGGTGGTTATGACAAGAGCTGCTGAGTATTGCTGCTTCTACGCTGCTCTCTTGACTCTGCCTCACCAGTTCTGTTTCTTAACAAAACCTTAATATAATCATGGGCAAGGCTCAAAAGAAAGGAACTGAAACAAGATGCTAAATAATTAAATGGCTAAAACAAGGCACTAAGTACTTCTGTTTGCCATTACACCCTCCTATCCTTTAGGTTAAGATAGATTTCTATACCCAATTGTGTGTGTACATTATTCCCTTTTAGAGCCAATTTTGATGAGAGTAACATTCATTTACTCCTCCCTCTTTTATGTGAGATAATTTATCCCATTTTGCCTCTCCCTTTCTTTTTCTCCCAATACATTTCTCTCTCATCTCTTAATTTTATTTTTTTTAGATATCATCCCTTCATATTATTTTAAATCTGTGCTATCTGTTTATATATACATAATGGTAATGGTAATTTGAAGACCTTCCCTACTTTGAACATATACCCCATCCCCTAATAGGCTGAAGATGATCATACGGAACCTGTGGTGGGAGGAGTTTGTTGAACGGTGGAGCAGAGGCCCCTGAAACTGGGAGTCAGAACAGCTAGACACAGTTGACAGGAGAGGATGCATCTGACAGAGACAGTTAGGCTTGTGAGTAACAGTTGGTGTTTGCTACCTGCTTTGCCAACTAGGCTTGTGTTGGTTTGTGGGAAGGCTAAAGGATGCTGTGACTCTCTGTTCATTGTGGCTTATTAACTTCTTTGCTACTGTGATGGAATAGGCTTACTGATTTTGAGATTCAGTTTTCTGGTGTCTAATTAAATGTTTTGCTTCTGTCTACTATATGGACTTGTATTTTGTGATTGAGCACTATGCAGGTATATACATATATATACATATATATATATATATATATATATATATATATATAGTGACCATTGGCACTGTGAATATTGCATTGATGCTAATTACTCTAATGATGAGAAACGTCTTATGAATTACTTTAATGGTAAGAGAATTTGGAGATCTTCCCTGCCTCTTAATAGGGCTAGAGAATTTGAAGATATTCTCTGTCTCTTAATGGGCCTTATTTGGAACCAAACAAAAGAAGATTGCTTAGGGGAGGCTTGTTTTTCAAGAATCCCCTCACCTTTTGTTACTTTGTAATTAGGAAGTGAGTCATGAAGATTGTGATAATATTGAGGTGTAGTTTTGCTTTGGGGTTTACTTATGGGAAAAGTTGTGTGATTGTTCAGATGAGACTCAGGGTAGCCATTTAGCCCCCTGACTTTGAAAACTTAGATGTTTGTGCTTCTCTCTCTGGTAACCATGTATATATGTATGTCTGTTGGACTGTTGAATTGTGTAATTTTCTCTGTCTGTATTTTTTGTCTGCTTTTAATTTCTAGTTGCATTTTCTCTGAAGTTTGGGGCGCTGACATTTTCCCCAGAACTTTCATTAACTCTTTTTGAGTTGCTTTCCTTTAGAAAAGCAGATCAAAGAACCTGTGCTAGCAGGAATCGTGGGTATGCTAGGGTGCTTGCTGCTGCAGTTACAAATATCATCTCTCCATATTGGAATGTAAAAAAGTTTACCTTTATTTAACTCCATTATGTTTTCCCTTTCTGATTTACCTTTTCATGCTTCTCTTGATCCTTGTATTGAAAGTCAAATTTTCTATTTATCTCTGGTCTTTTCTCAAGAATGAATGAAAATCCTCTCTTTCATTGAATTCCCATTTTTCTTCCTCTTGTATTGTACTCAGTTTTGCAGGGTAGATGATTCTTGGTTGTAATTCTAGCTCTTTTGCCCTTTGGGATATCATATTTCAAGCCTTCCAGTCCTTTAATGTAGAAGCTGCTAAATCTTGTGTTATCCTGACTGTGGCTCCACGACACTCAAACTGTTTCTTTCTGGATGCTTGCAAAATTTTCTCCTGGACCTGAGAACTCTGAGATGAGGGTCTAATATTGCTGGGAGTCTTCATTTTGGAATCTCTTTCAAGAGGTGATTGGTGGACTCTTTCAATTTCTAGTTTAAACTCTGGTTCTAGAATATCAGGGCAATTTTCCTTGATAATTTATTGAAGGATTATGCCTATCCTATTTTTTTTTATCATGTCTCCAATAATTTTTAAATCATCTCTCCTGAATCTATTTTCCAGGTCAGTTGTTGTGGTTCTTGTTCTTCCAGTGGGATATTTCACATTGCCTCCTATTTTTTCATTCTTTTGGTTTTGTTTTATGATGTCTTGATTTCTCATTAAGTCATTAGATTCCATTTGCTCCATTCTAATTGTTAAGGAATTCTTTTCTTCAATGAGTGTTTGGAGCTCCTTTTCCATTTGGCCAATTTTGCTTTTTAAGGAATTCTTCTCCTCTTTGACTTTTTGGACCTCTTTTGCCATTTGGTCTAGTCTATTTTTATTTTAAAGACATTTTCTTCAGCATATTTTGTGTCTCTTTTACCAAGTTGTTGAGCCTTTTATTTTAATGATTTTCTTTCTTCCATCACTCTTACTTTTCTTCCCAATTTTTCCTCTCCTTCTCTCACTTGACTTTCAAAATCCTTTTTGAGCTCTTCCATGGCCTGAGATGAATTCATATTGTTCTTAGAGTCTTTGAATGTAGGAGCTTTGAATTTGTTGTCTTTTTTTGAGCGTGTATTTGGATAGTCCTTGTTACCAAAGTTTCTATAATAAGTGTCGTATTTTTTCCATTGTTTACTCATTTTCCCAGCCATCTACTTGAATTTTTAACTCTTTGTTAAGGTAGGACTCTGCTTCCAGGTCAGAGGGTCAACTGTCCCAGGTGTCTGGGGTTTTGTACAGCTATTTACAGAGATACTTCTAGGAACCTGTAAGTTTTCAGCTCTTCCAAGGTGGTATGATCTAAGTAGAAGTGTTTACTTCTCTCCTGGACTGTGCTCTGGTCTGTGAGTGACCACAACCACTCTTTTCTGCCCTGGAACTGTGTCTCCACTGGTGTCTCAAGCTCTGCTTTTCTAGTCTCCTTGCCCCAGGTCTGTAATCCAGGACTGTGACCCAGATACAAGAATGGTCAGAGCAATAGAGTCCTGCCTTGGTGCTAGCAAAGAGACCTGAATAATGTCCTTCTGACCAATTGTCTGATCCCCTGACCATCTGTAGGCTGAGAGCTCCAGAGCAGCCACTGCTCCAGGAACTGTCGCACCCAATTCAGTCACTGCCAAGATGTGCTCCTACTTTCCTCAGGCTTGGGTTGTGCTGATGCAACCTACACTGAACTGGGCTCCTCTCTCAGCTTGATGCAACAGACATTTCCTGTCAACCTTTCAGGTTGTCTTGGGCTAGAAGTTTGTTTCACTCTGTTTTGTTCTGTTTTTGGTGATTTCTGATGTTCTAGAGTTTGTTTAGTGTCATTTTTAAAGCTATTGGGAGCGGTGTGGAGGAGAGTTCAGGAGAGTCCTTGTCTTTACTCTGGCGTCTTGGCGCCACCCTCCAGAAAAAAAAAATTATTATTATTATTTTTTTTTTTTTGCTGTATGTACTCTTTCTAATTTTGTGCTATCTTGAACTTGCCAAGTCCAAGATGATAACTATAGACTTTGAAAGGATATATGAGAAAAATAATGGAAACACAAGAAAATGGAAAAGGGTGAATTCAAATGACTTGCATGTGTGTTGTAACAATGTTAACAGAAGCGGGAAAAATCTAAGATGACTAGAGGATTGTAAGGACAAAAAAAAACACATTTGGAGAAAGAACAATGTAAATAAGGATAGCACTTCTGCTTTGGGGCAGATGGGACCATGTCAACAGATGTTTGGTTTAGGAGAATGATCTTTAAACTGGAAATAACTTGCACAAATGGGGAATTAAAACCAGAGATTACAGGAAATAGTAACAGAGCACCTTGATCCTTGAACAGAATTTAAAACATTTAGCCAAGATCAATTACATACCTAGACAGTGAAGGATCTGCAGGGGTGATCACAGAATTTCTGCTCACAATCTTTAAGGAACTATAAAAAAGGAGAAAGGTGCCAGAAAACTGAAGATAGAAATGGTCCACATTTAAAAGGAAGAAAAAGGTAAATTTTGGAATTCAAAGATTAGTTAGCTTGCTAGCCATATGCTCCAACAGTTTAGAATGGATTATTAAATACCAGATATTCATTCATTATTTTCACACATGATTAGAATATTATTTACTAAGTCACTTCTCCAAATTATTCCTCTTTTATACATGGAAGCAGTGATTAAGCTATTTTGGGTTTATTGATGGGGAAAATAATCCCATCATCTGTTAGAATATGGCTTCTAGATTGTAATGTCCTAAATGATATTATTTAGTATATTCAAACTTTCAAAACATTAGAGAGAAAAAATCACCCATGAAATCCTTGTGATCAAAATAGAGAAAATAAGACTAGAAGATAATAGAATTAAGGTGACTTTTTAACTACATGAAGCAACATAATACTCAAAGTTCAATGAATGGATGCCAATCTAAGTGCAAATTCATTCATTCATTCATTCATTCATTTATTCATTTATTTACTCATTTATCTATCTATCTATTTGTTTGTTTATTTGCTCTTTTGGAGGGGGAAATTGGGCAATTGAGGTTACGTGACTTGCCTAAGTTCACATGGCTAGCAAGTGTCACATCTCTGAGTCCAGATTTGAACTCAGGACTCCAGCACTGGTGCTCTATTCACTGCACCACCTAGCTGCCCCTAAACAGAGATGTATTGTGGTATCCCATAGGGTTTTGTCTTGTTACTATTTTTAAATCAATTATTGGAATGAATTAGTATAGAAGACAGTATGTTATAGTAGATAGGGAGTTGTGCTTAGAGTCAAAAACCTTTGACCCAAATCCCAGCTTTGCTATTTACTAGCCCTAAGCTATATTTTTTTTAAATGAGTGTAACCTCTCTTAGATTTAGTTTATTCATCTGTGAAATGAGGAGCTGGGACCATATGACCTTTAAAATCCCTTTCAGACCTAACTCCCATAATTCCAATGTATGTGCTTTAAATTTGTGGAATATACAAATTCATAAAGTTTAATTAGCATATTGATTGATAAAATCAGGATTCAAAAAGGTCTTTCTGTAAGTTGGAACAGTATCCTATATCCAATATTCAATTTCAACAGTATAAATATAACACTCTGTTCTTAGGGGTTCTTTAAAATGATATTTATTTTTTGCCTTTTTCATTCCCTCATTTCCAAATATACTTTTACCCATTCCTTTCTCAGCAAGCCATCTATTGTTAACAAATAATTTTTTAAAAAGAGGAAAATATTAGTTTAACAAAAAGTAAAAATTGTTTGACAACATGCACACTGTTTCACATTCATAGTAAACCATTTCTTTAAAAATAGGAGGCATAAAGTTTCTTGTCTTTTTCTGGGACAAAGCCTTAATCATAATTAGACATCATTTAGTTATGTGGTTTATTGTTATTTTTCTTTCTATTCACATTGGTGCACTTGTTTATATTTTCCTGGTCCTGTTTACTTCACTTTAATTCATTTTATATAAATTTTCCCATGATTCTCTGAATTATTCATATTCATTTTTTCTTGTGGCACAGTATTATTCTATTTCTTTCATCTACCACTATTTGTTTAACCATTTCACAATTGATATTCGTCTACTTTGTCCCACTTCGATGATGCTACAAAAAGTGCTTCTATGAACATTGTGATGTGTACATTACTTTCCTTTTTCTATTAACTGTGCAAGTAGAAAATAAAGGAAACCTACCCACATAGCAATTAAACGTGAAAAAGCTCAAGGTGTTTTTAGAAGACAAGCCCAATATTTGACAGTAGAATTATGTAACATACTCAGAATTTTGTAAGCAAAAATTACATTCATAGAAATTTACTGTCCATAGCTAAGGGGTGCTTCTCTGTTTTCTTCTGAGCATAATGCCTCTGGATCATTGTTTTTAGTTATGGACTCTGACAAGGGAGAGTGATGAAATAAAACATCCAAATGGCGGTTGCCAAATCATATAATAGTAGTGATTACAGTAAATGGCAAAGATTAGTCTAAAGAAAAGAAAAAATAGTGGTGTATTATTATTTTTTCAAGATATTTAGAGGGCCGTCATATGAGGAGGAATTCCATATTTTCCCCTTGGAGGTTCGTCTCTCTAACTTGTATATGAAACGTTCCTTTTCTAGCTTTCATTGTCAGTGTTGTTTTTCTGCTTCCTCCTTCCTGTCTTCAAGCATGCCCAGGTCTCTTCCATCCTTAAATACCCTCACTTAACCCTGTCAGGCCTTCAAGCTATCAACCTATGTTATTTACATTTCTTTTCCATTTCATTGGCAAACTTCTACGATGTCATCTACACTTATTGCTTGCACTTCCTTGACTGCCACTCGCATCTTAGTTTCTCACAATCCAACTTCTGACTCTAACAATCTTTCAAAATTGCTCTCTGTAAAGTTCCAGTCATGTCTTAAGTGTTACATTTTATCATTCTTTCTGCTCTCGTTTTACTTGATCTTTCTACTGTATCTTACCTTAGCAGCCATGTTCCGGATGCTTCCTCTTTTGATTTCTATGACACTAGGATCTCTTGGTAACCTGTCTGTTTGACTGTTTATTCTCAGTTTCTTTTGTTTGAACATCATCCATCCTCCACTAAGGATGGATATCATACATTTTTTTTCCCCTTCAGGTCCTTCTGCTTTTATCTCTTTATAGTCTCTTAATGATTTCATTAAGTCCAAAGGGATTCAAATATTATCTCTATCTAAATAACTGTCAGATCTTTGAATGCAACCCTACCTAATTTTTCTCTTGAATTCCATTCCTGAATCACCAACTGCCTTATATTTCTATCTACATATCTTCTCTCAGCAGCTCAAATTCAACATGCAAAAAATATTTTCCCCTTTAAGTACATACATCTTTATTGAGGAACCCACCATTATTGCCAGTCATCAAAGCTTACATTATATAAATTCCTGACTCTTCCATTTCACATTCCATATCTCATAAGTTGCCAACTTCTACTGATTATCCATGCACAGTATGATTAGAATTCATCACATTCTCTTGATCCAAAAAGTCTCTAACCTAGTTTTATTTTGTTTTGTTTTGTTTTAATTATTTTTAATCCTATTTTTTCAACATCCACTTTTACAAGATTTTGGGTTCCAAATGTTCTCTCCATCTGTCCCTTTCCTCTACCCCAGTGTGCATTATGATGACCCCTTCCTTCTTTCACCCCTCTGCCCCTGCTCTTATTTCCTTCCCTTGTATTTTCCTGTAGGGCAAAGTAGATTTCTATACACCATTGTCTGTATATCTTATTTCCTAGTGGCAGGTAAAAACAATTTTTTAACATTTGTTTTTAAAACTTTGAGTTCCACATTCTCTTCCTTTCTCCCTCCCCACACACCATCATTGAGAAGGCAAGCAGCTCAATATAGGCTATACATCTATAGTCATGCAAAATACTTGCATAACAGTCATGTTGTGAAAGACTAACAATATTGCCCTCCATTCTGTCCCTCACTCCCATTTATTCTATTTTCTCCTTTGACTCTGACCCTTCTCAAAAGTGTTTGCTTCTAATTACCTCCTCCTCTGATTTGCCCTCCCTTCTAGATAGATTTCCATGCCCAATTTGATGTGTATGTTATTCCCTTCTTAAATTAAATCAGATGAGAATAAGGCTCACTCATACCCTCTCACCTTCCCCCTCTTCCCCTCCAATAAAAAAGCTTTTTCTTGCCTCTTTTATGTGAGATAATTTATCCCATTCTACCTCTCCCTTTCTCCTTCTCCCAGTACATTCTTCTCTCACCCCTTAATTTTATTTTATTTTTTTAGATAGCATCCTTTCATATTCAATTCATTCTTCCAACTACCCTAAAACTGAGAAAGGTCTCATGAGTTACAAATATCATTTTTCCACATAGGAATGTGAACAGTTCAACTTTAATAAGTTCCGTATGATTTCTCTTTCCTTTTTACAATTTCATGCTCCTCTTGATACTTGTATTTGAAAATCAAACTTTCTATTCAGCTCTGGTCTTTTCATCAAGAATGCTTGAAAGTCCTCTATTTCATTAGATGTCTATTTTATCCCTTGAAAGATTATACTCAGTTTTTCTGGGTGGGTGATTCTTGCTTGTAATCCTATCTCCTTTGCCCTCTGGAATATTATATTCCAAGCCTTCCAATCCCTCAATGTAGAAGGTGCTAAATCTTGTATTACCCTGAGAGTGTTTCCACAGTACTTGAACTGTTTCTGTCTGCTTGCAATATTTTCTCTTTGATCTGGGAACTCTGGAATTTGGTTACAGAATTTCTAGGGGTTTTCATTTTGAGATCTCATTCAGGAGGTAATCAGCTAAGGTAAGATACAGTAGAAAGATCAAGTAAAACAAGAGCAGAAAGAATGATAAAATGTAACACTTAAGACATGACTGGAACTTTGCAGAGAGCAATTTTGAAAGATTGTTAGAGTCAGTGATTTTTTCAATTTCTATTTTTCCCCCTAGTTTTAGACTATCAGGGCAGTTTTCCTTGATAATTTCTTGGAAGATGATAGCTCTTTTTTTGATCATGTCTTTCAAGTAGTCCAATAATTTTTAAATTATCTCTTCTGAATCTATTTTCAAGGTCAGTTGTTTTTCCAGTGAGATATTTCATATTGCCTTCTATTTTTTTCATTCTTTTGATTTTTTTTTATAATTTCATGATTTCTCATAGAGTCTTTAGCTTCCATTTGCTCCATTCTAATTTTGAAGTAATTATTTTCTTCAATGAGATTTTGGACCTCTTTTTCCATTTGACCAATTCTGTTTTTTAAGGCATTCTCCTCCTCATTGGCTTTTTGAACTTCTTGTGCCATTTGGGTTAGTCTATTTTTAAGGTGTTATTTTCTTCAGCAATTTTTTTTTGGTCTCCTTTAGCAAGCTGTTGATTTGTTTTTGTGATTATCTTGTGTCACTCTTATTTCTCTTCCCAGTTTTTCCTCTACTTTTCTTACTTGATTTTTGAAATGCTTTTTCAGCTCTTCCATGTCTTGCAACCAATTTATATTTTTTTCTTGGAGGCTTTGGATGACTTTGTTTTCTTCTTCTGGTTATATGTTTTTATCTTCCTTGTCACCAAAGTAAGATTCTGTAGTCTGCTTTTTCCCCCACTTTTTGCTCATTTCCCTAACAAATTACTTGACTTTTTAGTTCTTTGTTAAGGTAGGTCTCTGCTTCCAGAGTAGTAAACAAACTGTCCCTAACTTCACGAGTTTTATACAGTTGTTTTCACTGGTACTTTTAGGGACCTGTAAATTTTCAGTTCTTCCATGGTGGTATGATCACAGGAGAGTAATTAACTCCTTTCCTGGCCTGTGCTCTGGTCTTTGAGTGACCACAAGCCCTCTTTTCTGCCTTAGAAATGTGAGGAGGATTCTCTCTCCACTACTGCCACAAGCTCTCCCACACCAGTGTTTTTCCTTGCCCTAGGACCACCACCCAGTACTGTGACCCAGATCCAAGAAAGGGAAAAGCAAGCACCCGCACCTGCCTCAGCACCACCAAAGTGAACCCTGCAATTGACCTCTGATCAGCTGCTACATACCCGCACTGTCTGTGGGCTGAAAACTCTGGAAGCAGTGGCTGGTGCCACTGCTGCTACTACCCTGGGGCTGATGCCTGACCAGGCTTCTCTCTCACTCAGGTCTGACAGATCTTTCCTACTGACCTTCTGAGTTGTCTTTGGTGTTTTGGGTTTGAGAAGTCTGGAAACTTCCAAGGCTGCCAATGATTCAGTGCCCTGAGGCCTGCTCTGGTCCATCTGTGCCTGTGCAGCCCTTGCTGGACTGAACTCTACTCTCAGACGAGTGCAATATACCTTTTTGTCAACCTTCTAGGTTGTCTTGCACTGGAAATTTGGTTTCACTCTGTCATTTTGTGGGTTCTGCTGCTCTAGAATTTGTTTAGAGTAATTTTTTTTTTTTACAAATATTTAGAGGATTTTGGGTGAGATTTCAAGCAAGTCTCTGCTTTTACTCCTCCATCTTGGCTCTACCCTCTCTAGTCTAGTTTTAATCCTACTTTTCTTCTGACCTGGAGTACTGCCATTGCCTTTAATTGGTACTTTTCTTTCCAGTTGTCCTTTCCTTCTCTATCCCATCTTCTTACTTTCTCTAAAACCTCATTGACTTTGAACTGCTCTGTTGTATTATTGCAACAGCCTTCTAATTAGGATGCTTGTTTCAGTTGTTCTCTACCTTCTCTAGGCAATCCAATCCTGGGATCTACACAGATGCAAAATAGCAATTATTAAGATGTTATCATAGCACAGGTAAGTGGTGCATTGAATATAGCTCTAGCTCTGGAGTCAGGAGGACCTGAGTTCAAATCCAGTCTCAGACACCTAACACTTACTAGCCCTTTGACTTTGGACAAGTCACTTATACTGCCCTGCCTTCCCCCCTCCAAAAAAAGGCAAAACATAAAAAAAGATGTTATCCCGACCATATTCTTTTGCTCCTCGAAAGAGATAATTCACTCTATATCCTCTATTTAAAACAAAACAAAATTAAATTCTGCCATTTTAAATCCCTACATAATTTGGTTTTTATTTTACATTCTGGAAGCTATTTCATATTATTTTGCTTTATTCTATGCTGTAGAAAATCTAGCCTATTTTGATATTATTCAAACTTGATATTCTATGTCCTATTTTTCTGTCTTTAGCAAGTTGTTCCTTTTGCCTGGACTCCATTTCACCCTCATTTCTTCCTCTTATAATTCTAACCCTCTTTCAAGGTAGCACTTCCTATAGAAATCTTCCCTGATTTCTCTCCTTGTTAGGGTCCACTCTCTTTTCATCTTATCTTACATTTCTTTATCTTCAAAGTATATTATGTATCAACCAATTACAACAAAAATTTATTCAATTAAGGAACTGACATTTTTTTTAATGCCTTCTGAATTCCCAGTACAGAGTAAGATATCTTAAATGTAGTAGGTACTTAATGAATATTTCTTGAATTTCATTGCTTAGTAAAGTTGAATTATTTATACATTATGGCTCTGGAGTATTCTTGATATGAGAAAATGTGTCAAGAACCAAGAAAATATATATTTGCAGAGAATAAAATAGGACTATCTTAAATGGAAAAGATTACACTGAGAATTAATTTCCTCACGACTAAAAATATTTTTACATAAGTTATTTCAGAGGCTGGAGGGCAAATATTTGATTATTATAACAGTCCAACCTGTGTGACTTTCATTTTTCATTATTGACTCCACATCAAATTTAAACCCAAGGATATTTTACATTTGTATATGAGATAAAGGGACAGGGAACTTGAGTCACAGCCATCCGGATTGGATTGGGTAGCTTTGGATTATGGGGTGGCCTCCTTCATGAGATATTAAGAAGTTAATTTCAAATAGAGAGTAGATGAGTACTTATCAGTTAAAATATGTTGTATTGAGATTCCTTTCAGATATTGGTCTGACTAGGACTACTGAGGTCTTGTTTAGCTTTAAAAAATCTTTTAATTCCAATTTACTCTGAGTAGTTAATAACAAATATAAGCTCAGTACTTTTGATATGCACAACCTTTTTTTTTTTAATCCTTTAAGACTGTCTTTCAAAGAGATGCTGCCTGAGTATATAATAGTCTTGCTAGCAAAGTGTATTGAAGATTGGGATATTTGTTATCAACTATGATTGATTTTTTTAAAAATCTTTTTTTACATATGCTTCCCCTGCTTTGATTATTTGTGAACATCTGTTTTTAGGATACATGAGGAAGTGTAGTACAGTATTTATGCAAACATATAATTAATCCTAGGGAGAGCCTGTTCAAGAAGTAATAAAAAGTACAACTTGAATGAAAGTGGAATCTAATGGAGAATAGCAATGGGAGTCTTAGCTTTATTTCCCTTAGGACTATTATTATTAAGGACTATCATTACTACCTGAGAATTGAACTATTATATTTTTAGCTCCAAAAGCACTGAAAGATCCATAAGAGATTTACATGAATTAGCAATATACTATTGCTCTTTTGTGTGCATATGACACATAGAACAATAGGAAACCTTAATTTAGCAGAATTTTTTTTTAAACTTAGACTTCATTTATTTAGTACTTGTTTCCAAAATGACATATTTATATTATTTTATTCAATCCTTATACAAACCTTATAGAGTAGATGTTATTATTGTGACCATTTGGTAGATGAAGAAATCAAGGCAGGGAGTCATTTCTCCAAGGTCACACAGCTAATCAGTATCTGAAACATGATTTGCAACCAAGACTTCCAAATTCAAATCCAGAACTTTGCCCACTATATAACCATTAACCACAATAATCATTATTCTTATATTATCCATTTATGTTTGCTGTGATGATATAAACTGAGGTCCCTTACAACTCTGAATCTTTTATTCTATTATCCTTTATAAAAAGGTAAGCATATACATGATAAGGTTAAGAGGATTGAGTGATTGTTAACAGCTAAGTGGATAAGGAAGGGTTCCCTAGGATGGGTCACCTGAACTCAATATCAATGAAACATTTAACCTATCTATTATCCCTAGGTTATACTTTTTTTTTTCCTGGGCAAATATACCCACTGATGAGATTTCATGTAAATGGCTCAATATCTTAACCAAACTTCATATTTTTCTCAGTGACTACTTAGTGCTCTGCCTATGATAGAAATACGATGAATGTTTATTGAATTGAATTGTTTAGTCCTCAGAAGGGTGATAGTGTATTACCCTTCATCAGGGGTCATTAGATAAGATGAGAATTCCAAATTTTCAGATATATTCTAGAGGATATTTCTGCATAGTTATGACTTGGACTGGGACGAGATGACCTCTTTTAATTCCTTTCATGGGCAGCTTTCCAGAAGAATGCTACTGTGAACAGCTTTTAAGGTTCTGATTACACAGCATAGTGAACACTCCATTTATGCCTTAACAAATTGAAGTGGAACATTCACAGAAAATCAAGGTACGACATTCACAATATTACAACTTATCACAGAAAATCACAATATAGTATTCACAATAGCTTGTCATTAACATGGCCACATAGTTTCCACCAAAGTTTTGAACAAAGAACAATCATCTCAAAGTACAATAGTCAAAGTCTTCCACTCATGGAGCACACTAAGTTAACTCAATTGGTCACTTATTCAGCAATCGATTATTAAGTATCATTAATCACTAAGTGCTATCATTAGAAAATACACAGACACTCCATCCCTATGTCACTAGTAAATTTACAATTCTTCATTTGGTATACAATATCCAAGTAAAGTCTTCTTTCAGCTTGACTTGGGATGGTCTCTCAGATTCCCTAGATCCCCTTCCATGGTCCCAGCTCCTACCTGAACCCACCAAACAGTCACCTGGATTGAGAGGCAGACAGCTCTGAGGTCCTTTTCCAGTTATCCAGGCAGTTCCTGCTCCACACTGAAGTTCACAGGATCCAGTCCATCTCTAATACTTCACAGTTTTTGTTCCTGGAATTCAAGGTTCAATCAAGCCAGAAATAGCCAAAGTCTTAGCATTCTGGTCATGCTTCTTCAGTCTTCTGCAGCTCCTTCAAAAAATCAGAATCACCTTATCCAGCCTTGGAGCCAGGGGAGCGCCTGGGCTCCTGGGCTCCTGTTCAAAAGAAGCTACACCATGACAAATTCTCAGCAAATTCTGACTCTCTCTCTCTCCTCATTTCTCTTCTGTAGCTACTCTGCCTCCAGGTGCTGGTCCCAAGAAATTCTGACCCTTCCTCTCTGGGGCTTTTTCTTATATACACACAGTATTAGCTTCCTGTATCAGCTAACCCCTTCCTGTTAAGTTAGTAACAGGAGACAGGAGTTCCTACCTCCTGTTTCCCCAACAGTGGCTTCATCAGTTACCTAATGCTAAGTATCTGCTACCTTTGCTTAACTTGAAACAAAGTGCTAAGTACCTGCTTACTTGCCAATACAAAAAGGGGTCTTCAAATTCAAATTAATTACAGTTACACCTCTGAAGTTCCTTCCAGTTCTGAGTGTCTGAAATCCAGTGTAAACTATATGGGATATATTAACAAAGATGCTTCCCATTTTATTTGTGTTGTTGTTGTTCAGTCATTTTATTCATGTCAGATTTTTTTGTGATTCTGCTTAAGATTTTCTTGGAAAAGATATTTGGATGGTTTCTCATTTCCTTCTCCAGCTTATTATATTCCATTTTATTTTATTTTTTTTGACAATTAAGGAAACTGCGACAAACAAGGTTAAGTGAATTGTACAGGGTCACAGAGCTGGTGTCTGAGGCCGTGTTTAAACTCAGGAACATGAGTCTTCCTAACTCCAGGTCCATCACTCTATCCCCTTGTGTCACTTACCTGTCTGCCCATTACATAGAGCTCGTCAAATACAATATTTTTCATTATATATTTTTTAAACTTTACCTTACCACCCTCTTATTTACAGCCATGATCTATGTGACACAATGGAGTAGGTAAGAGAACTGTATAGAACTCTATAGAATTATTGAAGATTTTGAACAACAATATCATTGCTTTTGAAACGTGTTTTAATTCTGGTGTCTTGAGAACAATTTTAGAGTTCTCATTTCCAACAGCTAGCAGGATTCTGTGAATCATTTTTACCTTAATTGCACCTCCTTGACACCAATCCACACATTCTTGGAACAGATTTTATTGTAAAGCAGAGGCAGATGTAAAAAAAAAATCAATTAAAAATTCAGTGTTCAAGTACATTCTTTGCACCCTTCTGTCCCCATCCAAGGTGCTTTCTCAAAAGACATTGGCTCTACTTGATTCAAGGGACTATTTTACTTTCCACTGAGTGCCTCCAGTTGATCAGGTTTTCCTAATGATTTCCCTATGGACAACTTTGTTTACTAAACAGTTTAATTTTCTAAGTCCTTTGCTATTCTGTGAGCAACAGAGCCTGTGCATGAGATTCAGGTGATGAATCACAAATGAGGGAAAATGTGTAAACAGAGATATTTTTTAAATTGCATAGAGATAACCATGTAGATCTGTATAAGTATAGCATTCTATATGCAAGGGTCACTCACTGTCAGAATCATTCAAATCCTGATCCTTAAAGAGGAACAAATCAGAATGCATTTTATCATTTTCCTAATATTCATGATAATTCCTAGATACAAGAGGAGTCCATTCAATTTCAGCAATAGCTATGGAGAGGTAGTTGGTTTTGTTGTTCATGTTTGTGTGTGTGTGTGTGTGTGTGTGTGTGTGTATGTGTGTTTTGTGTGTGTGTGTTTTGTTTTGGATAGCATTGTCAAATTCACATAGAAGCAGGGGATACTAAAATGTAAATAAGACTTATGGACCACATATTGACATATAAAATCACATATTAACATTATCCATGTTCTGTTTTGCTTTTATTAATTTTGATAAATCACAATTACATGTGAAGCTGGTTTAGGCTATAATCTGTTGTATTCAGAGTGTGCAGTGGCAATGTAGTCACCGATAGTATGTTTAATACCTGCGGTGTAGGACTCTGCACAAATAGAAACTATGTTTGTTTCTTCATTTTCAAGAGGATCAATGACATCATGAGGTGATATGACTTTTACATGAATTGGATTTAAGTGAGAAACAGTTGAATAAAGTCATCAGCTTCCCTCTCTCTTCAGAGTCATCAAAGTCTAGTGGCAAGGCAAAGTTAAGATGACTGGCAATGGTGGAGGATGCAGCAAATGATTTTGGTGTCTGAAATCTGACAAGGCTCTAAGTGCATCAGCTGCCTTCATGGCCATTAGAACATAATGTTCTTAGCTACCCATTACACCAGAGGGAAGTCTTCACATGCTTGGAGTCACAAGGAAATAGGCTTGAATCCTAGGATCCTTTGAATAGATATAGCATTTGTCAGCAAATAGCCACACTCAAAGTATTTCCATCATGGTAATGTATATTAGGGCTTATGTACTAGGAGGGGCTTGGGGGTTTGATTTTTATTGTGTTTTGTTCCAGGATTACCTCTACACACTTCTATGAGGAATGAAAGCAGGATATTAGTTGAGAACTTTAATTTATAATATATTGAAAATGATGGTGTATGAAGAGACTGTCTGTGAATAAACTCCTAAGGTGTTCTATGAAGGACGTCATGTAGAACCAAATTCATAGGATCAGAAATTGGATATCCTGAGATTTGGAAGGGAGCTTAGAGGTCATTGAGTCCAACTCCCTTGTTTCTTTGTGATGAAATTGAGGGATCAAGAGTTTAAGTGGGGGGTCACACAGATCTTCCCACTTCTAAGCCCTGTCCTCTATTTACCAAACCACAATGCCTCTCTTCTTTAGTCATATGTCCCCAGGCCATGTCATTATCTCTATGGTCTTTCACTGAAAAAGATGTTATGGAAAGAGCACTATGAGATTCATATTATTTGAGTTGAAGTCTCAATTCTACTCTTTACTGTGTTATATTAAGGAAGTAACAGTAACCCCCATGACCTTCATTTCTCTCATTTGTAAAATGAAGGGGTTAAACTAGAAGATTATAGAATTATAACACCTCAACTTTGAAAGAAATCTTAGAAATAATTTAGTTCAAAGCACACCCAAATGAGAATCCCCTGTATAATATACCTGACAAATATATATCCATTCAGCTGTTTTTTAAAAGACTTCTAATTAAGAAGAAGCTAGTACCTCCCAAAGCAGCTATTCCTACTTTTTTTTGGAAGTTATGCTTTCTCCCCTGTATTAATCCCATAACAATAGCTCTAAAACACCTATCTATCATTTCTATTCTTTGTCTCTGATGTGAAACAATCTGATTTCTCTTTCACATGATAGCATTTAAATACTTGAGTACGATGATTATTTTGTCTTGCTTATAAATCTTCTCTTCTCCAGGCTTAATATCTCTAGTTCCTTCAACCAATATTCCAATGGTATGGTCTCAAGGCCCTTTAGAGTATTGGCATGCTGTGGATATTATGATGCTTACCAATGTCCTTAAAATTTGGTGTTCTTAGCTAAATCTAATACTTCTGTGGGGCCTCAACCAGGGCAGAGTCTTGGAGAGCTATCACTTGCCTCATCTTGGAGACCTTGATTCTATTCATACATTCATCTATTAACTCCAAGACTTAATTGAGATCCAAAGTCTAGTCCTGCTCTGATTTTCTATGACTGTAGAGTTCTGGTAAATGAGCTTTTCCATGAGTATTCCTCAACAAACTTCTGTAACAAAAAAATGAACAAAAAAGGCCTTGACTTCCTCAGCAGTAGGTCTACTTAGGGTAAATCAATAATTTCATTTTTTTTTCTTCTTGTCAGTCTCTGAAGGAAAAACAAAAACAAAACAAAAACCCTGTCATCTCATTTTATTTTCATACATGTGTGTGTCAGTCTAGACCTTTTCATTCTCAAAGATAGCCAGTATCAAGGTTAAAGAGATCTGAGCCCCAATTACAGTCACTTTAGTAGACTCTTCTATTTCAGACTTTGAACAACATGCAGTTTCTATGCTTAGGACATGATTTGATGAAATCAGTGCTTTGCTTTAATATAAGACTATAGATATTTGTAATTCCATTGAAATGGTTTTATTGGTGCTTTGTGAATGTTCCTTTTATGTTTTGGTGAACATATGGCTGACTCACAGTCTTCCTCTCTGTAGAAAGTTAGTGGTATATACTCCTATCTGTCAGCTCTCTCTCTATATACACACATACATATGTGTGCAAGCACACAATGCATCTGTACATGCACAATGTACACGGGTGCATATATACATGTATGAACACATACATATGTGTGCACACACATATATTAAGTTAAATCAAATAACTTCATACTTTTCAAAGTTATTTTAAATATACTGAAATTTCTATTTTTTTTTTACTTTTTAATTAACTTTTGTTTATTTTTTGGTTTATATCATTGATTTCCACAAGATTTTAAGTTATGTAATTGTTATTGTTCTTAAAAAATAAGAGAAATGAGCCCCGGAGAAGGAAAATGCACCCAAGTAATTAGTGATGGAATTGACAAGACTTTCTCTTTTTATGTTTATAACTGAAGGAATACAACTGTAGGGCATAGTACATCCCAAAGAGATTCCAACTTCTCTTCCCCTCTGAAAGAAAAAAACAATTTTCAATAAGGAAACATCAGTAAAATTCATCCTAGCATGAAATTATCTGGCATTCTAAACAATAACATGTCTACTCATTTACTAAACCCAGCACAGCAAATCTAGCCATGCAGCTTCCTCATACAAACACTCCATTGACTTGTCTAGGAACTGCCTTCAGATGAACTCAGGATGAGTCAGACGTTTTTGCTCAATCTTCCCCAGGCAATGAAGGAATTTGCCATGCATGTCAATCAGATATTTAAAATTCACTCATTAAGTTATCCCTCCTTCACCAGCAGTGTAAGCTTGCAGGAAGCCACAGAATTGCTAAATTTCCTTACTACCCAGTTGTCTTCCAATAAATTTTGGTCCATAAACCTCAAATCATGAAAATTATTATTAAATGAATACATTCTGTCTTTAAAGTAAAGAACACCTAGCCCCACTGTCTATAAATTAGGCAAATAAATAACATATAAATGAATAAATGGTTTGAATGTATAAGTAGATGAAAGAAGAGAGACAGGGAGAGACCGAGAGAGATCTGCTGAAACATAGAATTTGGATATATAGTTCATAGAAATCAATATTTCAACCATTTTTTCCTATTAGTTGTGTTTCTACTTCCTGATTTAAAAAAAAAATATTGATTTAGATTAAAAGATTGTGGCTCTTTACATACACACACACACACACACACAGCATTAAATCCACATATTGCCTTAGAAAATCAATTTATCCTGAAATCTATACTCTTCCTGATTCTACCCATTTACCTTTCAAATATTATGTTGTGTACTCATTTGCATTTTTCCTTCTGGTCTTCAATAGGGGATTCTATTTAATTTTCATATAGTAATCTTTTCATTATGATAATCTGTTCCTTTCTTTTGAAATTCTTTTGTTCACTGTCCACATGGTTATGAAAAATATCATATGATAAGACTAATGTCACAAGTTGTTAGGTTAAGTTCAGTGCTCTTTTTTTTGTTTTGTTTTGTTTTTTGGAGGGTGATTGGTATTAAGTGACTTGCCCAAAGTCACACAGCTAATTTTTGTGTCAAGTGTCTCAGGCCAGATTTGAACTCAGTTCCTCCTGACTCCAGGACTGGTGTTCTATTCACTGTGCCACCTAGCTGCCCAAGTTCAGTGTTCTTAAATGAATAAAAGCATAGGCATTTTCATGACTGTGCAAAGAAGAAAAACTCCTTATTGGATAAATGTATTTGGAACTGGAAAGGAACATAAAGGTCATTACAATCAGCTCTCTCACTTTAAAGATGAAGACAGATATCATATTTGATGGTATTTAAATTACTGGCAATTTCTCAAAGTTCTCTGAGTCCTCCCTCTATATACTATCCTTATAGTCAATTGAATTTATCTAACTGAACAATCAGGTCTACTTTGATTTGTAAATTTGTGGAGTATTACTTTATTTTTCTTTATTCTTCATTGGTCTATATTCTATATATTCTTTATTTCTCTCTTCCTCTTGGCACCACCCTAAAGCAAGCCATCATCCTCTTCTCCTGCATGGAGGTTTCCATGATCAACTAGGGAAAAGCAGTTGATCTTTCTTTGGATGCCACGTAGAATTATATACCTTTGTTTTATTCTTTTAATGATTTTTTTTTGTTGTTTAAGTATCATGTATTCTCTAGTCAGTGATAATT
>CM053582.1:525761756-525772002 GCA_028627135.1 Pseudochirops cupreus | reverse complement strand
GTAAATGACATCATTTTAAAGCTACCCATGGATGTGGGAGGCAATTGATGCTGTAGTGGAGGAAGCATTGGTTACCTAGAGTCAGGAAGATCTGAGTTGAAATATAGCCTCCTAAACTATAAAAAGGGGATAATGTAATAGCATTTATAGCTCAGAGGTGTTGTGAGGATAAATTGAAGTGATATTTGTAAAAAAGCATCTAGCGTAGCTCCTGACAGATTCTTGGTGCTATAGAAATGGTTATTGCCCTCTCTTTCCTCTTTAAAAACTTCTTCAAATAGGGCAAGAGACTCTAAAAGAATGTCAACAGACCATCCTATCACCAAATAAAAATTCAGACAAGAAAACATCAAAAACACCTTTCTTTTCATAGGTCCACATTTTCATTTTTATAAATTATTAAAACAGTCTATACATTTTCCAAGAAGATTCTTAATGAACATGGAGACCTTTAAAAATAATTTTCTGTCCCATACCAAGTCTTTGTTGTGACCCAATTAACAGAGTAGTGTAGAGAATACATTATATTTCAGTGCTCTTTATTTGTTTGTTACCTCCCCCCGCAAATGATTTGATTGAGAAAAAAAATATAACCTTAAAAAGTCTGACAAAGTGTTACCTATATGTGTTCAAAATCATCCCAAATCCCTTGACATGAGTACAAAATTAACTTTATTTTTTGGGGGGTTAGAGTTAGAAGGGGTTAAGTGACTTGTCTAGGTCACACAGCTAACAAGTGTCAAGTGTCTGAGGCCAACTTTGAACTCAGGTCCTCCTCACTCCAGGGTTGGTGCTCTATCCATTGCACCACCTAGCTGCCCCAGAATTAACTCTTTTCTATGATCTTCAGATCAACAATATCAATTACAGGGGCAGCTAGGTGGCGCAGTGAATAGAGCACCAGCCCTGGAGTGAGGAAGATGTGAGTTCCAATCCAGCCTCACACACTTAACACAAACACAAAAAACTAGCTGTGTGACCTTGGGCAAGTCACTTAACCTTGATTGCCCCACCTTCCCGCCTCCAAAAAGCAAAAAAAAAAAAGCCCAATATCAATTACAGAAGAAAACAGTGTGTGCTCTTCATAAAGTTTTCTACTCACATGGAGATACCTTAGCCCAAATGGAAATGGGATTCTATTCAGGTTATAAGGTTCTTATAATAATTCTGGTTACTCATGCATCTTGCCAATCGCATGGAACCCCAGACCCAGTATTGCCTCTTCATTAAGAACCACAGTTAGTCTGACTGGGCTAGCAAAATATGGTGGGTAGGGTGGGGGTGGAAATAGGACAGGGAAGTAGACTGAAAACTAATGCACAAATTATAACATATAGTTCCACGCACAGACAATTGAGTTAGTAAAGCAGTACAAATTTCTTGATAAGTCTATGTAGGACAATGAACTGAAGAAAGATTTGAATATAAAAGGAGTACCTGAATTTCTTTTAGGAAATTTCATAGTAACTTGAGTCCTCCTAAGTTTTTTTTTTCCCACATAAAAGTCAACCAACTATCTTAAGACTCAAACTTTTCCAGTAATTCTAGATATCCTGATCACTGATACAGAGACAAAACAGGGCAAGTTCACTGAGGCTTTGTCCCCTTGACACTGAAATACAGAGGCTGCTGTTTAAATTTAAACAAGTTGAGTTCCCCCTACTGCCTGTTTCTCTCCAAGTTGCAAATGTGACTGGGACTAAAGATACTCAGAGTAAGTCTCTTTCCCCTATGGCAAAGTCTCCCAAGGTCTGCCTAACAATATTTGTGAGTGTTTTCCCCCACCCCACAGTTTATTTGAGACTTCCTTCACCATTGATCATGCCAGGTACTGCTTTCTGCAGGCATTGTTTCATCAAGGTGACTCCTTGGGTGGGGGGGAGGGGGAGGGGAGAGAAATAATTACTAATTAAGAGACATGGACTGATTATTTAAATTCTCAGAAATTCATATGTAAAATGGTTAGGATAATGCTATCTGTGGTAATTTCCTCACAGGATTGTGGGGAATACGAAATTTATATATACATACTATATATGCACATAAATATGTGTGTGTGTGTATATATATATGTGCACACACATACATAAAGCACTTTTCATATCTTGTCATAATATATAAATACTAAGTACCCCTATTCACAACAGTAATAAACATATATAATCCCTCCACCACAGGACAATAACCCTTCAAATCCCTGAAGATAACTATCATATCCCTGAGTGTTATCTTCTTCAGGTTATTTTCCTACTTGCATTTGGAAAGGAATTAAGATATAAAAATTAGAGATAGTTGCAAAAATACGTAAAAGAAAATGGTATATTGTAGAGAGGCATACTTTTCTTAAAAATCCTATGGATACAGAGGATATTCCATTGGAGAGAGATTTTGACTAGTTCATATAAATCCAAGTATTTTAGAAGAAAAGAAAATCTACTCAGGTCAGAGCAATGATTCTGTACAGATAGGGGAAAAAAGAATCTAGAACTAAAAAAAGAAAGAAGGGTTGGGTGAATACAAAAGTGAATTTATTGAAGTTACATTAGGGAAAAGAGAAAAATCCAAAAAGGGATAGAAAGGATATAAAGAATAAATGAGATGACAAGCAAGATAAGACATAATTGCTAAATCTTTCTTTGCTTCTATTTTCCCTGCCTAGGAGAATGACCTTGCAAGTGGAAGGGGTAGGACAGAAATAACTAACAGGGAATTGGTACTTAAGATAAGTAAGATAGTACTTAGCTGCCCCGGGTGAATTTAAGTAAACTAGCCAAGAAGAATTCTCTAATTCCTGCAGACTCCGTGATTATTTTATGTTATTCAAAGGGCACAGTGGAATCTGTAGTCAATTGGAAAAGACTCCGTGTTTCTGGTATCATGTTACTTCTTTAAATGGCTTACAAATGATGGGGTGTTTTGGTGCCTGTGCTTGAACCCCAGTTTGTAAAATCACATCAGTTTGCAAAATTACATTTCTCTCCAGCCTCAAGTCTCCCTAGCCTCAAAACACTATCTCAGGCAGTTTCTCCCCAGCTCAAGGGCAGCATGCCCTAACAAAATGCTTATCTCTTTTCCTGATACAGTAGCCAGATGCACCTATAGAATTTAGTAGTTTGACACAACTGTGTCCTGGCTGAAGCAGCTGTGTACAGGAATCTATCTATCACGTATGTCGTAGACTCAGTCATGTGTATACTCCTTAGCTCATTATATACATCCCGGATCCCTTGTTAGCTTGGGACATAAGTGTACCCCTAACATTTATCTTGTCAAACAGGACATTGATGGGTAACAGACTAGGCACTTCTCAGTCAGCCCTGACCACTAGTTGACTTAAGTGACATTTCAAGCCTAAAAACACACCTGCATGTAGCCCTCCCTTGGGCTATTTCCTAGTGAATTATGGGCAATAGGTCTGTGCAGTTGATGTTAAAAATGCATGCCCCTTTAAGCACTGACCACTCCTTAAGTCCTCCCTATTCCCACCCTTACTCACCTAGTTGGCATAATCGGGACAGGTTATACTATGGATTATTCTATAAAAATACACCTATGACTCCTTTAAGGTTGCAGGTTCCCTAAGACCTCCTGCCTGCTATATAGCATAACAATAAACTTTTACCAACTTGACTCAGAATGTTTGAGCCTAAAAATTCATTCCAGACTGCCCACCCCGGGGCTCTGGTCATTGGGGTCCCTAAAATACCTATCATTATCCCTCATCACAAAGACTCTTTATACTTATTCTAGAGCAGTGGTTCTCAACCTTCCTAATTCCATGACCCTTTAATACTCTCATGTGGGCATATCTGCATGTGGGTGGACCCACCTGGAGAAGCATAGAGGAGCACGGTGTCTGGATTCCTAAGACCATTGGAAATATGTGTTTTCTGATGACACCTGTGAAAGGGTTGTTTGACCCCCAACCGGGGCGCAACCCACAGATTGAGAACTGCTGCTCTAGAGCCTCTAATAGTATTTACTTGAATGACTAATGCAAGTTGCATGACTTGATGGACTTATTCAATCTCCATAATCTTCCTATCAACAAATTTAACCAATTTTATTGTTTTTAATCTTCTGAAAATGACTATACTGGATTATGTCATGTCTAAGGTCCCTTCCAGTTGTTTTATGATGTTATACTTTTTTTTTGTGCAAACAATAATAGTAATAGTTTAATAATTTCCATTTCTATAGCACTTTATGGTTTGCAAATATTATTTCATTTGAGCTTGAAAACAACCCTATAAGCTGTGTGCTATAATTTCCATTTTTAGATAGGAGAACTGAGGCTCAGAGTTTAAATAATTTTCATAGAGCTGTTAAAATGTCTGAAGCAGGATTTGAATACATGTCTTCCTGATTCTCTAAGTCCAATGTTCTATCTAGTATACTACCTAACTACCTCATGCCTTCAGTCACATAGTATCAATCTTGCGGATTAGTTCTTCTTCACCTCTTTCAATAAAGATGAAATTAGTTCCCTATCTGTTTCTGTTTTGCTGAATTGAAGGATTCTGGAAGGCATAGATTCTCTCTTGATCATCCATTGACCCTTCTTAGCAAACCTATTCCAGTTCTGAATAAATAGCAGACAGCTGAATAAATATTTGTAGAATTGAATGATGTTAAATTGAATTAGATAAAGTTCAAAGTTAAAATTCATTTCTCAAAATGATAGATGACTTTGTAAAATCAGCAAAGATACCATACCTAATGAATCTTATAAGCTACATTGTAGTCAGCATGATATCCATATTTTGCTCTAGAAGAACTGATTCAATTCTCTCTACCAGGGCTGATTTTCAGAATCTTCAAAAGGCATAAAAATATCATGTTTGTGGAAAGCTATATTTTGGAACATACTTAGCTATGGCAGTTTGAAATTTAGTTTCGCTATATGATGATTTAGTTGTTTAACAGATATGCCCCAATGGAATTGGAACATATGGAGAGATGACTGATCATGAACTATTTCAAACTCAGGTTTTTGAAATCATGAATAATTGGGGATAGTGTTTGAAAAACATTTATGGTGGACTATTTAAAGAAATAAAATAGATTTTAGATTCATACAGTCCACTGAGGCATTTGCTCTCCATTGCCCATTCAGGCTTGATATAAAAGTTTAGAGGTATTTATGTAATCTTTGCTGGAAATAATGTGCTCAGTTTAGAAGCTGTCTGCAAGTAATACAGATGGGAAAAAGTCTGTCAAACCATCTTGTCCTCTAAAAACACACATGAGGAGGCAAAAGGATGAATTATAAAGGTACTTCTGAGTAGCACTTATGTTAGGTAAGGGTTTTTGTAGCTGTTTACACTCTCTACTGGACTTCAGCTACTTAATAATGAAATATTGAATCTTTTTTTTTTAAGAGAAAAAAAATCATCTTCATTCATTTGAATTTCTATTCAACAGCTTGCAAATCCAGTGGGTTTTTTAAATAGGTAAGCAATGTTCTTTGCCATAGAAACTGTAGATTGCTCTCACATTCTCTTCTTTAACAAACAAAATGCTGGATATTTACCATATTAGTAAAACAACAACTACCTTATGCCAACTGTATGTGGGCGAGTGTCTGTGTGTGTGTGTGTGTGTCCTATAACTGTGTATGAGATTTGTACATTAATAATTGGCCTTCCAAATACTCATTAACATGAATAATTTTGTATTACCCCATATAGATGACTTGTCTTCCCCAATTGCATGAAAAGTACATGCATATATTTCAAGTCTGCTTTTGATCCTCTAAATTTAGAATAAAACATTATTTTAAAAATCTAATTTGTACATGACTTGAAACATAGAAATTTTATAATTGGATCCTCTGTAGCTCAGTAGAAAATTATGTGAATTGCTATAGTGTTGGAACTGCAAGTAACACTATGACTTATATTTGATTCTGTTCAGTCATTCCAAATGAATGTATTAAGTAAATTAATGAATTATTAACAATACCTAATAAGTGCTGAGTAGGTATGAGAGGAAAAGGAAGGAGCTTAGATATTGGGAATACAGATACAAACAATGAAACAATCCTTACTTTCAGACTACTTACCCTATGATAGTGTGAGAGATAGAAAAGCATTAAGTTTCCACAGGCCCCAGGATGGAGTAAGGAAACTTAAAGGAAATGACACTAGCCATCTTCTTATTGATTGCCTCCCCCCAAAAAATTTGGTGTGTAGATTTGCACAAGTATAGTATTGAAGGATGTTTTCTTCTGATTGGGTAGAAGGGTCAAATGAATAATTATGAAAATTAAGGATTGAGATTGCTTTGAGCCAATTAGTTTTAGTTTGTGAGCCCACCTCACTGACCAATGGTGAGACTGGACAGGGGAGTGGTCTGGGTTAGGATTAGGATAACAGAAGCCTGCAAGCTTCTGCAATTTGCACTCCCTAGCTAATTCCCTTTGAGCAACATGGGTTGTGCCCTTTCTCAAGAGAAAGAATAAAGACCTTTTCTGTTTTCCAACTCAGACTCCAATTTTGATGATCTGGCAGTGGCTTCTATCTCACGCAATATGGAAGATAGGAATCACACATCTCTCTATCTATCTATCTATCTATCTATCTATCTATCCATATACACACACATACATACATATGCAAATATATGTATACATTTACAGATACACATATATAAGTATATGTGTGTACATATATATACAGATATAAATATAGACAGACATAAATAGAATAAATATAAGGTAGTTTCATTCAAGGTAGTTAGGAAGAGAAAGCACTAGCTTTTAATGGGCTCAGGAAGACTTCACCTACAAAGTGGTGCTTGAACTCCGTTTTGAAGAAAGAAAAGAATTCAGTGAAGTGGAAATGAGGAAAGAGTGCATTCCAGGCATGACTGATAGATAGTACAATGGTATGGAAACTGAAGACAGAATGCTTTTTTTAAGGACCAAAATGAAAAGCTATTTGGCTAAATAACAGAGTATTCCAGAGTGAGTAATGTTCAGTGAGGCTGAAATGGGGGCAGGAAGAAAATGGTTTTAAGAGCCAAATGAAATTTATATTTGTTCCTAAAAACAACAGGAAGGTGAAGGAGGTTATTGAGTAGAGCCAGGGCATGGTCAGATCTTTGCTTAAGGAAAATCACTTTTGCACCTGTGTAATAGTATAGGACAAAGTGAGAAGAGATTTGAGGCAAAGGGATAAACTAACAAACTATTTTACTAATCCCAGTGATAGGTGAGAATCTGAACTAGGGCTATGGCTATATGTTTTGAGAGAAGGGTTTATGGAATGCAGGAGAGTGCTGGAGAGAAGAACTAAGGACAATATTTAGGTGATGATGAACTGGGGACACTAAGGGACTAGTGGTGCCTTCAAAATATAAGATCAATATAAAATTACCCTTCTTTGTTCTAGCGAAACATGTTTGGTTCACCTTTGTGCTTCGACATTTTCAGATGACAAATTCCCTGGCTACTTCTGGCAAGCCATGTGTGACTCAGTGCTGAAGAACTGGGAAGCCTTGAGATTGAGGAAATAATACTCTTATTAGTTAATGTGGAGGAAGTGCCACTAATACAATAGATTTTTAAAAGGAAATAACCTGACTTCAAAGGATTCTTCCATTTCCCTGGGCAGAGATCATGGCAGGGGTAAAATCCATTCTCAGGGGATTCTTTTATCACTAGAAAAAATATGACTGCTTCCCTGTGGCAGTTGGAGTAAGTGTTTGGTTGGCTATGCAAACTATTCTGAGACAAATATTTCTAATATTAGTAGCAAACTCTAAACTCTCAAACTCATTTGAGAGTTTTGAGGTTATGTGTCCCTTGCTAAGAACTGAGTACTGGCAGGGAGACATACCAGATAGCACACCACTGATTGGACTGAAAGCCCATCTATTCGCCTGGGCTGACCAAAGGGCAGAGACCTTTAGGAATTCAGTACAAGGTGACATGTAATAGTATCTATTCAACATTCTTACACATTACATTTTGATATTTTTTTTTCAACCTCCCAATGTAGTATAATGGTAATTATGTGTTGTTATATCCTGTTTAAATCTTCTGTGGTAAGTCACACTTATCAAAAACTTTGTTGTTATGCATGCATGAAATTTGCACATAGGAGGTGATAGCTTTTCAATACTTCATTTACTGGCATGTTTTTTTGCTCCTTTAGACAGAACCTAGAATTGAACCAAACTTAAGTAACAAGATATTTTCATTTGTTTGTTTGTTTTTAATTTCCTGAGGTGCTGATGCGGAGATATAATGAGCCTATGAAACTGAAAAAGAAAATAGACTGACTTTTCATTTAGGTCATCAAGATCTCCCAGGTTTAAACCGTCATGCATCAGGATCTTATATATGAGTACAGAGAAGACAAACTCCTTAATGGAAAAGATACAGAGCCCTATCCCTTTGGACCTAGCAGAAGACTTCATTGTTAGACAGGGAAACAGAGAAATTTGGAAGAAGAATGGTTTTGGGGAGTAACATCACATTGAGAGGAAAATTACTTTAGCATGTATGTAGAATATGTTGAAGCAGAGAGACTAATTAAGAGTGACCAAAAAAGGGTTATATAATTAATTCTGTTTTGGACATCTTTATTTTAGAGATAACTTGAGGGATTGAACTCTCTTTTTGCTAGTGCTACAAGTTTGAAACCTTGTTCTGATATAGTACCTACATCATCAGCCACCAACTAAAACTTCTATTCCATTTAACTAAGTAATATTAAAAAAACTTTCACAAAGGAATATTTACTTCAGTTATACAGCAAGAACAGAAGCACAAACATTACTTACCAAACATCTCATTAATACAGTTTTCCTGCTACCATCTCATTATATGCGGAGAGTGGGCTCAATCTTTGCACAATTTATATATTGCATTTGTCCAGCAAACTTCACATGCAAATACAGCATCACTGATGGATGAGTCCATGTTGCATTTACTGCTGAGCTTTGTTTTGAAAGTTGTTCTTTGATGCTTGGGGCATTAGTGCTGTGTTGCCTATAAAAACTAGCATGGACTAAACACATAGACCCTTGAACTAAGAGTAAGTGGCTCTTTCTCCTGCCCTTCTGACACAATTTTATAGCCATATACAATCCCTTTCATCTAAAACACAAGAACAAAATCCTAGACAAAAAACTGAAGCCCAGAATCACTGAAACATATCAGTTTCAGATGGGGAAAGGAAAAGGAAGAGAAGAAAAGGCATAGAAAAGGAATAAGCATTTGTATAGGGTCTGTTATATGCCAGGCATGTAATAAAACCATTTAGTGAAAAGCACTTAGCTTTTTACAAATATTACCTCATTTGATCCTCATAACAACCCTAGAGGTAGGGGGCACTATCATCCCCATTTCGCAGTTGAAGAAATTCAGACAAACCCAGATAACATGACTTAGCCCTAGGGGCACACAGCTAGTAAGAGTCTGAAGCCAGATTTGGAATCAGGTGTTCCTGAATCTAGGTCCAGCATTACATGTACAATGAAATCAGTCGCCACTTGGAAAATTCCCATCACATAGTACACATAGTAAATATTTGCTTTCTTTCTTTCTTCCATCCTTTCTCCTTTATTCTTTCCCTTGCTCCTTTCCTCAACTCTCTTCTCCCCTCCCCTCTTCTTTTCTTCCTTCTTTCCTTCCTTCCTTCCTTCCTTTCTTCCTTCCTTCTTTCCATCTTTCCTCATGTGGCAAACATACTAGAACCAGGCCCAAAATATCTACACATGACCCAGATTATTCCAAAGCTCTTTCATTACCTATCATCAACATTCTTGCAGGAGCAGGAGGATCTCTAGCTTCTTCATTCTTCATTCTTCATTGCATTACATTGGTGAAACTCGACACATGCTCAAAAGGACTATGCCCAGTTTCCAGTCCACTGCATTACAAGTTAGATCTAAATGCATTTACTCTGCCAGACTTAAGTATAATACAGTTAAATATAATAAATAAGCGAAGAAATAAACAAATAAATAAAAGTCTGTCCAATTGAAGGACCCTAGTTCAGTCTTCCTGGTTTTAAGATGGAGTGAAGCCCCTATTAAGTGTAGGGTCATGGAAAACAGTATCAGTCTAAGATATATCACAAAAATATTGCTTGAATATATATATATATATATTTGTGTGTGTGTGTGTGTGTGATGTGTGTGTCTTTAAAGACTCCTTATATCCTTATATCTACTTTTTCATTTGTATAATTTCAGTAAAAATATGACATTGAAAATATATAAGGAATCAATGGTA
>CM053582.1:525732165-525751513 GCA_028627135.1 Pseudochirops cupreus | reverse complement strand
GTCCCCCCGGCTGCCGTAGCTCTCAGGAAGATGCTGGGAGTCTTCCTAAATACTTCTGGCAGACTGGATAATAAAGACTCCAAGATGGAGTCCCAAGACGGCGATCCGGATCCAGGCTGCTCAACGTGAGAGCACTGGCCTGAAAACAATCACTAAGTCCCCCTGCTGTCTGCAGGCCGCGGGCGGGAAGCTACAAAGGAGAGGCGGGTGCAAAACCTGTGCCTTTCGCTTTTCTGCTCTGGAGGCCTTTCGCTGGACTGCTTACGTCCCTTTTTCGCAATTCCCACTCGCAGCTGCTGCTAATCTGCTCACCTGAGAGGCTCCTCCACTCCTCCTGTCCAGTCGCCCCCAGGGCACCGCCGCGGCTTCAGGGCAGGCTGGTTTTGGTTTGCAGTGCTGATATGGTTCCTCGTAGCTGAGCTGACTTTAGTGGGAAGTATCTTTGTGTGCGTTTTGAAGTTCTAGGATTGGTTTAGAGTCCTGTTTTATGGGTATTTTGGGGTGGCTATGTGAGAGCTGCAATATGTTGCTGCTGCTACGCCACCATCTTGGCTCTGCCCCCTGGAACTTACATTCTAATGGCAAAAGATAATACAGAAAAGAATTGTTAAATGTGGATGAAGGGAGTGTAACTCTAGAGTGTAGCCTGCTTAATTTTTTTTTTAAAAGATGTCTGAGTTCTTAAGTGGAGGCTCTGAAAGGAGTCAGTTGATCAGAATAAGAGACCTTCAAGGTATGGAGTCATTTATAAGTATAAATCCCAGGGATTAGATGAACTTCTGGGATAAAGAGCTCTCTGGGGCATAGTAGAATAATCAAAAAAGCATGTAATCTAGTGAGAAATGAAGACAAAATGGGGTGTTATTATTTTACATGTGAGGAACAGAAACTGGAAGAAACTTGCTGATTTGACCGGGCTCACACAGCTAAGTCTGAGGCAGGTTTCCAACTCAAGTCTTCCTGACTCTAATACTCTTTCTACCATACCACCTAGACGCTAGAATAGTTTTCTGAGTCATTAAGAGGTTCATGTATACACATAAATACCTACAAATACATATTTGTATACGTATATATTCTAAAATTAAATTAAATTAATTAAATAACAGCCGATTTCTTATTTTATTTATATAATTTATTATAATTATCATATAATTTAATGTTATATCACACATACTATAATAAAATGATTAATACCATGACGAAATAATAATAATTATAATCTTTAGGATATTTTTATTTTAAAAAGTGTATGGAGGCCCTATGGAAGCAGAGCCTTGCAGATTTCTGATGCCATGGACTAGTGTGTCCACATTGCTACAGACCGGGCAGATGGCTCAGAGGGAATTTCTTAATCAAGCAGGGATTGGGGATGTCCCATGGTACCTAGAAATCTTTCCAAGAAGATAGTTGGCTAAGAAGAAACATGAATCAATAAGAGAAAGATGAAGGGTGCAAATAGGAACTAGAACCAAGGGATATAGTTACAAGAAAAGCACATCAAAATAAGAACCAAGAATAGGACAGAATGCCCAGGAAAAAAAAAAACATTCATGGATCTTAAGAGTAGCCAGAGGTAAGGATTCAATACCTGGGGGAAAGCATGTGTACATAGGGACTAACTCCAATTAAGATGATTTAATTTACATCCCCTATTTTCAAGACTTGTGTGTATGTGTGTATATGTGGGCACACACATTCATACATATATACATACACATATATATGTATGTGTGTATATTTAAACAGGGCTTGTGATTTCACAGATGTTTTAAGAGAATGTTAAGGGAAGAAATATCTTATAGCCAAGTAGATTACAAATGATCTCAAAATTAGGACCTTAGGAACTTTCTTAAAGCACTTAGGTTAAGTGACCAGGGTCAGTCATCTAGTATGTGTTTGAAGCACGATTTGAAGCTGTATTTTTCCTGACTTAAGAGTTTAACTTTCTATTAACCTGTCTACACTCCTGAATCTTATACTGATTCCTGTGTATGTTGTACTTTATGATCTATACTTTCCTCCCAACAGTCCTGTGATGTATACACTGCATTTACTATTACCTTCATTTACAGATGAAGACATTGAAACTCAGATTTCACAATTTGATCAAGATCACACAGTTAATACATAGGCAGGATTTAAATAGAGGCCTTGGCTGAAGGAGACTGAAGGAATAGGCATTTGGGGTAGATAATTTAAAAGTATAGTACCAATCTTTATAATAAGAATGGTCTAGAAGAGGACCACAGAAAGATGGAATTCATCAGAAAAGTTGAAAAAGTTTCAATAGATGTAAATATGCATCAGGTTTATTTGTCATTTTAAATCTGAAACATATCACCAAATAAGAGGGTTGGCTATTGGATAACAGGCACGCATGTTAAATATTACAACAACAACTGCAAGGTCATTGTTAGAATCTCCAGGAGGCACAAAGAAGAATGAAAAAACTATCCTTTCTCAGTAACACTTGATTATTTTATGTAGAACCATCACAAAGTTTGAAGATCATAAATTCAAGTTAACACAACAAGAATATATTAATTATCTGCCATGTGTGAGGCATGAAGACAGTGAGCCAAATTTGGAGTCAGGACCACCCAAGATCCAACTCTGTTTCTGCTACTACCTCTCACCATAAGCTCTCACGGTGACCCGTAGCAACATAAAAACTCGCTGAGTCCCAAAGTTTTCCTTTTAAAAATAAAGATGCTAACTATTGTTCATCCTGTTCTGCTTCAGTAAGTTATTGTCATGATTAAAAGGGATAATGGATATAAATCACTTTGTAAATTGTAAAGAAACATAACAATGTCAGCCATTATTGATGAGAGTAGTAATAGTGACTAAAAAAAGGTCTTACTTTGTAATTTTAGAACAAAAATGCATTCCAATGGCCATCTAGTCCAACCTTTTTGTGTAGACAAAAGAATGCCCAGTATGACATGTCTGAAAAGTCCTCACCCTGCCTCTATTTGAAGCCTACCAAGGCAGATGAACCCACTCCCATTCAAACATGCTCATTCTGCCTTTGGAGAGATTTGATTGTTAGGAAACATTTTTTCCCCCTGTTATTAGTTTAAAATGGGTCCCTTAAAAACCTCCACCCATTGGTCTTGGCGGCATCTAGGAAGTATAATAGAGTGCTAAGTGTGGATTCAGGGAGACCTGAGCTCAAATCGCTTCTTAGATGTTATTCGAATCATTCCTCAAATGCTAGCTGTCTAATCTTGGGCAAATCATTTAACTTCTTTTCCCCGCAATTCTCTACAAAACTTTGAATAATTATGTCACCTACCTCCCAAAACTATCGTGAAGAATAAATTAAAAATATATTAAGTGCTTTATCCACACTAAAGTGCTATATAAATGCAATATATAATTGTTATCACCAATATCACTTCCACAACCTTCAGTATTCTTGGTTCTGCTCCCTGAAGCCACTTAGAGCAAGTACAATTCTGTTTGTATATGACAGCATTTGAAATACTTGAACACAATTATAATATCATCCACTAAATCTTCTCTTTTCTAGACTAAATGTGCCCAAACAATGCTTCAAACAATAATGAAAATATTAAGAAATGATAATAAATATACTTTGGTGAATGAAATGAGTGAAAGAACAAGGGAAACACCAGTCATGAATGACAAACTCAGTGTCATTTGTGGTTGTAAAAGAATAAGGCATCCCAATTGCTAGATGAATAATATTTATTCCCCCACCATCCCCATTTAAAGATGTTTAGAGAATCATAAATTTGATTGTCCAGCCCTTTAGCTAACAGAAAATTTTAGACATCCATTTGGTGTGAGCTAAGAATAGCCTGTAGTCTTAGAGAATAGAATATATTTTATTTTTTTCATGATTAATGGAAAATGCACATTATTAAATAAAGAAAATCCATGAATTTAATTTTTTTCTTCTTTAAAATATGACTATAATACTTCTTGGATGATAGAAATCATTGAACAAGTTATCAGTTATCCAAATGAAAACTGAAAAGTCAGTCAGTTGTCCAAATATTCTAGAATCATAAGATCCTAAACTTGACTTGTTCCTTCCTGCCAGTCTTTTCACTCTAAACTCACCTCCTCACATTCTATACTATTCATTTGTTTGTTTTACCACCTCTTTTTCTTCCCCACACACCAATTATATACTCCTTCTCACTTTCGTGTTGCCTAACCAACATGCCTGGAATGAGCTTTCTCACCTCTGTGTCTTGACATTTTTGGCTGCTTTCAAAACTGAGTTCCCAAACCATCTTCAGCAGGAGGTCTTCTGATTCACCCTGCCCTTTCTATTTACTAGAGCCTTTCTAACTAAAGTTGCCTTCCTTCTGTCACTCCTGTATATGTCTGTACTAGTGAGTTACATGTCTTTTGCACTGATATTTAGATCCCTTAGGTCAGATTTTTTTTTCCCTTTCTTTTATCCCTAGCACATAGAAATGTGACACCGTGTTCCTGTACACAATAAATTTGATTCGCAATGCTTATTGATTCATTTGAGGACAGCCAGGTGGTGCAGTGGATAGAGTGTTGGGGCATGAGCCATGAAGATTCATCTTCCTGAGTTAAAATCTGACTTTAAATACTTCCTAACTGTGTGAAATCTTAGCTTTAAAAGACCAAGATCTTCCATTGCATCTGGAGCTGTCTCCAGTTATCCTGATGGATATCTGGCCAGTGGACCCAGAAGGCTTTGGAGGAAAAAGTGAAGCTGGTGACTCTGCACAGTCCTCCCTCACTTAAATGCAATTCACTTGCATATTATGGATCACCTCCACGATGTCATACTCCTCTTTGAGAAAAAAGACCAACAACAAAAAGCTGTGTGACCCTGGGCACGTCACATAACCCTTTTTGCCCCAGACTCCTCATCTACAAAATGAGCTGGAGAAAGAAATGCAAACGTCTCCAGCATATTTGCAAGGAAAGCCCCAAAAGGGATCATGGAAGAGTCAGATACAGTGGAAATAACTATATATATATGTGTATATATGTGTATATATATATATATATCTATACATATATATATATATATGTGTGTGTGTATATATATATATATGTGTGTGTATATATATATATATATATATATATGTAAGTTGCCCAGGGTCCCACACCTAGTTAATGGCAGAGCTGAGATCTTAAAGCATAGGATGACTGCAAACCTGTTTTGTTGCTTTGTTTTGAGCTGGTACTGTTTTCTCTGCTTCTTGGGTGCCTTTGCAAATTACCTTGTTCAGGACTGAGCACAAGAGAATAACAGATACTCATTGGACATATGAAAAGAAACCATATAAAGATACTGGTGATTTAAAGCCTGTTAAATTCCTATGCAAAATACTTAGCAAATTATTTTCTCCTTTCTCCTCAGACCCTCCCCCCCCTTCCCCTCTGTTTATAAGTATATTATTAATGTAAAATCGTCAGCTGCATCTGCCTTGGAAATGAGCTGGTGACTCAAGCAAATTGTGGCTTCCTTCTTATATTTCCTATCAATATTGTCTGGATGCTCTTGGCATGCATTGCCCTTGATTGGGAATTTTAAAAAAGCTATCTTATCAGGCTAAGTATGTTGAACATTTTAAATATTCAGCGTTAACAGCTATTCTAAGCTTAACAGCATAATAATTAAGGCTGTAGTGATTTCAGATTAAAGTTTAGTTATGCAGCAGAGCATTCTAGTGCTTATCAATTTTTTATCTTATATTGTTTTTATTTCAAGGAACAAATGAACCAAGTGTAGTTTAATTCAAGACACACAGGGCTGAACTTATTTAATATATACACTCGCTTATCTTTTGCAGTCAAAAACCACTGCATTTTATATAATGTACCTAGTAAACACATTTTCCTTCCTCTCTCTGCTTTTCTTTTTTTTTTCCCTTTTGGAAGTCGTGTCCTCAGTGGGAGATATATTCTACCTACTTCTCTTGGCACGGAAATAAAATAAAACATAGAACCTGCTAAGCCTATCTGTGGACTTTATGAATGCTCTAAAAACCCTCCATAGTCCTATGCCTGATTTTCCCAATTATGGTTTCTGTTGTCCTTGAGTGAAACCTAGAAAAGATTTAGAAACGAATTTGTGCCAAGGGAAAAGGAGTTCAGATGCCATTTTACACAAACTTTAACATTTGACACATTCAAACTGAGTGGAACATATTAGAGGAGAGAAAGGCATCAACAGCACAGTCCTCATTGTAGTTCATCCAGTGAGGTAGAACCTCACTAAAAAAAAAAAGCGATTGAACCTTTTTCCTGTTACACTAACATCCAAAAAAAGAAGCTAGGACGTGTGTAAGTGATTTGTAAGTTCTTGTTCAAAAAACCAAACCAGACCAAACAAAAACAAAAAAAAGTGGCCAAACCAAAACAAACCAAACCAACAAACCAAAAAAAAAAATAGAGTCAATGAACCCTCTGTTGTCTTAATAGATAACAAACACTAAATAACCCAAAGGAAGTATGTTTTATAGGTATACTATGTATGAAGCTTTTGTGGGAGGGCATAAACTAATCATACATGATGAAGAGGTATGGATGAATTGTAATCAGTGCCAATAGCGATAAAAATACCCACACTGATTAGTTTGAGAATTCAACATGAGAATATTTAAGTAATTTTAACACCTATATTTCCTTCTACTTCTTTCTGGGGGTAATTAGGATAGTTGTGAGAGAAGATAAAAAAATGTTATTTTGTTATTATAACTGTTAATGTCATTTTCCCCATCCTTTCTCAAATTCTTAGTCATATTTCTACAGTATATCTCTATAAACAACTGTACAAACAAAGTCTGCTGACATCTGCCCCTCCGTGGTTGAAACAGGACACACATCCTGTTTGGGAAGACAGTATAGTCCTTAAATTCTTCACGTAGTCAGGACAGTTGGCCTTTCTGTGTACCTGCATGATCTCCTGGGTCTGACCTTCCTTTTAAGGCACCATCAATGACTATTCTCTGCCATTTAGTGTAAGAGTTGGCGAGAACTCTAAGCAGATATCTCAAATGAGACCACAAAACCAGCCCATAACGTTCTCAGAATGTATAACAAAAGAACTTTATCTTTGTTTTGAAAGCTTTCATTTTCTAGGACTTGTACTGATAGCTCTACAACATTATTTATTCATTGGTTCATTCTGTCTACAGATATTTCTTAACCATCTATTATATGTAAAGCATTGTTCTAGATGTTGTAAGGGAGTATTGAGATGATGAAGATATGGTCCTATGGCAGATAGGTGACGCAGTGGATAGAACTCTGTCTATGGAGTCAGGAAAACCTGAATTCAAATGTGGCCTCAGATGTTTACTAGCTATGTGACCATCAGGAACTCATTTAACTACCTTCTGCCTCATTTTCCTCAACAGTCATATGGGGATAATTATAGCATCTACTTCTCACAGTTGTTGTGACCATCAAGTGAGATATTTTTAAAGTCCTTAGCGCAGTGCCTGGTACAAAGTTGTGGTCTGTCCTGAAGAAGACCATGACATCAGGGAGGTGATGCCATGACATGCAAGTGACTTGGATTTAAGTGTGGGAGGGCTGTGCAAGGTGATCAACAGCCTCATTTTCTCCTTCAGAGCTCTCTGGGTCCAGTAGCAAGATATAGATCAGGATGACTAGAGATGGACGTAGATGAAGTAGGAGAGCTTGGCCTTTTAAAGCTAAGGTCTTTATTCAACAGCTTTCAGTTTTTCTGAGGCAGTGTCCATTTACTGATTAAGGTTAGGTAAGAAATGAGGCAGAGAATGGTCTCTCTTACCTGGTCTAGGCCTGAACAAACTTGCTGCCTCTGGGTCACTTTTGGCCTGCCAAAGGATTTCAGGCAACCTGAGAAAAATGAAAAATGGAATGGAAAACATCCTTTAAAGTTTTCATGGACTGCCTGAAATCTTTTGGTGTGCCCATTGACCATAAGTGACCTGAAAGGCCACAGATTGGGAAGTTCTGACCTACTTAATTTAAAAAAAAAAAAACATCAATCTGGGCCGGCTAGGTGGGGCAGTGAATAGAACACAGGCCATGGAGTCAGGAGGACCTGAGTTCAAATTTGACCTCAGACACTTAACACACACACACACACACACACACACACACACACACACACACACACACACAAACTAGCCATGTGACCTTGGGCAAGTCACTTAACCCCAGTTGCCCTACCTCCTCCTCCAAAAAAAGAAACAAAAAAAAGCAATCTGCTAGGAAAAGACTCTCAGGGTTTCTACTTAAAACAGAAGTAACTGCTATTTGTGTTCACTCTGAGCCAATCAGGTGCAAATAATGACGAAGTGGGGCTAAGTCTGGGACCTATTGTTGACCAAGCAATGAGAGCCAGAGTGATTTGGGTTTAAGGCAAAGTGCTTAAGGCAAAAACAAAAACAAACAAAAAACACTAGTGCAATTCCAAGATATCTTACAAGGTTTCAGGAATCAAAATTTATATTCCTTTGGGCAGAGCACCTGCAGGTAAGGGTATGATGCCCTATGTGGATGGAGGGAAGGGAAAGAAAGAAGGAAGAAGTGGGGAAAAAGAAAGAGAGTGGGGTAGGGAGGGAGAGGAAGAGGAAAGAGAAAGAAGAGAAGGGAAGAAACAAGGAAGGAAGGAAGGAAGTAGGGAGGGAGGAAGGAAAAAAGGTAAGAAGGAAGGAAGGAAGGGAGGGAAGGAGTAAAGGAAGGGAGGGAGGGAGGAAGTAAAGATAGAAAGAAAAAGAAAGAAACAAACAAAGAAAAGAGGGAAGGAGGGAGAGAGGAAGAGGAAAGAGAAAGAAAATAAGGAAGTAAAGAAGGAAGAAAGGAAGTAGGGAGGCAGGAAGGAAGAAAAGAGAGAAAGAAAGAAAGAAAGAAAGAAAGAAAGAAAGAAAGAAAGAAAGGAAAGATGGAAGGAAGGAAGAAAGAAAAAGAAAGAAAGAGCTGTGTTGTCCAACTAGCCAGTTCCGGTTGTGTCCCCAGTGGCAGCTCCTACTGCAATTTAAAGAGGTTGTTGTGTGTCTCTTTTGTTCTCCAAGAGGACCAGAACACATTAGGGAGGTGATGTCACGATATGCAAGTAAATTATATTTCAGTAAAGGAAGGCTAGCCAGGCACATAGTAGGTACTTCATAAATGCTTCTTTCCTATCTTCCTTCCTTCCGTCCTAAACAAATATATTCCAGCACATTGGAACAGTGCAGAGCATTAATATATTAAGCCAGAGCCGCAGAATGTTGTTTGCTATTTGCTGCCTCATATCTATGTAAGGATTATGAGAAATGACTATGGTAGCATTTGCTAAGCTCAGTGTGACATATGGCCTTTTTATTCTGCATTAGCATATCTAAATTAGATTCCGAAATGGAAATGAAAATCCTCAGATTCTAAAAGCTAGACTTCTAGAAATATTATAGAGACCAGTTTTCTTTTAGTTTGAGGGAAAAACAAAATAAACCTAATGACTAAATAGCTGATGTTTGACAGAGAATTATTTTCCATGCTTGGGTAAGACTCTTCAATTAAAAAAAAAAAAGAAAAAAGAAAAAGCAGAACTGAAGCCAACCTTTTGGGAGAATGGGCTTTTGCAATGCAACAATTACGCTTCTTTCCTTTAACTGAACCTGAACATTATAGAAGTTCAAATGAAAGATGAGCTTTTAGTAATTTAAGGAAAGTACTAATATGCAAATCAGCCTATTTAATGAATTCTTATGGAGTGTGACTAAGGTACCTGGAACTCTCCCAGATGTTATATATACTTTCAGTTTCACATTGAGTCGCAGCATTACATTATCTAATACTTGGAAGGGACCTAAGTGCTTATAAAGTAAAAAAAATTCTGTCTGCAGCTTATTCAGTGAGTGGTCTTGGAGAATTGTTGTGATGCCCTCCAGGAAGGGAGAACTTTCCACTTGCGGATGAAGCCATTTTACTTTTAAATATCTCAACTTGTTCAGGAGATTTTTTCTTTATGTTAAGCCTATATTTGCCTCTCTGTTACTTCTGTATATTGCTCCTGGTTCTTTCATGTGAATCCAAGCTTAAGGAATCTAATCTCTCTTCCATGTTCCAGCTTGCAATATTCTCTTTTATTTACTTTTTTTTTCTTTTACAGGGGGTGAAGGGGAGGCAGGGCAATCAAGGTCAAGTGATCCATCCAAGGCCACGTGGCCAGCAAGGGCCAAGTGTCTGAGGCTGGACCCGAACTCAAGTCCTCCTGACTCCAGGCTGGTGCTCCTTCAGTGTGCCACCTAGCTGTCCCTCAGTCTGTGACATTCTCAAAGACAGCTATCATGTCCCTCTGAGTCTTCTCCAGGCTAAATGTTGATTTTTCCTTCAATGGGTACTCTTACAGTAAAGACTGAGGGCCCTTCACTGATTGATTGATTATTAAACTTGACTGGATGCTCTCTGTATGATCAATATCCTTCATAATGTGTGGTGCCAAAACGGATTGTAACATGTAAAGAAATTGAGGCTCTTAGTTATCCTGTTTAGGTTTATCCAATATTTTCTAGTTTATCCATGTCTTTTCTAAAAGGGGACATCCAAAATTGAACTCATTACTGAAGATGTGATCTAAACTACTGCTGAGTTAATCAATATTATCACCATGTTTGATTTTGGCCTTTTAATTCAACCCTGTCAGGTAACTGGTTGATCTTTAACAGGACAGATACTAAACTAAGCCAGTCACATTCAAAACTATGCTAGTGCCTTAGATTGCAAGTTAAAATCATATACTTTAAACCAGATCTTAAACTTTTTCCACTTGTGACCCCACTGGTGCTTCTTAAACAAAGACTTCTGTGACCTCGGTCTCAGAGCAACACTGTATTTTATGTAGAGTAATCAATTCAGCCTCACAATTTTAAGAGTACAATATGCTTAGAAGGTGCAGTGGTTGGAGTGGAGTGGTGGGTCTGGAGTCAGATAGACTCATCTTAATGAATTCAAATCTGGTCTCAGACACTTATTATATGTGTGACCCAGGGCAAGTCAATTAAACCTGTTTGCCTCAATTTTCTCATCTATTAAATGGGCTGGAGGAGGAAATGCCAACCACTCCAGTATCTTTGCCAAGAAAATGGCAAATGGGGTCACAAAGAGTCAGACAACCAAATGAACAAAAACAGTACCAATTATTTTAACCTTCCTGTGTTCATATTACAGTGTGTTTATTATAATAAAATCATAATCTTCCTATACTCCAAGATGCAAATCTCACATATATACATACACATATATGTATGTATATACGTATAACACACTATATATAGTATATGTTTTATGTAATGTACATAATATGCATAATTATATATGTGTATATAATATATGTCATATCAGCATATTTTCATCTAAGAAGCATAGAATCTAATAGAGAAATCTAATAGAGAAATGATAGTCACATTGTATTATAAATGCCATGGTCAGTCCACATCTGGGTTATTGCATTCCGTAGAGGGGCCAATATTTTAAGGAAGACATAGATGAGCTGGAGATCTATCAGGACAGTGTAGGTTCTTAAATTCATCCTATACAAAAATTGGTGGTATGCATTGGGATGCAGGAGGTCAGTGTTTGGCCTGGAGAAAAAAAAAAAAGATTTCAGGTGAACACAATTGCTATCTTCAATCATCTGAAGGACAATCTCCCAAAAGAGTTCTGGTCGGCCCCATAGGGCAGATCCATGGAAAATACATAGACGTTGTCTGAGCAAATTTAGACTTTTTATTATGAAAACATTTCTTAACCAGCGGAGCTACCCATAGAGGAAGGGACTGTGTAGGAACATGATGAATTCCATCTCACTAGAGGTTTTCAAGCAAAAATTAAATAATAGGGGTAATTAAAGCCCCAAAGTGGCCCACTCAGGTATCTTCAAACCCTGTGACACTGTGATTTATTTCTCCTCAGTAACTGTCAGGCCAGTGTAATTTAGCTCAAGGATCTCCTGAAGAGCATTCTTATGAATTTGTATACCCACTGACTACTTAAGAAGATCAAACTCACCTGTTTTACCTCTTGACCCTTATTTTGAAAGCATAATGGCGATTGCTTTCGTATCTCTTTTATTCATCAAAGACACATTCAGAAGTTTAAGAAGCATAATTCAAACTTAGATACCATGTTTACATTTAACATTCTCTTATTTTGATGTAATGAAATCATTTCTCTCTTAGTCTCACATATGGAAAAGAATAAAATAAACTTGTGATCCTTTTTTGAGAAGTGGACAAAAAACAAGATTGAAAAAATAGTGGACAGTGAACATTTTGAATCATATTTCTCATTAAATTGGAGTAGGAAATTATCTTATGTTCCCAGATTTCTAGCAACTAGTTTATAATCCATCCTCAGCTCAGCTCACAAAAAAACAGTCTAATATTTCTGAAAACAGTCCTAGGATATTTTATGGCAGTGTCTGTTCAGACACCATCTGTGCTTCAGTTTTATTAGTTATTAGACCCTCCATTCACTGTGGCAAAACTTCCGTAGGCAAAACCCAATCTCAGAAATGAATTCAATGTGCAACAACAGACACTGAAGGAACATGAAAATTCATAAGAATACAGTTATTTATATTGAGATAGTCAATAAACATTTATTAAACCTACTATGTTCCAGGCACTGTACTTAGTCCTGGGGATACAAAGACAATGCCCTCAAGGAGCTCACAATCTAATAGGGGAAGATGACATATTAAAAGAGGGTGAAAGAGTGGGGTAGTGGTGAAAAGGGTACTGAAGACAGGGTCATGATGAAATCCAGAGGAGTACTGCTGGTTGGCAATGAAGAGATGGGTGTCCTGGGTGCCCTTCTTAAACAGAACATCACTTTCTGGTGTCTATTCTCTCCAACTAGAACAAGTGGGGTGCCTGAGGGTCAGGACATACTGATAAGGAATGAATTCCAGGATTGATATGATCTTGCGCGAGGTTGAGGATGCTGGAGGGTATGATGAAACCAAGAGGAATACAGCTAGATAGGGAATGAAGAGATGACTACCCTCAATAAAGGGAGATATAGTTGGCAGCAGCAGCATCACCATCATCATCATCACTTAACTTAAAGTTAAGTAGTTAGGTGTGAAGTAGATTGAATGCTATACTTGGAGTTAGTAAAACTTGAGTTCAAGTCCTACCTCAGACACTTTATAGTTGTGTGACCCTGGGAATGTCACTCATCCCCTATTAGCCTCAGTTTCTTCCTCTGTAAAATGGGTATAATAGTTCTACCCTCCAAGTTTGCAATGAGGTTGAAATGAGGTACTATTCATAATGCATTTTGTAAAACTTAAGGCACTATTAATAGTTGTAATGGGAGTCTGAAGATTTTTCTTGCCCCTTGGCCCCTTGATAGGCTTAAAATGAATCTTAGAACCTTCTCTGATTTGAAAGTATACTCTGCCCCCTAATAGGCTAAATGAGGTCACATGGAGCCTGTGGCAGGAGGCTTATTTTTCAGGAATGCCCATACCTTGTTACTTCGCGATTGGGCAGTGGGTCAAGAGGGTTGTGACATTCTCTGAGCCAGGAGAAGGCTATATATACCCCGATGTGAGGTTTTGGTTTGGGGCTCACTTTGGGAAGAGTTGTGTGATTTGGCCAGATAAGACTCTGGGCAACTGCTGAGCCCTCCGGCTTTGAAAACCCAGATGTTGATGCTTCCCTCTCTGATAACCAACTAGGTATGGATGTAATGGTCAGATGGTTCTTGGAAGCCCATCTGCTGATCTGTTTCTTTCTCTGCTTGTAATTTCTGCTTGTAACTGTTTGCATTATCTGAAGTTCAGGGTGTTGACTTTTTCCCCTGAACTAGGTAAATGATATGTGTTTGATTGATTAAAGTGAGACTGTTAACGCATTTTGAGTTGCTTTCCTTTAGAAAAGCAGATCTAAGAACCTGTGCTAGCACCATCCTGGGTATGCTAGGGTGCTTGCTGTTACAATAGTTATGAACTATTTTTATTAAAGCACATAGTTCTTTAAGGCTTACAAAGTAGTTTGCATGTATTATCTGACAACATTGCCATGAAGCATGTAGCATATGTTTTAAAGTTCCCAATTTGTAGATAACAAATATGAGCCTCAGACAGGTTTAGTGATGGTCACAGAGGTTTTAAGAGATGGAATTTTATCTAATTCTCTCTCAAGTCCTTTTAAACAACAAGTTGGCAAAGCGGATAGAGTCAGGATGACCTGAGTTCAAATTTTTCATTAGATTTATGAACCTAAGTTGTGATTTAACTTAGCCTCAGTTTCCTCATCAATAAAATGGAGAACACAGCTCCTACATCACAAAGTGTTGAGAGGATCAAATGAGAAAACATTCGTAACATTATTTGCAAACTTTAAGCAATATATAAATCGTAGCTATTGTTACTCTTATTGCAAATATCACTACGCAATGCTTCTTCCCTAACGTACATACAATGAGATCATTACTGCATTTAAAAGTAACTTTGCATATATAACATTTCAAAGACCTTTAAAGAACCAATGAGCAGTCCTTAAATGTGAGACCCTGTCATAAGTGTTTATAATACAAAAACAAAAATGAAACAGGAGCTTTTTTGTATTGGGGAGGTCAATGCATAAATATATAATTATATAGGAGATATATAATAAATAAATGGAATTCCATTTTGGGGAGATCCAATAACAGCTGGAGGGATGAGAAAATACTCTGTGTAGAAGGCAGTACTTGGATGGAACTTTGATCGAAATAAGGATTCTAAGAGATTCAGAAATGTACTCCAGGAATGAGGGTCAGTCAGTGCAAAGGTCTGAAGGTGAGAAAGGGAGTTTCCTTTATGTGGAAGAGCAAAACAGTTGGATGAGAGCTAGAATTGGTGAATTGATGTCTCTCTTTTTTTCAGTTGATCAGCAAAAGTACTGACAGCATGATGTCTCCTTTACTAAATATTCATAATACTGCATGTATATTCACTACATCAATGCACCCAGAGTTTAAAATACTATAGCTTATGTTAAGATTCTAATAATCTTCTTCATTTGAGGTATTATCTTGTTCTAATCATGAGGACCCCACGGACAAAGGTGTTTTCCTTCTGAGGGTTTTAAAAAAGGAAATTCGCTGTTTACCTTGCTTATAACTAACAGTAAGCTAGATGTTTTGCTGAGTCAGTTTGAATATAGAAAATGAGCACATGTTCTAGATTTCATCCCAGAAAAAAAAAAAAAAGATAATTTAAGGTCATATAAATGTGGACCAAATCCCTTGGGATTTAAATGTGGTAAATTTTTTCAGGCATAGCAGATTACTAGGTAAGCTTTCTGCTTTGTCAGGGTTTAATTCAGCAGTGACCTCACTAGTCTAAGAATGTTATTCTTATCAACTCCTACTTTTATTTCATTTTTTAATGTAATTTAATTTTTTTAACTGGTGTGCTGATTGTTTTCAGAGGCCGAGGAGGAAGGTTGAGAAAAAGAATACTCATCTGACACAGGGAGAGGAACAGATTTTAGCTTTTTAAAATATTAAAGTAATGGGTGTATGAATCATGTCCTGACTCTTTGAGGTGATATCTCTCCCCATGTAGGACACTAAAATGTGGCTCCTAGGAGAATTGTAATGATGAGTAAGGGAAGTGCCTCGGAAAGACTGACATTGAAGCATGAATGGACATTTTGCAACTGATTTCTGCTCCATCTCCAAAGAGCATTCTCTAATTGAATATGAAGGCCAAAATACATTCCACTGGTCTCAGTTCTCTTGGGGAGCATAATGACTGGTGAAGGCAGTAGAATCTAAGACTCTGTAATTTCCAAAGGTCCAGAGGGCTCCTTAGCATCCCATCATTCCAGAGTTGGAACTTGTTGGAACCAATGTTTATATAGGAAAAAAAAACTGAGCTAAATATTGAACAAAATCTCATTCCTCTCTACCCTCCCCCAGATTATGTTCCATGGTATTGAGGGAAATGTGTGTACTTTTTTGGGACTATGTCTCTGTCATATACATTCTTTTGCAAAAAACAAAAAATTATTAAATAGTTAAATGGAACTGAATTGTTAGTGAGGACATGAAAAGATACCCATAAATTTTCAGAGGCCCCTAGGACCCTGAGGGAAGAAATATAGTAATAGGTCTAGCCCTGAGAAGGTAAGACCAGAGTCATCCATATCACATTAACAAGTAGGAGCACAGAAGGCCATTTTGACCGTAGCATAAAGCTTAACAATATTCTAAGTGGTAATAAAATTTGCACATTATTTGTTAGAGTACAGTCCAGATAGTATTAAAACAATCATAAAGAGGGTTTAGTGGGAGTAAAAATTAACAATATCTTTTCTAGAAATTTACAATTTCAGGTAGAAGTTAATATATTTGTGCTAAAGACTCAAGTTAAATTGGGCTTAAACTATGTGACAAGCCAAAGTTCTTCAGGAAGGGCAGAAAAGAGTGGAATAGGAGAAGAAAGGCAAAAAACCTCAGTATGTATTGATGTACTAGAATACAATGGATTAAGACAAGCCTTTCATGGTACATGCAAAAAAAGAAACACAAAAAGGTACTATATTGGATGAGGTATTATTGTTGTCATACTCTATACTGTGTCTCATATTTATGGTGAACTACCCTATCTATTAATCCATCAGTCGATTAACAATCATTTATTAAATACCTAATAAGAGCTATGCATTATAATAGATACTGGTGGATACATAGACAACTTAAAATTCATCTAGTCAGGGCGTTCTCTATCTTTTTTTATGTGACACATAACCCTACCATCCATTGGACAGATGGTCTAGTAAAGCCTGTGGACCCCTTCAGCAAATAATGCTCTTAAATACATAAAATAAAATACATAGGATAATAAAGTGAGTCAGGTAACATTTACTAAGCACCTTCTATATTCCAGGATGTGCCCTAAGTACTGAGGATATAAAAAAGACATTTTTCCCAATTATATTGAAATGTAGTTATCCTTTTTTTCCCCAAAATAAGATTATGGACTCTAGGTTAAGAGCTCTCAATCTGGACCAGCCAGATGAAAATGAAGATAAAGAAATCATTTATTAAGTAAAGATTCTTAGCTTCTGTTATTCTTTTTATATGTAAGATTCAGAGTAAAACAATTTTCTTTTATCAAATAAATGAGGTGTTAAAATATTGGATATAAGTTTGCAAGTGACAATATTATTTCATAATATTCTGCCATCACAAAAACAGTTCAACATTTTATTATTAATAATATCATACCATTCAGCATTTTGAAAGGTCTATAATTTTATCAGTGTCAGAACATTGCAACATGTCTATGCTTTCATGATATGAGTATGAGTCTCTATACTTTAAGATATAAGTTGTTGAATCACCCCCGATTTCTCTTCTCCCCCCCCGCCAAAAATCACCTGGTGGTCAGCCTTCTGGTGATAAACTTTTTCTTTTTGGGGGGCATTTTTTTTTTGGAGGAAGGAAGGTAGGACAATTGTGGTTAAGTGACTTGCCCAAGGTCACACAGCTAGTTTTTTGTGAAGTGTCTGAGGCTGAGGCTGGATTTGAACTCAGGTCCTCCTGACTCCAGGGCTGGTGCTGTATTCACTGAGCCACATAGCCACCCCCTAAACTTTTTCAAGTATAATTAGACTGATCTCCAGGTGACAATTATGCAGCACATCATTGGACCTAGGATAAAATCTTTCGTAGCTTAGTAGATCCTGGCACTGCTTGAGCTCTTCAGCATAGCTTTCAAGATCCCAGGGTTACTTTTATATTATGATGAAAGCTTGGTGGTGAAATAATAATAATGGCTAAATGTTCTCACTGTGGCTTCGAGCCCTTTTGTGGGCTCTTTAAGTCAGTTAACTTTGACAACTGTCTAAGATTATAAGTTGGAAAGTAGTCTGGGACCTGAATTGTAGGTGGAATTTTTCCACTGGGAATTTCCTACAAAGAATTACAGATCCTAGACCACTTCATAGATATGAACAGGATTAAAGTTTTCAAAAGGTAGAAGATTCAGCCACACCTGCGCAATGATAGAAATATGGGGGCAAAAGTGCTACAACTTAACAGAGAAAGTGCCCAGAGGAAAAACAAAAAGGTCAGAGCATTACCTAGGGTGGGGAGAGATGGCCATGGCATAAGCAACTGCCCTTATCAATGGAAGAAAACACTGGTATACTTAGAAAAAATCCACAGCTAAATTTTTTTGAGGATGTTGCTCCAGTATTTCCCACTTCTAGGTATCTAGTCACCATTGTCACCTCAAGACTCTTTCCCTAGATTTGTTGTCTTTTTTTTTTTCTTAGTCCAATAAGTTTATTTTTGAAAATGTACACAAAAATGTTGAACCATTTCACGTATCTTCAGCAGCTGGAGCATCTCCACCCTTGGTGTTCCTGGTATATCTCACTTGTGCTCTGTGTTTGGAAACCAGCTTAATCAGACCTTTACTAAGCAGTTCCTGGAGGGCTGCTTGGGCTAGAGAACCCTGGATCTTCAGTCTCTCTGAGACTACTGCAGAGGTGATAAGTTTATAGTTGGGGACCTCCTTGCAGAGTTTGCCGTATGTTGCTTTGTCAAATAGAACCAGATTATTGAGCTTGTCTCCAACTTTTCCCTTGGATCGCTTCTTCTTCTTAGCCTTGCCCCCTGACTTGTTCACGGGATCTTTGTCCTTCTTGGCCTACTTGCCGGCATCTTTCTTCTTCTTATTGTCCTTGGAAGGCATGGTGAGGCTTCAGGAACTCCCGCTCTGCCGCCTCCAAGGTAAGATGTCCAACAAAAAGGAAGTTGGGAGGTGAGGGAGGCTGCTGAAACTCCTGATTTGTTGTCTTTCAAGGTACTCTAACCATGTCAGCATGATTAACTAGATCTGTGGACCTAACATGCTTTTTTCCTATTAAGATACTCTTAGTATTCTAATAATGTCAGAGCCCTATGCTTTAGGGACATAGCATTAGAAGGAATTTGTACAAAGGGAAAGCCGTTTGGGCAAAGACAGTAAGATTTTACCTAGTTCTAGGAATGTATGGTCAATTCGCCCCTATAAATACAATGATGGTTAATATTTGCATTTCTCACTCTTGTCGCCTTCCAAGAATCAGTCGATTAACTCCAAGGGACTCAAAGGCCATCTAGTCCAAACTCCTTACTATACCCTCTAAAAATTCTCCTTACCTCATTTTAATTTCAAAGCCTCTCTTCTCTAGAAAGTTGAGGGTAATCATGTTCCTGAAAAGCCAAAGCAAAACAAAAGACAACAAGAACAAAAGTTCATCTACCGCTTCTTGTTCTTTTGAAGACTAGGCCTTCTGGTTAGGATATCATAATCACACTCTTAACTTTTGTTGTCAGAAAAAGGGAATTTCAC
>CM053582.1:525711094-525721655 GCA_028627135.1 Pseudochirops cupreus | reverse complement strand
TATTTTTTTCTCCTTTCTATCCTCAATGAAAAAAAAAATGATTTTTTTTTCTTTCCTAATAGGTAGACTATCCCAGTAGTATATTATTTAGATTTCCTGCCTCTAGTCTCTTTTCCACCCACACTCCCAGGCCTATGAATCTATTCAGTAAAGACTGAGAGATTCGCTTTTCTCAAACAATGTTTTTAAGGTAGCATTCCACTACCTTAACCCCCTCAGAGGAAATCTATTGCCTATAGGATAAAATCTAAAGTCTTTTATCTGACATTGAAGGCTCTCAAAGGTCTAGTCCCAGTCTACCTTTCTAGCCTAAAAGCCCAACTTACATATTCTATGTCACAGAAAACAGTACTCCCCCCACTTTACACTTCTCTGCTTTTATTTATACTATTCTATTCATCTTGCATGTTCCACTTACAGTTTTCCAAAATGCCAATCTTTAAGGATTGAGCTTAAATACTCTCTAGCCTATAAAATCTTTCTCCCCTGAACTGTAAAATTGTAGAGGAGACATTGAAGAAGACATAGAAAGAACAATTTGAAAGGTAGGAGAAAAATCAGAATAAAATATACAATTAGAAAATAATCAGGGAGCAGTAGTCTGCAGTGTAAAAAAAGTCAGAGAAGTCATAGATGATGAGGTCTGAGAAAGGCCATGGATTTGATATTACGAATTTCATTTGTGAACTTTGGGGGAAAGTTTCACTAAGGTGGTGAACAATGGATGTTAAGACTTGAGTGAGTAGGTGAGAGAATGTTTCTATAAGTGTCTCCATGACTCTAGATTGTAAACTCCTTGAGGACAGAAACAAGTCTTCTGCCTCTTTTCACCTTCTAGTTTTTCTCCTGACTCCCCACAACTCCATGCCTGGTACCTTTCATTTACTAAATACTCCATAGTAAGTGTTTGAAATTCCTTTCATTTAGATTTGATGTCTGGGGCTCCACAATACATCAGCAGTGATTACTGGATTCAAATTAAGATCTTTTATATCTTTTCATCCTTCATTTTTGTCCATTTGACTATGAGATCCTTGAGAATTGGGACTGTGTTGTTGTTAATTTTTTTGTGTTGTTTTGCTCCTTGCCTTTCTTTGCATCCTGAACCTTTAACATAATGCCTTACATATGGTAGGAACTTAATGAATTTTAGTTGACATGATTTGTTGATGTGGCCCTACTCAGAAATGATATGTTTTATAAAATTCGTGTTAGTGTCATTTTGGCTGTCTTCTGCCCCCTTTTATGGCAGAAGAAAGATTGAACTGATTTGTACTCCTTATCTTGGTCACCAAATTCATGACATTTTGGTTCAACTCTTGCAAAGTTAATGATCCTGCCTTTACAAATAATTTTGTTTACTGCTCGAAACTTGGGCTGTTTTTCTCTTCCTGTCCATTTAGAATATCACAGATTACACATTCATCACATAGACTGAATCAAGCCAGGTTTGTGCAGTGAATATCATAACATAATTTGGAGACCTCAGATGGGCTTTTTCTTGGCAATGAACAGCCTTAGGGTTTGCTTTAAAATGTTCCTTGCACATTGTTCCTTTCCCTTAACCAATTTATATCTAATGGCTTTTTTAAAATACAATTTTGATTATTTCTCTCATCTCTAAGTTTCCCTTTACCTTGCAGGTTGGAGTTGTAGGGTTTTTTTTTGTTTGTTTTTATTTTTCTCAGAAAGATAATGCTATATAGAAAGTTTTCCTTTGGAAGAGAATTAGATGGGGTGGAATTGTGTTTCTCTGCCTTTTTTTCTGCTAGGATGCATACACTGTTTTTTAAAGCTGAGCTTTTTTCTCACATAGTTGGAACCAAATAACTTGGCACTATTTGAGGTTTACCAACACAGCAGTAAACATTAATCCAGACTCACTGACTTTGTTTATATTATTTGCTGCTTTGCTCTTTGACTATAATCCCACTTCTTTAGCTCATGGAGAGTTTTTTTTTTTCTTCAGCAATGATATATTTTATACCCAGTATGTGCTTTGGATTCAATGAAAAGATTAAACCTTTCTCTTTTCATCAAGAAGTTTAATATCCAGATAGATTGATAAGACACAAGCATGTGGAAGAGGTCCATCATCATTATCACCTTACATATTAAATAACGAAGAAATTGAAGCTCAGAGAAGATAGAGTGACGTGTTCACAGTCAAATGATTGAGACAATTAGCTTGGAATTAGTGCACAAGCATCATATGTACAAGCCCATTGCTCATAGAATTACAACAATATGTTATTCAACACCACAATCAGTAGTCTCAAACATACCAAAATTTGAAATTATATTAAGCAAATGATTAAAATGACCAAAACTTTTGAACCAAAGGTTCCACCAATAGACAGTTTCTAAAGTGTTCATACTCTTGGAGGAAGAGACCCTACTACTAAACTTATACCTCAAGGAATAAAGTCAAAGGCAAAACAAAAGCAGATATGTATGCTAAAATATATATAGCACTATGTTTTGTAGTCATGACTGGAAATAAAGTCCATCTGAAAGTCATTAATCAAGTTTTGGTGGATAAATATAAGAGATACACACAATCAAATATATTTGTTGTTTCAAATTATGTTCATTGTTTCTTGCATCAGATTTATATATGCGTATGTGTGCAATATATGTGTATATATTGTATGTATATACATGCATATATTTACACACATTGTTTCTCATAGCAGATTCACACACACACACACACACACACACACACACACACATTCATTGTTTCTTACAGCAGATTTAAACACTTAGGCGGCACAGCAAATAGAGTGTCAGACCTGGAGCCAGAAAGACTCATCTTCCTGAGTTCAAATCTGACTTCAGGAACTCAAAAACACTTTGAACTGATGCAAAGAGAAGTAATCAGAATAGGAAAACCAATATGCACAATGACTTCAACTGTGTGAATGCAAACAGCAATGGTAAAACCATTGAAACAGTGGTCTGGCATTATAATTTCCAAGTCTGTCCCCAACAATGAAATATGGGAATTCCCTCCTCTTCCCCCTTTTTTAAGGAACGGGAGATTATGAATGTTGAACATTGGATACATGTCAGGCTTTTTCAATGTGTTTGTTGGTTTTCTGAGGTACTTCATTTTCATTTTCTCTCTTTTATTTGTTATAAGTGATTACTTCCTAAGAGAGACAGAGAAAAGAGAAGGCATAGTTTGAAATTTTCCAAATTTAGGCAATGTAAAAACAAAAGATGTCACTATTAATTTGTTTTTAAAATGTAGGAGTATATAGAAATAGAATTACAGAATCTCATATTTGGAAGGGGCCTCAAAGCTAATCTAGTCTAACTTCAACTCAATATGAATCCCCTCTAAAATATCTTTGGAATAATAATTAGTTCAGATCATAAAGAAAGGCGATAATGGGTTTATGAAGTGAATGAAACTTCAGTTCTACTTCATAGTGCAGAAAGGATTAAAAAAAACAAGAAAAATGGAGTGAATAGTTTATTCTAGAAACACTGCAAAAATAAAGGTAGCGTTATTACATATATGAGTCGGCTTTCTTTGGGTGGTGGTAAAACAATTCATGTGGCTATGGTATAGAGATCTTCATACAATTATATCACACTGCAGTTTGACATAAGGCTTTTAAAAAGTATGTTTCTGAATGTATAACTGTGGAGATCATTCACTGACATAGAAAATCTGGATTAGATCATGGGAACCATTTCAGATTTTGAATATTGAAGTAGTGTGAGAAAAGTGACATTTTAAGAAAGTTTATCTCATAATAGTATATGGCGAGGATCAGAGTAAAGAAAGACTGGAGGTGTGGAAATATTGATTTAAAACTTTTCTATGGCCAAAACCTTCTAAAAAAGCCTTCTAGAAATCTTGAGAAAATGTATTAGAAGCCAATCTAAAATAGTTATTCTATATTTGTAGCATAAATGAATGTTGCATACTTCCTAGAAATACTGCATGAAGTTCTAGTCACTTTGACCTTAAGAAACCTATAACATAAATGGACAAAGTACAGAGAGAACACTTTCAAAGATAAAAGAAATAAGTTGCTGCTGCATAAAGACAAAAAAATAAAGAATTCTGTTTGGGAAAGACAAACATTGAGAGGGAATATGATTGGTATCTGTAGAATCATGATGGCTATATAATACTGTCACCATACACTAGCAATCATAGTATAGAGGCCAGATGAGAGATACAGAAATCATCTTCTATTCTACCTTGATAAGATGGCATGTGGACTATAGAGTTATATTCTGAATGCCCATATTTTAACAAAAATGGTGGCATAGATGGGAAAAAAAAAAGCAAAAACTTGAAACCTGACTGTATGAAGGATAAAATAAAAGGGTCTTATTGAGAATTGAAACCCAAGAAAAGTGAGCATATGTGATAAAAAAGAGATCATTTAGGTCAAGCTGTCAGTCTCCACTAACTGACATCTCAGAGTTCCAAAGAAACTTTCAGATGTGATTGTTGAAACATTGTGGGTGACTTTTGGGAAAAAAAAAATTGGGAGGAAGTTGCCACACAGAACTAGAGACAGGCATATGTCTTTCATAAAGAAGACGAAAGTACATAATCTAAAGTAAACACAAGTGAACTTGATGCTGATTTCTACAGGAAAAAAAGTGTAATTCACTATTAAAGATTTAGTGGTTTGTAGTACTTAGAGAAGTTAGGCATCATTGAAGTCAACATCAGCACCTTCAGAAAAAGTCACATCTGTCTTCATTCTTGTAATTTTTAAAGTTTGTTTTGCTTTGGTGTGTGGTTTGGTTTGACTTGTGTTTTGATTACTTGATTTGTATATCAAGGAAATAATGGAGAGAGACAGACAGACAGAGAGACACAGGCAGACAAAGACGAGAGAGAAACAGAGATAGACAGTGATAGAGAGACAGAGACACAAACACAGAGATCATACAGCTTAACATCATCGAAGTACTAGACAAAATTTTTCATGATATCCTCATGGATGATAGTACTGTTAAATGGACTCATTATTGGTTTGAGAGTTGGAGCCATTATAGATTAGATAAGCATTTTAGAATTTGTGGATGCCACAGCACATCATTTATCATAAACAATTTGAAATAAAAAAGGAAGAATGACAGAGAGAAAAATCTAATGCAATACAGTGGGAAGTGTTTATTTAACTTATAAGATGATATTTAATAGGGTTAAATGTAAAGTCCTGAACTTGGACCCAAAAAGTCAAATTACTCACCCAGGATTGTAGACATATGAGTAGGTGACATTCCATGTATGAAATGTGTGATAGGTTAAGTTTTCTTCCGAACGAATCAATGTAACTGTCTTCTCCCCCCCAAAACAAAACAGATAAACCCCAACAATAAAGTGATTTCAGATGCTGTCAATCAGATGTGCCTGAATAACTCTTGTCATAGTTGTTCGTATTCTGCAATGATCAGACCAAATGTGAAGAATAGTGTTCTCTCCGGGGCACCATAATTTAGGAATATTTGTTGAAAAACTAAAGATAAATCAGAATGATCAGAGAACTTTAGTTGTCTCATATGCCATCTATGTATCTATCTATCTATCTTTCTGTCTGTCTGTCTGTGTCTGCTTATCTATCCATGCATATATATGTTTCTCTTTCTGTACATATATGTGCTATTATTAGCTTCTGGACTGATAGTATTAATGGCTAAGTGGCAATCTCCTTTAATGAATCCTTAATCGGAACAAATTGAACAACCTTCTTCTTCCCAGAAATTAGCTATGAATTTGAACCCCTTTTGCACAAACAAGATGTTTGTGATAAGGTATAATTTGCAGAACTATTTACATCTATAACTTGTATCTATTAATAGTAAAAATTCTAATATTGATATTTCTAACCCTTTTTTCCTTTTACCATTGTACTTGAATGGTAGTAAAATGATCTATAAAATCAAAATGTTTTCAAAACTTAGAATCTCCTACAAAAGCCCATGACAATGATTCTATGTGTCACATAACCAACATGAAAAGTAACAAGATGCATAGTTTCAATGAACAGAAAAACGAATCTTATACTTCAGTGTCCTTGTTAATTACCAAGCAAAAATAAATATTCCAATTCTCCAGTGATCCAAAACATAATTAAGATATCATATATCTCTGAATGATACATACCAGCTTACAGTTTATCTAAATGACATTTATTATTCCCATTTCTAATAGTTCTACTTGATATATTTTTACGAATTTTTTAGCAAAAATATTACTTTGAAAGTTGTTTCCATTGTTTATCTAAATAGAGTCCATCTAGACAAAATGAATATTGGATTTGATATTAAATGGATATCAATAGGTAGCGATTTCAGAAGAAAGAGGGGAGGACATTTTCAACATTTAAGATGGGGAAAAAAAAAACCATGGGCTAATTAATTGTATATAGCCTTCACATTTTTAATTTCACCTAATTCTGCCTTCCTTCACACATCTTGTTGCTGTTTAGTGTTTCAGTCATATCCAAATCTTTGTGATCCCATTTGGGATTTTCTTGGCAAAGACACTGGCGTGGTTTGTCATTTTATTTTCCAGTGGGTTAAGGCAAACACAGCTTAAATGACTTGCCCAGGATCATATGACTAGTCAGTGTCTGAAGTTGTAATTAAAATCAGGGGTTCCTGGCCCTAGGCCCAAAGCTCTATTCACTGAGCCACCTGGATATGCAAATGTGAGAAAAATCTGGTAATTTGTTAATATGAGGAATTTCCAGGGTGGGAACTCCCTCCACCAAAACACTTTTGAAGCATCATCTCATTTGCTTACCCTCAACTTCTTTATTATCAACAGGAATATTTATTCAGTATTTTGTGAAAGCTATTGTTCTAGATTTTAGAGAATGACAGCCACCATAGTAATGAATCTTATAGTCCTAGAAATTAAGCAAGTACTTTTAAACTAAGTCTAACACTGGCTAAGTGGAAAATGAGTGACTCAGATAATAAATTATACAGGAATTTATTTTATTTTATTTTTTGCTTTTTGGAGGGGGGGAAGGCTGAGCAATTGGGGTTAAGTGACTTGCCCAAGGTCATATGGCTAGTAAAGTGTTAAGCGTGTGAGGTCAGATTTGAACTCTGGTCCTCCTGGCTCCAGGGCCTGTGATCTATTCACTGCACCACCTAGCTGCCACAATTATCCAGGAATTTAAAGAAGAAATCTACCTTTATTCTAATTTACTTTCTTGAAACTAGCACCATTTCTCTGATTGTTTTTTTTTTCTGTTTTAATTTCCTGTTAATGTATCTTCCTCTTTAAGTCTCTTCCCTGGCCTATCTGTAGGCCTCTTCCCCATTCATCCTATTTCATTCTGTCCTTTCTTTTTTCTTTGTTATCTTTCCCTTTGTCCTTCTGATTGCTTTTTCCTCATGATATCCTTTGCTTTCCTCTCACCCCCTTCATTTTCCTCCTTCTCTGTATCTTAAAAAGTCATTTGTGTTTCACTATGCAAAATCATAGCAGAACTCAGCAGAGACTGTACAAGAGGCATAAATGAATGGTTATTTAAGCAGTTCTTCTTCATGAGTTTGTAAGCTCCTGGAAAATTATGGTAACCAACACAATTAGTAGGGATCCTCAGAAAATTGAAGGCTAAGGCAATGAGCAGGATGACAGAAAACAGAGACTATGTGTTTCCTGGGCATGAATGTGAAGTGATATGTGAAGGAATAGAAGTATATGACAGAAAGTGATTGAAAGCTGTAAAATGTGACCTCAAACATATGTTTCTCCAGTTCTTATGCCTTTCTGCCACTCATTCTCTGCCTTATACTCTAGTCCTTCAGTGCTCACTGAAACTGGATATTCTTACCCTCCTTTGACATAACTACTCACTGTCTCCTCTTACTTCCAGACTCAGTCTGCATTGCAATAATTTTACTTACGTTTGTTTGTAACTTTTAATATGCTTGTACATATGCATTTTTAGTGTCCTTAATGTAGATTAAATACCACCAGGAGATAGGTCCCTTTGTCCTTTTTTTTGGTCCCTGCTTTGCTTTTGCCTAACTTCCTGTCTAATTCCTGGGTTCACAAGAAATCAGCCCTCCATAAAAGTTAGGCACTGGCTGTTCCTCTCAATCTAACTAAAACAATTTAAATCCAGAGCATGAAGAACAGTGCAGGTAACCTCAGAAAGTTGGGATACCCTGGGATACTTTTGCCTCTGTTACTTTCTCCTTTAGACTTTGGGTAATTTACTTCAACTTCCTGTTTCTCAGTTCCGTTATATATAAAAAAAGACTACTGGAGTAGATATCCTTTAAGGTCTTTATAAAATCTATACCAATTACAATCTTAGGTTATAAAGTTTATTAGTCAAGTTTATTCCTTTCTAAGATAAAAACCACTCTTTTTCACATATTATATCTCACAGTACTTATATCAACCGTGGATTGCCTTAACATTTTCTTGGATTAAGGGTGCTCTGAGCTAGATGATGAGCATCACTATTATTAATATTTCTATTAATGAATAACTAGTTTGCCCTCCGAGAACATTCTGATTCCTCTAAAGTTTTTGGACATCTGGAAAGGGTGTGTGTGTGTGTGTGTGTGTGTTTGTGTGTGTGAGCATGTGTGTGCTTTATTGGCCTGTCATCTATTCCTGTGATAGCTGCAGTTTTGAGGACAGACTTTGAAAAGAATCATTATTCATTATAATTAATGTTCTTTGATCATTTGTCCTTCATCCTAAACAAAACAGAAGCATTCAATTATGTCTGAAGTTCCCTGTACATTTTTTCACACAGAGCTAAGGATATCACTATGATCTCACTGTGAAGATTTTCCTTTTTGTTTTATAATTTGCTGTGAAAGGAGTTATCTCTGTATCACAGCAGCATCTCACTGATCTTGTAAGCTATCTTCATTTATTGTGTAAGTAATTTTTACCTATCTAGGTCTCAGTTTCTTCATTTAGAGACAAGTGGCTTGGAATAAATGACTTTTGAAGATCCTTACATTTCTATACCTGAGTCTATGATTAATTGGATTCCATGCAAAATTCCAAAAGCAAAGATTACTTAAAACAAAACTTTCAAAGATCATTTCCTATGAAATTTTGTGATTGTAAATGTATGCTCAAATTTTGCGTATAATAGGAGATGAGATTTTTTGGGAGGGAAAAGCAGGAACCTTGAGTTGAGCTTTTTAAAATAATGACATTACTATACCATTTAACTATGCTAATCATTAGTTTAAACTGTAAGAGGAGCATAATTGAAAATAATGGATGTCTTGAGTCAATTGAACTGTTTCTAGTTGACCCATTTCTATACTTGAGGGTCTGAATAAAAGCCCAGTTACACAAATATTTGAGATGAGCACTTTAAAGCTTTGAAAGATAAAATATTGACAGCAAAAGGATTCAATCTCTGTAGCAATTTCAAAAGGTTAACAAATGCCTAGGGATGATATATAGGCCAGTGGCTATCACTTACTTATATATCTCTTTATGGATGCATCTCAGTAAAAGAAGAGTTGGGACCACTCCCTATAGTTAAGAAGAATGGGCTATAACCAGAAAAGAGATATCATCATGGAAGAGGGGGCAATCATGTGAGGGAAAAAAAAAAACTAACTGAGATATTTTGGGGTTGATCTTGAAACTGTCTGATGAGCTTTTGCAAAGCAAATTTGATTATCTGATTGACTAACCCACAATCATGTAATGGTGTGAATAATACCTTAATTTATTATAATATTTTTAAACTTTTCAATGTTTTTCTATATTGTATAATTTAATCATCACATCTATATCACAAAACAGCTGAAGTAGTTATTAATATAATAAATTTTCAAGTGAAGAAACAAGGCACAATACTCTTATTAACCCAATTAAATTGATTCAGCAAGTTAATGGTGTAGGAGAGACTAAAATTCTGGTATACTTATTTTTGTTCCTACATGTAGTCCTATAAAATACTTAATCCAAGAAAAAAAAAGTCTTAATTATTTGACTGAAGGAAATGGTACCAAAAGCTTTACTTCTGTCTCCAATTCATGTGGTTCACGGTTGTTTCTATTCACTCTTCACGTTTTTGACATTAAGTGATAATTATAGCTACTATGGGACACCTTATAAATTTGCAATGGAAATTGACTGGATGGAGGAAATAATGATTATGTATTGGTTTCAGAAGTACTAATCAAAGTTGAATGGGAAAGCATTTCAATGATCTCCAAGGTATTTTTATCACAGTAATTAAAGGAATCATAATTTTCTCCACCCTGATGCCAATGAGTCAAAGAACCTGGCAACAAACCATCATAGCAAAACTTTGGTCCCTACAATGAAGTCCAATTTAAGGGCAATGTTGCCAGTTCATGGTGGGAATCATCATTGATTCAATTAGAGGTCCAGCTGTGCATTTGTTACTGGATCAGAATGTTTAGTTTCTTTTGGCTGAATTTGAAAACAGGCATATCCAGGAGTTAGAATTTATATACAATGAGTGAAAAGAAGAATGGAAAATCAGTAGCCAGCAGCAGCTGTTTAATTGTATGCCAGAAAATGGCAAATGTGGTCAAATGCCATATG
>CM053582.1:525647112-525710594 GCA_028627135.1 Pseudochirops cupreus | reverse complement strand
AAATGTTCAGTAAAAATCATGTCTTAAGTAAAAAATGATTGTACTCAATGAATGAATCCAATGAATTAAACACGTTTCCTTGACCTTGGTGCTTACTTACATTAATTATGGAAATTACTTGTATAGGAGTTCTGGTAGGACAACTTCTATTGCTTAAGGCTCTTTATTTACATGATGGGGATAACAATATCATTTATATCCCATGGTTGTTGTAAGAATGAAGTGAAATAATATTTGTAAATTGTTTTGCAAGTCTTAAAGTGCTATGTAAATGCTAGTAGTTTATTATTGTTGATGGGTTTTTTTTTTTGCTGCTCTTTCTGCTACTGTGTTGTTGTTGGCCTTGTTGTTGTCATAGAAAGGCAATGTAGACCACAAAAGAGGCAGGGAGTTGCTGCAACAAGTAAAATTATGTCCAAGGGCTGTTGTTCCCAGGGAAGTAGGTTGGGGTAAGGAGTCTATATGAACTGAAAAACTCTAGACCAAGCAAGCATGAGCATAGATTATTGCCAAAGGAGGCTGGGCATTAAGCCATTTACCATACCTGATTTTTGGGTCACCTTATGATTCCTGTATTGCCAGAGCCAATTCCAGAAGAGCTGGCCTAGGTCCTTCAGATTAGAATCGGCAATTAGCATATAAAGAAATAGGGGTATAGAGGCACAAAGGAACATCAGCATTTTTTTGTTGTTGTTAGCAAATGCTATCATAAAATTTTTAACTTTGGAAGAAATCTCAAAGGTGAGCTTATCCATCCTATGCCTAGAAAGGAATTTTTTGCTAACATCCCTAGCAGATGCTTATCCTATTATGAAAAACTAATAACCTGGAACTTTTTTCTCTCCTATTCTAAACTCTGTCTTCATATTACATCAAACAATAGTTCAGATGCCACTGCTGGATTAGAACTTTCTTCTTCTCCCTTGATCCCAGATGTTAGTAATCTCTTTTCCTCATATTTATTTTATGAGTATGTTCTATTTAGTTACCTGTGTATATGTTATCCTCCAGTGGAATGTAAGTTGCTTGAGGGCAAGGATTGCTTTTTTTTTTCTTTTTGTATCTCTAAAACCTAGCCAAATCCTAAGTAGTTCACAGTAAGTACATGATATATGATAGCAGAATTGAATTAATGCCCTTCCCCTTTCTCAGAATTTCTTGTCAAAGACTAGTCAGCTGATGATACACTTTGAACTCTTGATGATTTTTAATCAATCTCTAACCCCTAACTTTTTTTACAGTATAATATCTTAATCATATAGAGGAATTATCAGATTTTGAAACTCTTGTGGCAGAGTGTAGATGTGAATTTTGAAAGGGGAAAATGTTTTACTTTTCTGAATCAACAGTGCCAAAAAGAGTGTGATTTTAGGAGTTATTTAAAAATAAATTTTATTGATCCTTTTTTTCCCCTTACATCAAGCCATTTCACCCTCCTATTTTTATTTATTTTTTCTTATTAAGACTAGGAAAATAAAATTGATACAAAATGGCAGAATATGACAATACATAAAATATAGTAGCCTGGTAGTTCCCCACCGCTCCACCCTAAGTGGGGGAAGTTAAGTTCCATTTTCTGTTTTCTAAGACTTTTAATGTCTTTTTTTGTTTACTCATTTAGATTAATTTTTAATGTTCTTTTCCTTTGCTTCATTGTTATCATCGTGTCTAGAATTTTCTTGATTCTGCTATTTCAGTTTACGGTTTATTTTCCCCCATTCAATTCAATATGTATTCGCTGAGATTCTTTTTTGTGCCTGCTTAGCTCTTTCCTCTGAGCTTTAGGGGAGACAAAAGGAAATAAAAAGTCCCTGCCTCTGAAAAGTTCACTGTCTGCATGGGGGAATAAGATTAACTCATATGAAATACTTGGTAGGTAAAAAAATATATAAAGATATGATTGTGAAGTAAAACCAAAACATATACCCTCTTTTCAGCTACTTAGAGATGCAGTTATTGTCTTCTTCACATCATGGTTATTCCAAACTTGTTTTCATTTTAACTTTTCTATTATTGATTTTAAATTGTGAATGAAATAACCAGCTCTATTTATTCTCTGGGTAATTTTAAAGACATTAGTAAACAAATCACCTAATTTTCTTGTGGTCATAAACTCAGTTCCAAGGGAAAAGGCAGTCTACTTTGTCTACTTCAGATTAACAACCAAACAATGAAATAGTACTCCTGGCTTTACAGGTCTCTGAAAGCACCACTGTCAGCATTTCAGGAAAACCATGGTTCAGGAAGCAAATTACTATTTGATAAGTTCCATTTTTCTAGATCTCCTGTTTGACTTAGTTCTGCTGTATTTTGAATCATGATTATAATCCCCTTTTTTGGAACAGAACATTTAGGAGTGAATTTCTGTGGCTATTTTCATATTGTCAAGAAAGAAGAATGGTACAAAAAGGACCAGATACTTGCTAACAGTGAGAAAATCATGTCAGAATAGAAATGAATATGAGGGAGAAACGAAAAGTTGTGGAGGTGTTTTGAATGGAGAAGGAACTTGACCAACAATATATGATTATACAAACTTGATCTATGTCACAGAATCAAAACCTTCCAATATTCTATTATCACCTCCCCCCCAAAGACACAGGTGAGGAGGGAGTGCATCCTAAGCCAGTGATTTGGGGAGAAAAATACAGTATACATCTTCTCTAATTTTATGTCCAAAACCCAGCCATATATATCCAAAGGAAAAGAAAAAGCCCTTGATGATACAAATGTGTCCCCATATTGATGAATATGCTTTAGGTTGATTTCATAATACCCTATTCATCAACAAAGTAAATGACTTCTTTAAAGTCAGCTGCAATTATTGGTGTTCTTTATTGAAATATGAAGTTTATGTTGTTGTTTCTTATGTTGTTGTTTTTAGTAGCCCAATATCTGATAGCATTAAATAGATCATTGTCTTCATTTGGCATTTAAATGTGTGTTGGGAGGATCATATTGCTTTTTTAGCATTCCAGTTTTGATTAGAAGTGTTTTATATATATATATATATATATATATATAGATAGATAGATAGATAGATAGATAGATATAGATTATATATATATATATATACACATACACACACATATACATATATATACATATATAAAGAGAGAGAGAGAGAGAGAGAGAGAGAGAAAGAGGTCCTCTTTGTCATTCCAATCTATCTCTTCCTGATTACAATCTATGTTGTGGTTAACACTGAGACAAAGATGACAATTCTTATGTCTTTAGGAAGTGGTGTCATGAATATAGGTGTTCTCAAAGCCAGAAAGATCTGGATTTAAGTTCTGCCTCTGAAATATACTAGCCATGTGATCATAGGCAAGTCATTGAATATTTTGGTGCTTCAGTTAACTAACCTGCAAATAATATATCCATCTGCCTTAGTAGAGGGATTTATATTATTAACAGTCCTCCTTACCAATTAAATCACAGGTCTAGCCCTTATCCCTTTGAATGTAAATATTTCAAAAAGTTTAGCTTAGAGCTATAATCTATTATGTTTATAATCCGATAAAAACAAAATAAAACATGGCCTTTATCATTGGCCCTATGCCAGGAAATAGCACAGGTGCTCAAGGACACCTTGGAGGCTTCTTTATTGTTAGTGTAGAATAATCTTTACACTGATTTTTTTTCATCCATTTGTCTGAGACAGTAGCAACAGATCGCCTCCATTTAGAACAGCCATTATAATCCTAGCTTCCTCTTAGATTAGAAGGTCTTTACTTGGCAGACATGTCAATTAATACTTCCAACAGTACTATTTTTAGACTTATTGAACCTTATTTAATGGTTTTTAATCAAAAAGAAGGAAGCAAATGAGCGAAATATATGTAGATAGATAGATAGATAGATGCAGAGGGAGAGGGGGAGAGAGAGAGAGAAAGAGACAGAGAGAGAGACGGAGAGACAGAGACTGAGAGAGTCAGCTTGAAGTGGTATTAGTAAAACGTAGCATAGAATAATGGGAAAAAGATAGGGCTGGAGAGAGAACAACTAGCTTATAGTTTTAGTTCATGAATGATCGTGGGCGAGTGGTTTTCTTTACTTAGGTTTCAGTGTTCTCACTGATAGGATGAGATGATTGCACTAGATCAAAATGGAATCCCTTCAGCTTCTTTCATTCTATTATATTCTTCAAGTAGTACCTGATCAGAATTAAGCAAGAGGCCATTAATAAAAATAATAATGATAAATATAGCACCATGTGATTTGTAAAGCACTTTATTCACATTAGTATCTCCTTTGATCCTCAAATAACTCAATGAACCCAGTGCTATAAAGTAGCAAAGTACAGTTCTCATGACCTCATTCATATCAAAGTGGTCAATATTGACTCAGATAGTATAGTTCTAACCATGGCACTACCCAGCTCAAGAAGTACATGATTCTTTATTCTCTTGAACAGAAAATACAAGGTCTTATATTTATTTTTAGCCTCATGCATTTTCCAGATGAGAGAACTGAAACTGAGAGAGTTTAAATTACTTGCCCATAGTCACACATCAACTATCAGAGGCAGGATTTGATTCCAGATCAAGTGCTCTATTTACTATGTCATGGCACCAGCAAATACTTCTTGGATAGCACCTCATTTTCATATCTTGTTAGGTGTCACTGTCAGATCATCTTTACTATGTTCTAGATCATGAGTATGATGATCTTTCGTCTACATAAATGCTTAGAAAAATAGAGCTAGTGAAAATATGACTTAGGCAGAAGGCTTAAAAACATTTCATTTTTTGCCCTGATGAAATTCAGTCTCCTGGGCTTGCAGAAAATTTGCCTAAAGCATTTAGAAATTTTGATCTTCACTCAATGTTTAGGATGTTTTCTTTCTAACTTCCCAAATGTGTACCAAACTTTCATTTTATGTTATTCTCTTATATTTTTCTAAAAGAAAATGTATGAATTCACCCTCCTATATAACTTCTCAGTGGATAGATATCATTCACGTCCTAATTCTATCATTTTCCAGCATTATTCCATTTTATAGAGAAATTTCAAAAAGCCAAAACTGTTTCAAATATTTTCTAGTATTGTTCTATTTTATAAAGGAATTCCAGTCTATCAATATGACTTCAGTTGATGCTTCTCCATTCCTGGCTTTGTTCATTTGGATACTATGAAGAAAACTTTGAATTATGCAAAGTAATTATATAAAGAAACAATAGCACAGATAATCCAAAAGTTATTGTCATTTTAATTTTGGAATGCATTCATGATTTAAAACAAAATTGCTAGTCTACTTGACTCCTCAGTTGTTTAGAGTGAGGTACTATGGTATAGGTGAAAAGGACATCAAGGTCCTAGGACCTGGGTTCAAATCCTGACTCTGCCAGTGAATTACATATGGGACTTAATCCCATTTCTTCATTTTTTTAGACTTCAATTTCTTCATCTGTTACATATACTTTTCAATAACAAGTTTTAGGAAGGAAGCTTAGGTGGTAGCAGAGAAGAGTCCCAATTTAACCAAAAATATTGACAAAGTAGCAAAATATATCACTCATGTCCTCATCCACATCAAAGTTGGCCATCATCTATATCACACAGTATTGCTCTTAAAATGCCATTGCCCAGCTCGAGAACCATGTGATTCTTTATTCTCTTGAACACAAAATACAAGTTCATCTATTTGGCATTTAAAGATTTTCACAGTCTGACTTTAGTATGCTTTTCTAGTCTTACAGTACATTGCTCCCTTTTACACACTCTGATCAAACTAAGAGGCCTCCTTATTTCCATTCTAATATGCTTTGGCATCTTTGCCTTTTCATAGCCTGCCCTCCCTTGCAATTTGTAATACATTTCCTTCTCCCTTTTAATAATAGCTAACATTTCTAGAACATTTACCATAGACCAGGCAATGTGCTTTGTAATTTTTAACCTCATGTAAAGCAACAATATTATTATCTTCATTTTATAGATGAGAAAACTGAGGCAAACAAGGGTTAAGTGACTTGTTCACAGTAAAAAGACTAGGTCGGATTAGATCTTTAGTTTCCCTCATTCCACACCTGGTACCTTATCTGTTGCTCTACACAGATGCCCCTCTTCTTAGAATCCCTAGTTGCCTTCAAGGTTAAGTTCAAGGTTTATTCTGATTCATAGTTATATCACCTCTTTGTCCTTAGAAGTTGTTGCTGTTCAGTTATTTCAGCCATGCCCAACTCTTCATGCCTATTTCAGATTTTCTTGGCAAAAATACTGAAATGATTTGCCATTTTTTTCTCCAGTTCATTTTTACAGATGAGGAAACTGAGGCAAAGAGGATTATGAGGTCATATTTGGGCTCAAGTTTTCCTGGCACTCTATCTATCTGTTGCCTTTTCAAATTATATTATATTTATTTCTTTTCCCCTGTATTTACTTATCTGTGCCTTTTATTTGTGGTTGTGCCCCACTCCTTGAAAATATGGTGCAAGCTACTTGAGGTCAGGGACTGTTTTGTTTTGGAACCTGTGTTCTCTATAAACATACCTGACATGTATTTGATAAATAGTAAATATTCATTAAACGAATACAAGTAACAGACAAAAATCCCCTTCTCAATATCCATTTGCAATCACAAACTATTCTACATAGAAGAAAGATATTTTAATTAAGTAAAACTCAAACTTTATTTTGAAATTGAAGGCCTAATAGGCAACAGCAATATGACACTCAAAAAATCAAAGAAGCATAGTTAGAAGAGACCTCAGAAGTCATCTCTTCCTACCTCTACCTGATCAGAAATCGCTCTATGTTGGTCTCAGTAAGTGATTGTGCCCCATTTGGAGACCTCTAGTTACAGACCACTCCCCACTTCTAGAGGCAACCAATTTCATGTCACAGTAGTTTAAGGATTTTTTTTCCTCCTCGGACACAGCTGCTTAACAAATGTTGGTTACATAGAATTGCTAAAAATGTATAGCTTTATGCTAAGCCTGAATCTATCTCCATGTTTGTAACTTCAAACCAAGATGAGCAAAGCAAGCTTGGTCTTCTGCCATTATTTGAGGTGAAAGGTGATGAGGGTCTGAACTAGTGTTTTGGCAGCTAAGTACAGAGCTGGGGAAGCATGTGAGCTACTCCTGCCTCGCCTTTTCATGGAATTCAGCTTTTTATTTATTTTTCTCCTGGGGCTGTACTAATTATTACCTTGTTAAAGTAGCTAATATTTAGGAACCTTTAAGTGCACGAAAGGAAAAATCTCTACAGAATTCAGAAGGTAGAAATCATTTTAAGAAATATAAAATGCGTTCATTTTTCCATGTAAATTCAGTTTTGTTATTTATTGTAAGTTGGAAGGGAAAACACATCTTCAATTTCCTATGTAAAATGAGGGTTTTTTTCATTTTTATTAAATAAGTGGCCATTTTTGACACATTCAATGATAATAAGTTTGTGTGGTCATTCTGAGTGTAATCTATTAAAAAAACCATCTTTTTGGATGGAAGTTAATTTCAAGGAACTGGGTGGAGGCTCATAGAAAGACACATGGTGTTGCTTTTTTTTAAACACCTCTGTTTTTCTTCTCAAATATAAGTATACGAAATGTTTTCTTTATCTGCTGAGAACATTTGCTAAGTATGTAACATATTCAAGGTGAAAAGCTCAGCATTATGGGAATATGAAAAACAATACTGCTCTCAAACTCATACATCTATCTATCTATCTACATCTATCATTGAGGCAAGAGAGGAGGATACTGAGTTATAATTTGAAGATATTGACTATTAGATACCTCTAGGACATGTAGGTAGAGATGTCCTGCTTATAGCTGATGAGGCAGAAGTAAAGAAGCATCGGGAAGATTTTGTGGTTGAATATTTGGCAGTCCTCTGCAGAAAGATGAAAACTAAACTCAAATTCAATTACATAGACAGAACAAGGTCTAGGATATAATCTTGGGGGAAGCCCATGATTAGATGATACTAAAGGATACTAAGAACAAGTATTCAGACTGGTATGGAGGAAATAAAGAAAGCAATTTTATGGAATCTCATGGAGGAAAGGATATGCAGAAGAGGATGTTCAACAATGTGAGAAGATGCAAAGAAATCGAAGATGATTGGAACCGAGAAGAAGCCATTAGATTTGTTGCTGAAAATATCCTTAGCAACCTTGGAAAGTATGCCATTAAATTGGTTGTACTAGAAGCAAGATTGCAATGGATAGAGAAATTAGTATAAATATATATTTCTTTTCTTGGAATTTGTCTATGAAAGGCAGTAGAGAGATAGAAGATGGCTTGAGAGAGTCAAGATGTCAAGCAAAGACTTTTTTAAGCATGGGGAGACTAAGACAAGCTTATAGTCAGAAGTCAAGGAGCAGCACATAAGGCTAATATCATCCTCCCTCATACAGTAACTCATCCAACTCAATCTCTGACAATCACATGGACAGTAACTCCTGGGAGTTTCCTTCTATGGAATTGCCTGGAAAGGTTAAGGATGGCTCCAGAACATTACTAACTCATTCTTTATACACTACCAGAGAATTGTAACCAATGAATTTATCTAAACCTTTCTTGTACTGGCCCTGGAAATCTATTAGTAGACTGACCTTGAGTCTCAGCTGGGAAGTCACTGACTGTAATTATTCAGAAGTGTGGTAACAGGGAGCTTTTTCTGCTTCATAAAAAAAGATAAGATTTTTAATATGGCTAGTATTCCCTAAGGAAACATCTCTAATGTGACTTAGAAATCATATATTATAATTAAAGAAATTATACCTGTGAACATGCCATTTATAGTTGGGCTTTTGTCTAGATGGTGAATATTTAGTCCAAGTTATAATGTCCCAGACATATGGAGAACCAAATGCTTTAATTGTTATTATTCAAGTATATGACCTTAGATCAATCCTGAAGTCATGTTCTACCATGTCCAAGGTTATTGATAACTCAGAATTTTCCAGGCCACGTGTATACTGTGTTATGCTAGAAAAGGAAGGAAGGAAGGAGAGAAGAAAGAGAGGGATGGAAGGGAGAAGAAAAGAAATAAGCATTCATTTAGAGCCTACTATGTACCTGACACTATGCTAATAAGTGATTTACAAATGTTATCTTATTTGATCATTTTATTCATAGCAACCCTTAGAGGTAGTTGCTGCTATTATCCTCACTTTCAATAGAAGAAACTGAGGCAGAAAGAGGTTAAATGATGTTCCCAGGGTCTCACATCATCTAAGTTTATGAGTTCAAATTTGAAATCAGGTTTTCCTAACTCTAAGCTCATTTCTTTATGCCTTTTCCCAGCTAGCTGCCATTAGTTCTGGACTAGTAAGTAATTATTGAGAGCTGGGTTTGAGATCTAACTCTGCCACCAATTTTCCATGTGATCTTAGGCCTGCTACTGCATCTCTGTGTGTCTTAGCTTCCACATATGGAAAGTCAAAGTGTTGAGTGAGATGATGCCTAAGATTCTTTCCAACTCTAACATTCTAAGAGTCACGAAATCAGCAGTATTTTAAAGGAGTGTGCTCAACCTCCCAGTACTGTACTGACAAATCTTAATTCCAATTTTTAACTTAAATCTCCATTTGTAAACCCAAGTCCAGATAGCCTTACGTTTTTCTGCATCAGGTAAATACAGGAGCTGCTTTCAGCCATCACCAACCTTAACTGTTCTTCTTTGATGACCGCAAAACATTTCATTCACCCACATTCTGGGAAGAACAACCAACAGTAGCTGTGCCAAAATTAGTAATAAGGGTCTCTTTTGGCTGCTCAGACTTATTAAAAAGCCAGCTTTCACAAGGTAATCATTGTGGTATAGTGGGAAGAATGATGGCTCTGACATAAGAATAACTGGATTGAAATCCCACTTCTGTTACTACTACCTGGACCTGGGTGACCTTGAGCAAATCCCTTGAGCTGTGCAGACTTTAGCTTCCTCACTTGTAAAAATGAGTGGTTAGATTAGAAAGGTCCTATCTAGATCTAGATTTTTGGTACTATGATGTTGCAAAGAGATATAATTCCCTTATTTTTACTGGTTTTTAAAAAACTCAATCCCTAACATATAATTTAAAGTTATAGTAATTTAGATATAACTTAAAGTTCTTTCCACATTCCTATAATTATAGAGTGGATTATTTTTCCATGCATATGTGGAAATCTTTCTATTGTACTTGAAATCATAGACTTATGCAATGGTAAAGCAAAGAAGTGGTAAAGTGATAATCAGTGTTGGTGGGGGAGAAAATACAGAGATGCATAGGGAAGGCAAAGAGGTTATGCAACCAATATATCCTTTCTTTCCCTCTTCTCAGAGGTGTAAGTTACTTCATTGATTCTGATAAGGAAACCGGGTTTGATGGAGTAATTAGTTTGTATGATTCTGAATGAATCCATGCTATAATTCATGATTCAGATGATATTCAATTTAACACTTCAACAAAGATTTATTAAGTATCTATTGTATAGATACGTCATAGATAATAGAGGAGACAGATATTTTAGGTAAGATGGAGTATCTATTTTCACGGGGCTCATAGTCCTGATAGGGAATATATCACATATACAGATACCTACTTCCATTGCAATCAAAAAAGCAAGCAAGCAATTAAGGAATCGATAGAGAAAACTCAATATTGAGCAACTTACCTATAACCTAATCCCAATATGTGCACAATTCTTTAATCGGGTTGAAAAGGACATAGGAAAATTAACAATTAGATGAAAGACAGATGATGAAACAGAGTAAACAAAGTGTGATACACTAAGGACATCATTTCACACCTCTTTTGCTAGGCATAAAATAACATATTAGATGATCAGTAAGTCTTTCAGTTGGTGTACCAGAAATTTGAATCTAACCTAATAAGAGAGAAACACTCAGTGGAAGGAGATAGTGCATAGAGGATAGTTTGTTTGTTTTTTCCTCTGTATCTCTCTTCCTCTCTCATTGTAGAAAGTACCAATGAGATATATCAATCCAGCAAGCAGCAGAGAGAGAGAGAGAGAGAGAGAGAGAGATCAACGTCTGACTTAAGGTCTCTTAAGAAATGAAGAGTCTCCATATCTCTTATCTCACCTCTTATCTCAAAGATGACATAGATCATCCCCCTAGAAAGTCGAGGGAACAAATTGACTATGGTATCCCCCATCAGGCAACCATGGATGTGGAAGCACATGGGACTTCCTTACTTCTTTCCACTTGATGTTAGGTAGATGAATGAATTACTTTATGGGAGTGACCATGTGACCTGTGGAATTCAAGAGATTTAGGGATTCTGTCAAGATTTTTTAAGCAAATAGAGATGGTAGGAGTAGCTATGAAGAAAGGAAAACTAGAAAGTCTTCTAGTGAGTGAAATAAATATCACCTTCCACTCCCTCTCTCCCAAGTCAGTTTCCCCTCAGAAATGTGGGTCTAACTGGTTCACTTGCTTAATTGATGTACTTTTTTAAAAATGTGGTTCAAGAGATATAATTTGATCATAACAACCAATTGCAATATGTTTCCTATATGCCATTAGCTGCCTTTTATTTATCCAGTGGTTAAACTCCATTGTTGTCCAAAATTGATGGATTGATTTATTATTGAATATGGATGGATTACAACACAATAAAATATTTTCAGTAAGTGTATAAGGGTGCGTTAAATATAATGTTGCAGAATATCCTTTTTGGACAGCTTCCTAATGGGTAACTAAAGAAAGATTTGTGGAGACAGTGGTGAAAAATGTATGGAGTGAAAATGCAGAGGAAGGAAAGTGGAGTACATATGGGAAGTATGGAATATGGATAAGATATGAGCATGATGAAAATGTGAGAATGTGAGAATACTCCCATATTGTGGTGAACTTTGTAGGTCAGGGAAAGTTATTTAAATTTTGCTTCATAGACAAAAAGGAGATACTAGAATATTTTGAGCAGAGGAGTAGGATACCGTCATCCAAGTAAAAAGAAGCAATCTTGACAAGGTATGGAGGAGAGTTTACATAGGAGATAGAACAGGATTTGGAAGACATGTTAGAAGGCTATTGTAAAAGTTCAGGTAGGACTAAAGGAAAAGGGTTGGGTATTCTTTAGTGGTGGTATTGAGAATGAAACAGATACCAGAGATGTCATAGCTGGAGTGTGTCTAAAAGTCCATAGTTTTGGAGTTGAATAGAGGAAGAAGGAATAGCTAGAGATAATACTGAGATTTAGAATGTGAAAGACTGAGAGAGTATTGGCAGAAGCAGTGAAACAAGAATGAGAAACATTTTGGACATTGAGTTTAAGACAGCAGAAATCCAGGTAGAGATAGGTAGGTAAGTAACTAGTTACAGAGATTTGAATCTTGGGGGAAAGAGGGGGAGAGAGCATGTGTGTATGTATGTGTGTGTGTGTGTGTGTGTGTGTGAGAGAGAGAGAGAGAGAGAGAGAGAGAGAGACAGAGAGAGAGAGAGAGACAGAGAGAGAGAGAGAGAGAGAGAGAGAGAGAGAGATCATGGTCATGGGGATCATATATGTTAAAATCATGAGAGTGAATGAGATTATTGAGAATGTAGAGAAAAAAGTGTATAGAGCTTATCATAGAACCTTAGGCAGAATATCTACCTCAAAAAATCAAGAAAACTAAGAGTACCCAATTACAGAGAGAGGAGGGGAAAAAAAAATATTTGCTAGAGAGATAGGAGTGCAGAGCATGTATGCTAAAAGTCAAAAGAAAAGACTCTATCCAGAAGGAGGTAATGGTCTGTAGTGTCGCAGGTAGATTGTAGAGAAGGTAAGAAGAATGAGCATGGCAAAACGCTATTTGAATTTGGTTCTTAGTAGGTAATTATTGACATTGAGAGAGAAGTTTTAGTAGACTGGTAGGCACAAAAAACAGATTTAATGGGGAGGAGGAGAACTAGGAGATAAGAAAATGTAGGCATTGAATAAAGACAACCTTTTTCAAGGAGCTTTACATAATCAGGAGACTGATGAAGGGATGAGGTAGTAACTAGATAGGGTCAAGTTTCTTTGGTATTATGGAAGCCTGCAAATATTTATAGAATGATAGGATAAAACTAGTGGAGAAGAAAAGATTGAAGATATACCAGATATCCCTGGGGAGATTCTGAGTAAAGATAGCATCAAAGGCATAGTTAAAGGGATTCCCTTTAGCCATGAGAAAAGATAAATCTTGCTCTAAGGATAAAAAGAACAAAGACGAAAATGATGATTCTGGGAAGTCTTAAGGAGAGAAGCTAAGGAAGTTTTTTTTTTTTTAATCTTCTCAGTGAAGAGGTTAAGTTACCACATAATCTGGTTCTTTCATTTCATTCAAATGAATAGACTAAGGCTTTAAAAATATGTCACATGGTATAACTTTTTTTCCCCTAGAAGCACAAAATAAGTACATAAACAATATCTTATTAATGCTTAGTGCATTCATTTGAAAATAAATGTTATAAACCTGTTATCTACAAATAGGGAAAAAAATAAGTCATGTATTCATCTAAATTCAAGCACAGAGTGGATTTTTCAGTGCATTCTACTTAGAAGAAATTTAAATGAAATGACTTCTGAGGTTATAAATGTTTGGTTATAAATAACCACGGAATTCTATGATTCTATGAGATATATCTAAAAAGGATGATGATGATGATGAAAATGATATTGAGTCATTTCCTTCATGTCCAACTCTTTGTGACCCCATTTGGGGTTTTGTGGCAAAGTTACTGGAGTAGTTTGCCAATTACTTCTCCAGCTCTTTTTATAGGTGAGGAAACTGAGGTAAAGAGGATTAAGTGATTGCCCAGAGTCACACAGTTAGTAAGTGTCTGAGGCCAGATCTGAACTCAGAAAGATGAATCTTCCTTACTTCACGCCCAGTATTCTATCTACTGTGCCACGGAGCTGTCCATATCTAAAGATACATGTCAACATTTTTCCTATTTAATATTTATTGCACTGAATTATTGAATCCAATTTATTGTTATATCTGGAAAAGAAAGGAAAATAACTTGATTCCTATGAGAATTTATAATTTAAAACAATATCTTATGTCACAGTCCACTTAATAAAATGTTTTCAAATCCAGCAACTATTTCCTTTGGGGTTTTCTGTCCAAATAACATATATTTCTACTTGACTGACTCATTTAGCAGGACAATGTTTTCCATGGGAAAGACATTTTATAATCTTTCTTCATATAGAATAACTGTATATTTCAATGAATGCACATTTTACCCCCACTCTTTCATGCTCTCCCTATTGTCCCTGCTAATAAAAATTAATTAGACCAATATATGAGGTTGCCTATTGTGCATTGCTTATATTACCTTCTATTCTATTTTTCTTTAAAAAGATTCAAACAATTATTAGTAGTGAATTTTTGTTGTTTCTCTTTCTCATTCTTGAAATGTCTGACTTTCCTGTGAAGGGAGTTTTTACATTTCTGGAAGTACTTTGAAAGAAACCCAAAACAAATATGGAAATAATTCTGGAGCATTTGAATATAAATGCCTTATTTTGTTCTATGGTAGAAGGAGAGTATATTCTATATGAAGAATAGGATCTTAGATTTAAAGCTAGAACGGTTCTTAAAAGATAGTTCAATTTGACCATTTTATAAATGAAGCTACTGGTGCTCAACATAGTTAGTGACTTGCTCTATATTACATAGGTCATAAGCAGCAGAACTAGACTCTGAACTTAGGTCTTATTCCAATCCTTTCCTAAATAGGACCATTGTCTCTCCATGTAGATGGGGTATTGCTTGTCATAACTGTCATAAAGAACACAGGCAAATGAGACTATACTGTACACCATATAGTAATTAAAATACATCAAACTATTTGTTAGCAACCTTGATTATTGATTAAATTGATTAAAGAGAATTGATTCTGATTAAAGAGAATTAACAAATCATAGTATAAGGAAAAGGGGTCCCAATGTTTATACAATGTATTTTTTATATCAGCAAATGAAAGAGCATGTTCTCCTTAGGCGGTAAAAGAGTTATCTCCATCTTTAGGGTCAGATGGTTTTTTTAAAAACATCTCTCATGGCTTATTATTAGAAGAGTATCACCTAGTTAGAAAGTATTTTGGGCTCCTCTTAATTTATAGTCCTCTGTTTCTAATTTCCAGAGTCAGAAAAAGTGTTGGGTGGACCTGAGTACAATTCCTACATATTATACATCAATACTCTTGTGACCTTGGGCATTTAACTTTCCTTATCTCTCATTTTCTTATCTATAAAATGAGAGGGTTAGATAAGATGGCCACTGAGGTTTCTCTCAAGCCTTTTTCATACCATTTTCTCTGATGTGGCTTCACTGTTCTCTTCAATCTTAACCCAGTACTTGCCTATTTTAATTGTACATTGTCCTCTGCACTTGAACCCCTTGCCCCTTTGTCCTATTGTCATTCTTCTTTCACCAGAACACAACCCCTCATTACTACCACCATCTGCCTCCTTCTTAAGATCTATGCAACAAAACTGAAGGAGGTCCCACACCTATACTAATTTGGTATGTTATACATTTATTTTATCCAACATGCATGGGGTCCTCACTTCAGCAAGCTCATCCTTTGTTCTCTAATTGTTTCCCTGTCTCACTCCCTACAGGAGCTATTCTGAAATTTTTCCTCCTAAAGTCACTCACTTCTCCAACTCTTCGCATTCTTTCAGCTGAGGGCCTTGCCTCTTTTACTTTCCTGAAAAAAAAAATAAGAAGTCATTTGGCGTGACCTCTTTTCTGTCATTTTTTTTTTTCTTTTTGTTTGGAGAGAGAAGGCAGGGCAATTGGGGTTAAGTGACTTGCCCAAGTTCACACAGCTAGTAGGTGTTAAGTGCCTGAGAGACAGGATTTGAACACAGGTACTCCTGACTCCAGGGTTAGTGCTGTATTCATTGAGCTACCTAGCTGCCCCCTCCCATTTTCTTTATTTCAAAACTCCTCAATACTGTCTTCCATTCTCTTTTCATTTCCCCAGTTTCTAAGAAGTGGTTCATCTCCTTAGCAAAGGCGATCCTTCTACATGTAAACTTAATCCCATCCCTTCCTGTCTTCAATAACAGATTATAAAAAGTTGTAATCTGTTGCAATCCCCCTCAGTTGCCATCCCCCTTCTCTCTCAAATATTCATCTTCTCCCTATCAACTGGTTCCTTTCTTAGTGCCTGCAAATATGCACTCATTTTTCTCATCCATATAAAACTTCCACTAGCCTAAAATGTTCCTGCATTATTTCCTAATTTGGGGTGAAATATCTATATATATAACTTTTCATCTCATTCATACCTCCACTCATTGCAACCTCTCTTTCAACGTACTCAATCAATCAATTGAAATTGTTCTTTCCAAAGAGTGGTTTGGAGCATAATGGTGAAATCCAATGGTCTTTCCTCATTCCTAATTCTTCTCAGTCTAGCAGCTATGTTTGATACACAACCACTTTCACTTTTTCCTCCCAGACATTATATTTTTGCTTTTGATTTTACTTTTATTTTTCATTTTTTTAAAATTCCTTTCCCCTTTCATCTCCTACATCTTTGATCATTCCTTCTCACTGTCCTTTACTGGCTTATCTTCTACACCATGACTCGTAACTGATATTGTTCCCTAGGAATATGCCCTGAGCCCTCTTTTCTTTGAGTTTTATATTTTCTTTCTCTTTTAGTAACCTCATTAGCTCTTATTCATTTGACTATTATATTTATAATGACTCTCAGATGGACATGTCACATTCAGGCCTGTCTTTCCCTTGAGCTTTAATCTTCTCTATCAGTTTTTTTATTGGACATTTCAAATCAGATATTCTAGAAACATCATGAAGTACAAAAGTCTGAAAATGAGCTCATTATCCCCTCCACTAATGTGTCTCTTCTTTCCAAACTCCCCCTTTTTCAGTTTAAGGTTTCATTATTCTTCCAGTCCCATAGATTCTTAATCTCAGAATTATCCTGGATTCTTCAAACTCTCTTTCCACATGTATACAATCCATTGCCAAGTAATGCCACTTTCATTTTCCAAAAACTTCACGGATTCAACTTTTTGTCTTGTCTCAACTTACACAGCTTACCCCTTGGTTCCAGCTCTTATGAACGGGTGAGATATGACTGAGCTGAAGCATCAAGTATCCAGATTTTTTTCTGGGATATTTTGCTGAGAAATAGTGGAAATATCAGATATTGCAACAGCCTCCTGGCTTCCTGTCACAATTTCCCAGTGTCTCCATTTCATTCCACACGTGGTGCTGAAGTAATTTTCCTTGAGAAAAGATCTAACTCCTTTATTCACCTATCTCCAGTGGCTTCTTATTACCTGTAGTATGAAATAAGTCTGCTTCCATGCATCTTCTAAAACCTAATACTACCTCTCTCCAACCTACCTTTCTAGTGTCTTTGTACACTACTTTTCATCTATAACTTTTCATCCAACTGACTTTTTCTTTGTTTCTCAGTCACAGTACTCCATCTTCCATTGCTGGGCCTTTGTAGTAAACAACCCCCTTAGATTTCACTCTTTTCATGACTCCACATCACAGTGTTTTTATCTTCATTTAAGCTCAGAAAGCATATTCTGCATGAAACTTTCCCTTATAATTCCAACAGCTAGTGTCATCCCTTCAACACTACCATGTAATTAATTGCTTCATATATGTGTGCATACATACATTAACTTTATAAGTATAATGCATTTGTTGTCTTCTCAATTATAACATAATGTTCATTGGACATATAGATTGTTTTTCTCTTTGTACTCATATCTCCATTGCCTTGTATAGTGCCTATCACATAGTAGGTTCTTAATAAATATTTATCAATTGATTCCAGCTCTAAATCTCTATTCCTATGAACTAAGTTTAGTTTTTATGGCATGGTCTCTTCAACCTCCTTAAACCTCAGTTTCCCTATCCATATAATGAAAAAGGTTAGTCTATATCTCATAGGTACTATAATACTAATCACAAAAAGAAAAAAAAAAGTGAAAATAAACTAGTGGAGAAACCAGATGTGGATTTTGAAGGAGAACTTTAAGGAAATGTTAGTATTTTATGCATTGAAATGAATCAATTTAAATGTATAAAAAAGTTTAAGAAAGCATTTTTATACTGATGTATATTGTTGGCATGCTCAAAAAATGTTGGGAAGGAAGGAAGACAGACAGGGAAGAAGGGAGGAAGGAAGGGAGAACTTGTTAATTCTTAATCTATGCCAGGAACTGTTCTAAGCACAGTTGGGTACATAAATACAAGCAAAAAGAAAGACAATCCTTACCATCAGAGAGCTTTGTTTCTATTGTTGAATGATAGTGTATAAAAGGAAATTGAAATGGGGAGGGGATCATTTGGGGACATGATTTGGAAATCAAAGAGTCTGGGACAAGGTCAGGAAGAGAATGAAGGAAAACTGGATGACCACTTGGCTCCCTTCTAACTAAAATCCAATGATTCTGTACTTCCATTGGAGTTTCCTAAATCAGATCTTAGGATGTACAGGTTTGGATAATTATACTTCAAATAATTACATATCCAGGAGTAATTACATGCTTTGGGAAGCTCTTACTATCATGTATATCTTTAAACTGTTGGCTAAAAATAGTGTATTCATTTTCAGTGAGATGAGGTTTTAGATTCCTTTAGCTCTTTATTTAAGGTGATATAGTTTTGATTGTAGGACAAACCAAAAATATTCCAATTCCATTCCAGTTCCATTCCCAATTGTGAAAATTGTGTTGAGGTCCTTAAAAGTTGGTCTTTTGCGTATTATTTTACTTACTACTAGTGTAAACTATTATATTAGTAAAAATTGCTGAAAATAAACCTCTAATCTTTGGAATATTTTATAGGAAAAAGCTTGGGAGAAATAGATTGCATTTCAATATTCAAAAAAGTAACATTAGTGTTAGTGTTTCAAAAGTTTTACTTTCTTTAATCTTGGACAGTTGTGAAGAAGAAATAGAATCCTATTTGTAAAGTATTTATTAATAGTATCTAATACATAGTGGTTGCTTAATAAAGGCTTACTCTCTTCCCTTTTCTTTGAAATATAATGCCTATTTTTCAGAGAGTAGTAGCACTCTTCCTATATTTTTGTTTTATATGAATATGGATACCTTCTCTATGAACTAAATTGTAAACATCTTCAAATTAAGGACTGCATCTTAATCTCATATTCTTCTCTCTAGCCCTTTCCATGTGTGGGGCCAAGAACAAGCATGGCTAGGAATTTTGGCTTGGAACTCTCCATGGAACAGGTATGACAATGTCAGGTTCATTAATACCATCAGAATGAACTGGACTTTACATGAAGTCATAGAATAAATTACTACCAGGTTGCTTACTAGATAGGTCAAAGTGGCAAAGACAAGTGTAAAGTCTAGAGATACATAGCACCATTTTATGAATGTAGAGATCTAAGGAGTAGTATCAGTCTTTGGAATCAAGGGCTAGGAAAAGCATCCAATAACTGGAGAGTTGGTATTGTATCATCATTAAATATTAGTATAGTTTTTATTTTTAAGAAACAGATTTAGGGATATTTAAACCAAATATTCATAGATAATTCCATTTCTACTGACTTTTTATAGTAATTATGCTAACTTAATCACTAGTTATAGTCCGTTTAATTGTTAAAATCATCAATAATAAAATGATATGACATTTTTACTATATAAGTGATACATATGTATACATCAATTGAAGGTTTGCAAAGCAGACCTTAAATACATTACCTCATTGTATTCTTGCAAATAAGCTCTCATTTAAATGGTACAGGTATTATTTTCCTCATGGTACAGATGAGGAAACTGAGACTGAGAAATCAAGTTATTTTGCTAGGGTCACGGTAAGTAATGGAGAGCCAAATTGTATTGATTCAAAGCCAAGCATGTGATTAGCACCTGAAGAGAGTGTAGCTTCTGTATCATCCCTATCAAAAATAGTATATCTCTTTTCTTTTTTGAAAGAACTGTATCATTAGGTTCTAACTGCTAGTAAAAAAAAAAAGCTGTGGCTATAAGGAAATTTCTGTGTCTGTGATGGTGCATGTTCATCATAAAATCATATTTTAGTGCTAATTATTTTTGCCTCCATGGGAAAAATAAAACTACCAATGAAATGCTGACACAAATTAATACCTGGCCATTCAACTCTACTCCTTATCAGATTTTTAAAAACACACACATGTGTATATGCACACCTATATGCGTATATACATACATATGTTTGTGTGTATTTCTATATTTATATTTGTATATACATATATACACATACACACAAATGTGTGTGTGCACACAAACATATATATGCATTATTCGGGGTTGTTAAGTCATTTCTGATGTCATAAATCATAAATCATGAATCTGATGTCATAAATCATGAATGATACAGGAAATTTATCTTCAAGCATTTATTAATTACTTACAGTGTTTGTGGGACAGTGCTTGGCACTGGAGATACAAATAATATGATCATGTAGCTTATATTCTACCAGGGCAAATGATGTACGTATATAGATCTATACAAAATTAATACAACATAGCTAAATATAAGGCCATTAGTGAAGAAAGACCCTGGCATTTGGGGGAATAAGGAAAGGCTTCTTATAGAATGTGATATTTGAGCTCCATCTTGGTGGAAGAGAATTTTATGAGCCAAAGGTGAGGAGGGAGAGTAATATATTCTAGACAGTATGCATTGCTTCTGTAACATATACTCATCCCCAGTGAAGAAATGAACAGTTGGACCAATAGCACTTTGTAGCATGCTCAGAGTTTGGAGTTCTCCCAAGGCCAATTCTCAAAGGGCAAAGGATTACAATCATTAATGAACAAAAAGGGCAGACACAGAAAGATTGGACCCCTGACAGGCATGCTCTTCCACTACAATGAATTTTTACCTACTTACTTCCCGCTTACTCTAAATACTATTATGTACTTTCATAGATGTAATGTTTTAAGGTCTAGTTAGCAATTGACAGTGAAAATCCTCCTTCTCCCTGCTAATATCTCCTAACTGCAGTCAAATTCAGAATGGGGAAAGACCAGTGTGTTCCTTGGCACTACTGGCACTAACTACTTCTTTCCTAACTCCACAGCACTGCAGCTCTTAATTTTTGATATGTTAATTCAGTAAGTGAGTCACCCATGTAGTCTGGCCAGCCTTCTCCAGCTATTTCTTTGTGATGTCATGTTGTCTCTAGTTATCTTGGTAGCAGGGGACGTGAGAAAGAATAGGTATCATGAAAAGCTTGAAAAAATTCATTTCACTTTACTTTAAGAGGGAGGAATATGTTATATGCCCCAGCCCATTGTAACATTAAATGATAGTAAACATCTTATTGCACAAAATGTGTTTTTCTTAGGACCAGAAAAAAGAAACATAAGATTTTATTTTTTTTTTATTTAAAGGCAAAAAAACAAAAATAAAAACAAAACAACTGGATGCAGAAGCCTAGAAAAAATAACATTTAGTCATTAAAAGACTTCTTGGACTGCCATATGTGTTGCCCCAGGAGAATGGCAACATCTGTACAAGTTGCAAAATGTCAGAGGTTCAAGCCCACATTTCTTCACTTGAGAGTGATCTGTGACAGATACACTCAACTTTACAGGACCAGCAAGGAACAGGTATAGAGAAGATAAGATTACCCCACTATCACCACCACCAACAGCAGTAGCAGTGGCATCTCAAAAAGGACATTCTTGAAGAAAGTTAAAAATCTCATGGAGTGTGACAACATGAAAAGTCATGGTTGTAAATACCACCAAGAGGGAGAGATAGAACAACATATATGGCTTCATTCCATATCATTTTCAGGAAAAAAAAAGTTAACTTTCAGTTCTTTGCTTTTGGATGATAAAATTTTAAAATTTATGTGGAAATAAAATTTGTTTAAGGAATATAAACAATTCCATAATTATTCTGCAAATTCCTACCATATTTAATGTGCTGTTCTATAGTAGGTTCTGTGGAGAACACAGTGATGAATGAAACAGTCCCTTCCCTCAAGAAGTTTACAATCCATCATGGCAGATAAGGTTTGTACATAAATAATTACAACACTTTGGGAATTAGGAAAGTATAAAGAGATTGTACAAGAACAAATTCAAGTGGCATAGGTGCTCAAAGGAAGGAGATATTACTTTTTGCTACAAAGCTAAGGGAAATGTTGGTCAAAGACGGAGAATCTGAGTAAGTCTTTCTTTGAAAGGTATGTAGGAATTAACAGGTGGATTAGAGGGAATTCAGATGAGTTAGAAAGTTATCACACTGGTTCCTTAGGCTTTCATATTGATTCTAGCTATCCTTGATGTATAGAACAGAAAAACCACCATTTCTTCACAGTACCCAAATGGAATGATAGAAATCTGTGTGATTTTTCAAAGGAATTAATAAAACAAAAGCAACTCAGTTTTCATTGTTTTGTTTAGAGTGGATATCACTAAATATAAGCCAGATAGAGCTTGGTTCAAATCCTGCCTGGCACATATTAGGTATATGATCTTGAATGTGTCAGTGTGCAGATAAACCTTGGTTTGCTCAAATCTAAAATGAGTCTAATAGTATCTGCACTGCTTATCCCACAGGGTTTTTTTTGAAATTCAAAAGACAAAGTATTTTTGAGCTTTAAAGTACATCATCTTATTTATTATGGTTATTATGAAAAAAAAAATACTTCTTTTTCAAGTACATTAATAGTCAATGAAATCTTGTTTTGTAGTTAATAAGAGGTTTTTTCCCCCTTTCCCATTAGATCTCTTGGTGAGGGCTTCTAATTCCTCATTTGAGAAAGAGTTACTTTGCATTTCAGTAAAATTTGGCATCCATTTAGTTTATCAAATTATAGGTATGGAAGTAGTCTAATAGGTATGGAAGTAGTCTGAGTAGAGTGATCAGTTGTAATCAGATGATAAGAAGACCAACTAGTTGGTTTGAATAAATGAAGATTTTGAAAGTGCAGGGACATTCACAGGTTCAAGTAGTTCTCTCTGCAAAGGCCTCTCCATGCTCCCTGTTTAGCAGCCTCTCCAGCAGCCTGAGTGATTCAGTGAAGGTGCTGGCTCAGAAATGAATGAGATTTTAAATGTTTCATTGAGGTTCACATCAAAACCACTCATAACAAGGGTTGAGTTTAAGATTGCCTTCAAATTAATTTTAAGTGAGGGTTTCATTTCAAATGAAAGAATACCATACTACTGGTGTCCAGCCCCTTAAAAATCTGACTTGTAAAGGTTTTTTTTGATGGATGCTAGTGAAGCGTATGATGTGGTGAGTATGTATGCACACGTGTGTGTGTGCACATATGCACATTTGTGTTAGCACAGAAGGAGAAAGGGAAGAGGAAAGCCTTGATGTGACAAAGTCCCAGGCTTTAGCTTCCTATATCCATATCCCTCTCCATCAAGCCAAGTGCTGATCTACCTCTATTCATTAGTTAAACTACAGATATACTAGTTTATAATAGGAAATAATTGTTCTTTAAGTTTGCAAGAACATTATATGTGCATTTTGTATTATAATTAGGACAATAGAATTAAAATCTGAAAAGGCAGAGATAATTTCTAATCTATTCCCTTCCTTTTACGCATGAGTAAACTGAGTCCAGAGAAGCTAAACATGGCTTTGGATAGAGTGCTTAACTTTCAATAATTAAGAATTAAATTGAAATACTGTCTCTGCTACTTACTATAATTGTGCCCACGGGTAGGTTATGTAACCTGTCTGAACCTCACCGTCCTCATATATAAAGGAAAATAGGAGGAAGAAGAGAACATTTCCAGGTAGGGGATGAGCAAAGGCAGTTGAATTTGAGCTCTGACAGGAAGTAAGGATTCCCAGAGGCAGAGACTAATCAAGAGGTGTCATGTGCTGGGCTATATGCTTAGAGATAGAAAACAAGCATAAAATGAAAGTTTTTGCCCTCAAGAAGCTTACATCCTCTATTCTCTTGGGGCTTGAATGAGAGTTGAACAACATGTTTGTATATAAATGTGTATATGGGCAGAAGTGCCTTTGAAATAATAGAAATGGAAATAGAAAATGATAAAGTTCATTTTATTAACTCTCAACAGTACAAAGATCACGCCTATACAAATGACTTCTGGTTCTACTCTATCTCTCATATGCATGTCACATATGTACATATTCGATGGGTCATATACATATATGACATACAGATAGATCACACATACATATCTATGACATATAAGCACATCACATATACACACGTGACACACAAATGTATCACATATATATGGAGAGAGAGAGAGAGAGAGAGGCATCCCTAATCTGTCTCTTTACCTCCAGACCTTAAGATCATCATGTAAGAGAGTAAAGAGGTGGGAACCTACAGCAAAATCTTGGGGTAGGTGCTCCATTCTAAGTGAAAGAGCAGGTTAGGGTTGATGGTCCATAATAGCCATATGATGGCCAGATGCTTGGAGCAGAGTCATAATCAGGGCAATTCAAATGGTGGTTGGGAATAGGAGATCCTAATGCTACTCCATTCCTTGAACCTACCTCCAGAGTCATCGACAAAGCAGAGTATACATAGACCCCCATCAACACAGAGTTGCTGGATCACATCTTCCCGGGTATGGTGCTGCTATGGAGAGAGCAAGGCTCAGAATTTGGAACACATGACATGGCTTAGGAAATTTCATATTTTTAATTAAGAGGAATTGTACTCTCTCATACCTTCATTTTGAATCACAAAGTTTGGATCACTACATCAAAGGACTATTTGTAGGACACACATGCCCATCAAAAAATATACATATACATACATGGTGATATTTATATTATTTATGTCTGTATGTACATGTAAACATATATATGTACAAAGAAAGATAGATGTACACATGCATGATGGAGCTATGCTTTGTCAATGTCAACAGCCCTTAGTATACATAACAATGCTATTCTTAACATTTCTTTGATATAGTAGATAATGCCTAGGAAATGGAAAGGCATTCACAGAGGCTGAGTGACTGAAAGGAGTCCTTCCCCAGCAATCTATTGGAATGAGTTGAGTTCAAATCCTATCTCTGACATCTATTAGTTTTTTGACTCTGGCAAATTATTTAACCTCCCTGATTATCAGTTTCCTCATTCAGAAAATAGGACTAATAATACTGGTGACACCTATGTCATGGGGTTGTCAAGGATGAAATGAGATAGTGTGCACGCAGTGTTATGCAAAATTTAAGGTCTTATATGGGTCAATTCTTACAAAATATTGTCAGTTGAATAGCTAGAATTGGAGTAGCACCCCTTTACAAAAATACGTATGAAGGATTAAGGCTTCTGTTACTTAGACAATCACACTTCATCAGGCTTTTCGTACGTGTAGAAATACATGGAAGTTTTCAGCAACCAATGACATCTCTGAGTAACAAAGTCTGTGGTATAATAAGCACACATGAATCTACTTTTCTTTTCCCATACTGAGATCTCAGTGAATATTTTCTTTTCTTGATACAAGAATGGTTAATGCTTTCTCTTTAACAATCCCCAAACTATTGGCATATAATTGAATCTTAGAGAATTTCAAATACATTGTGAAATGAGTATTGATGCCAATTCTTTCCTCCCCGCCCCCACTCCTGGTTTGTTTCCAATTAATATCTTTGCAGTCTCTACTTTTTTTTTTTAGCATGGTATGTGTCTCCATTTGGACTCTTTAAACTTGCTGCTGTTTCAAAATCCTTTGATCCCTGTGAATGTTACTATGGTAACTACCATGAGACAAGCTGCAAAAATAACGAGAAAGAGAATTGAACGAGCATTTTATTTCAGTGATTTTTTGTTTTATTTCCATCTTCTAAAGTCAAGACAAATGATAAATAAATATTTAGGGGTAATTTTCAAAGTGTGGTGATTGCTTGATGGACAAAGCTTACAATTCCAGTATTAAGCAAGTAGCAGACATAGCAAAAACCTAAATCATGATGTATCCACTATCATATCTGCTAAACTTTTGAAGTGTCAAGTCCTCACTGTATGATTTCCCAATGAAATCAAGTTTACTTAGTGACAGGCCGAATGGCATGGCAAATAGATCACTGACTGTAGAGTTAGGAATGCTTGAGGTCAAATCCTATCTCCATGATGACATACTTTTGTGATCCTGGAAGAGTCACTTATAGTCTCTGTACATCAGTCCCTTCATCTATAAATGTGGAACAAAGCTGGAAGCAATTTTTAAAATTGAAAAGACAATACAAATATATAAATATAAGCTATCATTAATAAGAATAGGAGAAAAGCCTATAACAAATGTCTGGCTACAGTGTTCTGTTCTGTTCTCTTGTTCCTAGGAGTGAGATCCTTGGGACTAATTGATCAGTCCTGAATTAAAAGAGTTTATAATCTTAGAGAAAGAAAAAATTTTGTTAACAAATTTAGAATTGGCTCGAATCTAGGTAAGTAGAATAATTATTGGATCATAGAATTTTGTGAATGATAGGGTCCTTAGACATTATGTTTCCAAAGTGATTATTAAACATGTAAAATTATCTTTTTTTTTCCTTTTTTTTGCTTTTTGGAGGACAATTGGGGTTAAATAACTTGTCCAAGGTCACATAGCTAGTTTTTGTGGTAAGTGTCTGAGGCCAGATTTGAACTCAGGTCCACCTGACTCCAGGGCCAGTACTCTATTCACTGCATCACCTTGCCAACCCCAACATGTAAAATTCTCAGAGTTGGAAAGGAATCCAGAAGCCACAACCTGAACTGACCCTTGAAAGATATTTTGTGTTTTATGAGAGGTAGGTGAAAGTGGAGTGTATTCCAGGCATCCAGGTTAGCCTGTAAAAAGATATGGACATATGGGACATGGAATTCCAAGTCTGGGAGGAAGCAATCAGCTGAGGTTGGTCAAACAAAATAAGCTTCCTTTCTCTTCCATGTGATAGAAATTCAAATATGTTGCAGACAAACTTTATGGCTTGGGAATGGCTCTCAAAAAAACTTAAGATAGCTGGCCAAGTTCATCAACACAAATTATGATAGCAAGGAGGGCATGATAAGTAAAAGGAAGATAGAACAAGCAAAGTGTTTTGGTAAATTTTAGTCAGAAAAGTCATTTTCAGATGGAAGGCAAAATCAATATAGCATCTCGATTGGGTCTTGAAGGAAGAGGACTTCTAAATGGGTGGTGTGGTTCCAGGAAAGGTTATTCCATTCTAATTTTGGCTGAAAACATGGTGAACGGAAGAGGGCAAGATGATAATATGGAATAGAGCGTAGCAGAAATATGGTGAAGTCAGTTCAGATAAGCTTGCAAGAGGTGATTATTATATTTTCAACATTAGTATTTCCATAGAAATCAACAAGCACCATCAATTGGAGTTTAAGCTATTGTTTTGCTGATTTCTAGACTAAAGAAGGTGATGGAGAAAATTTTAATACAGAGTGAACTTAAAAGTGTGTCATCATTTATAGAGTACTAGATGTTAAACACTTACCAGCACACCCCTGAATGCAATTCAGTGACTTGGAACACAGAATACATTAAGGGAAAAGTATTAAATAAGGCTGGAAATGTTGGGCAGAGATTGTAGAGAAATTTCAATTAAGTATATACATCGTGTTGGTATACATAGATACATAGACGTACAAACACACTTAGTCACATATATATGTATATATGTATGTATATCTATAAATATATACATTTATACATATACATATACATTATACATGAATATGTAATAAACATGTATATAACATATACTTATATATCCATAAACACATATATATGAATATATACAGATACAAATTTAAATCTTTTATTTAGAGAAGGAGAAAAGCCTATGAAAAATCTAGCCAAAATTTTTTTTCCATTGTCATGTTCCTGGAAGTTGGGATTTATGGGTATTCTTAATGGCAAAATCCTTGTGAATGACTCAGCAGTACTGAATTAAAAGTGTTCATAGTGTTACAGGAAGAAGGGCTTTCTGTTTGTAGTGTGTGTGTGTGTGTGTGTGTGTGTGTGTGTGTGTGTGTGTGTGTGTGTATATGCATGTGTATGCAAACATTCTGTGCGTGTATGTCCTTCTTGTGATGGAGGTGATTCCAGTTTCCCAAATTCAGATACCGAAATTTTAAAATTCATAGAACCTTACACAGGACTGTGTTGTGTATCTGATTTCATTATATTGTTCAAAACCTTTCTTGTTAGTCTTGAAACAAACATAGAGTTTCTTGGCTTGATGGTAGTCACAGAATTTTCAGTTTTATTTATATTTTAATATATATATATATGTATATGTATACACATACAGATATATAAATGAATGCTAACCAATTACAGAAAATAATACATGCATTAGATTTTAATCTAACATCTAAAATTATAACTGCTTATGCCTTTAAGTATTTTCTGCTTAAGTTCTCATCATTTGGAATTTTCTGTATGAAATCTGAGCTTAATATTTTTTGTGAATTGTACCAGGGACCTGTAGACACTCTGGGTTCAAACTAAGACAACCATTTTCCATTGGTTCCATTTTGACATGTTTCATGTTTTTTGGGTTTTTTTTTCAGTTTAAAAATATTTCATGCATCCTATAATTCACTGATTTTGCATTGTGGATATAAACATATAACTAATGGCAAGATAATATGTTATACTTTTTAATGTGACAATAAACTTACCATTGCGATTAAGGTGTGTGTTTTGAATTGTCCACAGTGGATGTTCTCTTAGGTCTTAGGTTCATCACCTGTTCTCATTAGTGACTGAGGGCATGTATTTTCAGAATGTCAGGTTAGCGTAAGGAGTCAATCTGTAGACAAGGCACAAAGCAAAACTAACCAGGGCTAAGGACACTTAGCTCTCCACCTTGGCGTCATTAGCACCATGCCCTCTCCCCAGGACTTTACCTAATCCCCAAAAACTAAAACTGGTTTAATGATTAAGTCTTTTTTAGAAAGATTCCTTAAAAAGCACAAGCTGAAAATGTATTACCTGTTTATAATTTATAAAACACCCTCATAGAAATTGATAATGACGTATGTTTGAATAATTCAAGAAACAGGATGTCAATAGCTTTAAGCATCAGGCATCAAGAGAGTTTTTGCTTTTGAATATTAATTTGCCTAAATTAGGATATTAGGGCATCTGGGATGATAAGCACATACAAATATAAGTAGGATTCTTGAAGGACATTGCAATCAGAGACAGAGGATGCCGGTCTTTACCTTCAAAGGCTTAGCAAGGAATCCTGGTTTAATGGAAAGAGCACTGGAGATGTAGAAATAGCCTGGAGTTGCAATCTCAGCCCCATTACTCACTGGCTGAATGATCCTAGTGGGCAAGTGTCTATAACTCTCTGAGTTCCAGTGTCCTCTTCTGTAAATATTGCTTACCTCCTGGGCTTGTTATGAAAAAAGCACCTTGCAAATTGTCAAGTGCTTTATAAATGTGAGCTGTTATTATTCTGGCTGTCTGTTATGGAATACTGTGAGACTGACTCCAGCTCCAAGTACTCATAGAGAAAGGTAAATGGGTTGAAAAACAATTACTTTGAAAGATTCTGGGAAAATCAGATGCAGTTTGTTTCAAAGCATGCATGTTTAACAAAAAATGATCCTTATGCAAAGTATTTTGTGAATGGTGAAGCATGTATACACCAGTATATAGGACCATCCCTTTTGTGCTGGAAAAGGATGCTAAAGGTGTCATACATCCAGAGCTGGAAAGGACCTCCAAGGTCAGCTAACCTGACCCGTTCATTTGACAGATTAGGATATGATGACCCAGGGAAACTGAGTGGTCTGCCAAAGATGTTGCTGAGAGTAAGCACCAGAGGCATGATTTGAAGCTGGCACTTCTGACTTCAAACAGTGCTTTCACCAATGTATCATGCTGTGTTAGGATCTTCAGAAACACTAATTTTAATCTTTCTTCAAAAGAAAGAAAACTACACTGAACTTGGAGTGAGAGTTCAATGAATATAAGGCCTAGTGAAGATGTACATTTTAGAATGTAGTATGTATGGGTAGAAGGGAAGAAGCCACAGAAAAGAGAAATTGAAGAAATAATGAGAGAAAAGGCAAAAATAAGAAACTGAAGAAGCTAGTGGGATGGAAAGATCATAAGGATGACAAAAACAGAAGAACTAGTTTTGGAAAAAAGAGAGAGAATGCATCTTTTTTTTTTCCTGAGGAAGGAATAAAGTAAGGAAGGAAAAGAAGGAAGGGGAAAATGGAGTTTGATTTCATGAAAAAGAGCACTGGATTTGAAGTCAGAACACCTGAGTTTAGATATGGGCTGTCATTTTTTAAATCGATGTGACCTTGGGCAAGTCATTTCCATTCTCTTATTTCTTCTATAAAATTAAAGATTCTGGTTATATAATCCCCCGGTTTTTTTTCTACTTTTAAATTATGAGCTGATGAGGAGAAAATGTGAAAAGATACAGAGAAAGTTTGGAGCCAAAAGGAGAGATGCTGAGGAAACTCATGGCACATGGTCTCTATCTCCATTAAAGGAGGAAATGGGGTCATTTGTAAAAGATCAAGGGGACTGGGATTTTAAAGTCTGTGGAGAAGATTTAAAATGGTTGCTCTGTAGCATCTGATAAGTAACAAGAGCTGAATGAAGGAACTGTTGAGCAGTAATGATGTTATGTGCCATGAACTCATGAACCCAATCAACTGAACTGGGAGATTTTCTCTAGCAATAGCCCAGGTGCAGGAGCTGAGAACGACAGTGTTTGAGATAACCTATAGTTGAGGACTGCCACGACAATAATATTAAACTATTCCCTTCCTTATCTGCCAGCTAGTGGTAGGAACATAAAGTTTTTGAGTGGATTTGTTGTTGTTTGCTTTTTGGTATGTGTTGTATGTGGGAGGGGGGTGGTCTTCATCTCTCCTTTAGTAATATATGGAAATGATTTTATAATATTTCTTGCCAATTCATCAACCATTTAGAAAGGAACCATTATTTACAAGACAGTTTGCTAACACCTGGGAAGAAACACTCCTTGTGGTCAAAGAACTCACATCTGAAGGGATTACTTTGTCATCAGAGAATTTGTATTCAAATCCCATCTCTCCATTTGCTAGGCCTGCTAATTTGGGCAAGTCCTTGAACAGCTCTGGGCCACAGTTTCTTGGGGTCTGATTGACTGGCTTTTGAGATCCTGTTACATGCCCTCAAAATTTATGATCCTATAAATACTGAGAGAGAGAGAGAGAGCATAAATAATAGAAACAGATTCATTAACCAAGTGTTGGTGGTCATGGCATCCTGGCTACTTTTTTAGATTTAAACGACTTCTAAAATGTGTTTTGAAAAAATTTCAAATGTGAATTTCTATACTACTACAGAACAGCCTGTAGCACCCAAAAGAAAGAATATTGGGTGGATCACTTAAAATACTTCCCCTAAAGAGCGTTTGGAGATCCATCCTCTTTCATTTTTAGAGGTCTGTAGATGACTCAGTGGCTAAAGTACTGAACCTGGGATCAGTAAGACTGGAGTTCAGATGTGACCTCAGACACTTTACTATGTGACCCTGGACAAGTCACTTCTACTCTATATGTCTTAATTAGTCATCTGCAAAGTGGAGATAATATCACCTACCTCCTCCAATTGTGAGAATAAAATGAGGTTATATTTATAAAGCTCTTTGCAAACCTTACCTCCTCCCCTTCATTATCATTATTCTCATCATTAGTCTGTATGGGTATCATTGAAGTATTCTTAGTTACAGGTGTCTGAAGGACAGGAGTAAATTGCTATGATAATCAAGGGAAAGAGAAACTGAGGTTAATGGAAGCAAAAAGACGCATTGCCTAGGGAGTTAACAAAAGGCAGGAAAACTTGGGTCTCGCAGCAGTATAATGTCAGGTGCCCAAAATTGTGAGCAAGACATCATTTGGGTGTTTCTATCTAAATTCAGATCCATTTATTTTCTCTTATTTGTTCAATAAATACTCAGACCTTCTGAAGAAAACAAGACTAAACTGGTAATCAGCACAAATGGATTCTAGTCCCAGCTCGGACATTAACTAATTATACAGCCTTGGGAAGATAAATTTACCTCACTTAGCCTCAGTTTCTTCATTTGTAAAATGAAAGGTTGGTTTGAAAAGGGACAGGATCAAAGTAGAAAATAGAATAAATGGAGGGGTGTGGGATAGGGTGGAGGGAAATATAGTCTTTCACAATATAAATACTGTGGAAATGTTTTGCATTTAACTACATGTGTATAAGCTATATTGAATTGCTTGTCTTCCCAGTGGGAGTGGTTGAGGAGGGAAGAAGGGAAAGAATCTGGAAATCAAAGTTTTGAAAATAAATGTTAAAAAAATGTTTTTTACATGTGACTGGGAAATAAGATATACAGGCACTAGGGTATAGAACTCCACCTTGACCTACTAGAAAGTTGTGGGGGACATGGGGGAGGATATAAGAGAGAGCAGATTGGGGGAAGAGGTATTCAGTAGGATGGCTGTCTGGGGGGGGTGGAGGAGAGATGGGGAGCGATGGGGAGAAAATTTGTAACTCGAAATCGTGTGGAAATGAATGTTGCAAACTAAAAATGAATAAATAAATTGGAAAAATAAAATTAAATGAAAGGTCGGAACCAGATGATTTTTAACATCTTTTCTATCTTAAAAATCCTGTTTCTATGACCATTATGTGCATGACTTTTTCACGATCTTAAAGTCACTACTCTATCATATATCCCCCAGGGAATTTTTATCAGCTAGGGCCAGAAGAAAAACAATGAAACAAAATCCAGTATAATTAAAGGTGTCTTAAAGTAGAATAGTCTGCTTTAATAGTCATAACCATGGGCCTTCATCACTGGACATACAAATCTGAGCTTGTATAATCTTTGGAGCTGTTATACTAACTCTGAAATTCCATGATTCTATGAACTTGTTCTAAAAAGCAGCCTTCATTTTGTCCTTTGTTTTGTGTAGATGGGATCATAGAATCATATATTTAGAGTTGGGAAATGTCACAGAGGTCAAAGGATGATCACAGTTTTATAGATTTAGAAACAGAAGGGACCTCAGAGGTCATCCTACCCAGCCCCCCTCACTTTCTAGATGGGGAATCTGTGGTACAGAGAGTTTGTGCCTTTCTAAAGGTCACATGGGTAATAGGTTGCAGAGGAAGTGCTCATACCTTGGTTCTCTGACTCCAAATAAAATGTTTTCTTTCCTTTTCCCTGCAGTGGTGGGGTGGGATGGAGGGATGGGAAGGCATGAGCAAGCAGAATTTGCTGTGAACTAGAAAAAAAAAGACAATGCTAAGAGAACATGAGCAAGGAGAAGGGGTGATAAGAGGCACTACAAATAGTAAATTAACAATTATTACTCCACATGCAACGAGACCTCAGATAAAATAATGATAATATTAGTACTAACAACAACAACAATGATAATAATAGTAACTGGATTAGTTTTTAGACTTCCACATGAATATCAGCATTTTATCAATCAGTCAACAGGACAGGTGCTTATCCAAGGCCCACTTGCTCCTCAAGTATACGCAAAGTCCTAGCCATCTAGAAGGTTGTGGTCAACTAGGAAGAATGCATCCACATCCTATCACCATAGGGAACATAAGTGTAAACTGAGGATCTAGAATGTGTTTAGTATACTAACTCAGATACTTACAAGCTGTGTGACCCCACACAATCCTTTACCCTCTCTATGCCTCAGTTTCCCCATCTATAAAATGGAGAAAATATTAGCACCTTCCTCCAACAGTGGTTATCTATAGTGGCTGGGGGGAAATGCCATGGACCCCCAAGGACCCCATCCTGTTGGCTTTTTTGCCCAGCCACCCCTCAGAATTTGAAAGTGGGAACTGGAACAGTGTTAAGACTGGAACTTGGCACGTTAGAGCCTGTATCTGAAAGTGCCAGGAGGAAGCCTGCGAAGGGCATTGTGGGGAAAAGGACACAGCTCTCAAGAGAACTTTATTTGGACATTTTTGTTTTGGATTGAGGGGATTCTATGTACTTTGTTTAAAGAGGTGTGGCCACTCTGGTAATGAGTTGTTATGTTATGGATCTTGCAAATGTGATGTATTTATTTTGTGGGGATTATGCTGTACTTAAGAAATGTTAATGCTTGTTGCCTATGTAATGAGTGTGAAAGATCTTGGGGCTGAATGTAATGGTAATGGAATTTGAAGATCTTCCCTGCCCTTTGGTAGGCCTAGATGAAATTGAGGACCTTCCCTGATTTGAAAATATACCCTGTCCCCTAGTAGGCCGAATGTGATCACATGAAGCCTGTGGTGAGAGGAGTTTGCTGAAGGGTAGAGCAGAGCCCACAGGAGAAGCTTGCTTAGGGAGGTTTGTTTTGCAGGAGGTACAAATTTTGTTGCTTTGTACTTTGCCAGTGGGACATGAAGCTTGTGACCCTTGTGACCCTTCTCTGACCCTGGAGAAGGCTTATATATACTTCTGAGGTAAGATTTTGCTTTGCTGCTCACTTACAGGAAGAGTTCTGTGATTTGATCAGATGAGACTCTGGGCAATCACTGAATCATTGGCTTTGAAAACCCAGACATTGGTGCTTCTCTCTCTGATAATTAACTGTATGTATGTGATGATCAGATAGCTAGAAGCCCTCTCTGTTGGTCTGATGAATTGTTTTGTTTTCTTTGTATTTTTGTCTCCTTGTAGCTTCTGTTTGTATTCCGTGAAGTTCAGGGTGCTGACTTTTTCCCCTGAACCAGGTAAATGATATATGTTTGTTTAAAGTAAAATTGTTAACCCTTTTTGAGTTGCTTTCCTTTAGAAAAGCAAATCCAAAAACCTATACTAGTAGTCATCCTGGGTATGCTATGGTGCTTGCTGTTACACATGTCAAGTACCTTGCAAAACTTAAAAGCTATATGAATACTACATATGAAATCATAACCATTAAATATTTAGCAACTCAAACCTATTTTTTTTAATTAATATGAACATAGCTGCATTCTGTATGTACTATTTAGGAAAATATCTGATATCAACGGGAATTTATTTTTTGGTTTGCATAGAAATAGAGAAAAGTTAAGTACCAAAGCAGCCATGGCCCAATTGTCCTGAAAGCATAAAACCCCTCTGAGTATTTTCTGAACACCCTTGTGCCCCAATTTAAAAGTTGAACTTTTGGAGTCTAGACTAAAATTTTAGTGCTTTGCAGGATGTTGGTCAATATATTGACTGCAACTTCCTCAGGCTTGGGATAATTAAAGACCATAAAATTACTCTACTATTTGTTTGGCAGATAATTCATAACACTTTTCTTTCAAGTATGATAATGTATCCCTGACTATTGTACTGAGCATGCATCAAATCAATGGGAAATAAGATGAGTTAATTAAAATTGTATGATTTCATTTAAACCTACCCAGTGGAAACAGGGGACGTGATTACAAGCCTAGTCCTACTTATCCAGAAAATAATGTGGGCCCCTTAATCATGCCAGGCCTATTATAGATAGGAGGCATTTTCTTAAAATTTGACAAAGTCAAGAGCTTCTGGAAGTTTTCAAAGGCAAAGCACTGTTTTCAACTTCTCAAAATATCATTTAAACAATTGTATCCTAGGGAGCAGTTGATTTATTTGTTTTCAGGGTCAAACACTATGCTGTGAGTCAAATAGGTCTCCTTTCTTTCTTTTTCTCTACTGTGTTTTTGCTTGGAACTAGTAAAATCTTTGGTGAGAATGCTATACAAAAGTATTATACAAAAGTTTTGCATTGAATGGTGAACTTAAATACATACATGTGTACATGGAACCATCAGCCTATAATACATATTTCAGTGTATATATATGCACACATATGTCTATACATGTAGAAGTATATATGCATCATATATATGCATATATGTACATATACACACTTATGTTGTAAATAATGAGTATATTTGTATGAAATATATGTAAGTACTTCCTTTCCATTTCATAGGCTCCTTTACCTTCATTATCTTATTTGAGGCTCACAGCATCCCTATGGAATGGTGTTATCATCTATATTTTAAATATGAGAAACTGGACCTGCAAAAGGTTAAATGACTAGCTATCAGAGGTGGGATTTGAACCCAAGTCTTTACTTCAAACATAAAATCCTACTTTTCAAAAACATCATGATTTCTCATGTTTTGGACACCCTGAAAACTCTAGTGTTGAAGTCATTTTATTATATTTCTGTTTTAGGGCTTTAGACATGGTTCTCAGCCTTGACTCCCAATGTGTGCATCATCAGCTCTATGGGAGGTATATCAAATCCAAATTCCCTGTATAAGGAGCTGAATAAGCAGCTTCCTATGGAGCTGGGGAAGCATGTTATTTTCACTAGGAGGGGCATCTATTTGTCCTCATTATTATATGTGTTTGTGTGCACAAGCATGTCTATTTTCCAAGTTTACAAATAGTGCATCAAAAAATTGTTAATTTCCTGAGAGTAGAGCTTTTTCTCTCAGCATTCTGATGCTCTGAACATGTAAGTCGATGCTTACTAATGTTTGCCGAACTGAATTTGCTGAAGATTTGTTGAATCCATTCTAGAAATTCATGCACGTAGTCACCTCCGTGAACACGTAGACACAATGAATACTAAGCAGGACCAACAGTCAACAGCAGAGAAAAAAATAGCATATTTAGCACATTTTTTAATTGAGATTTTTCTTCTGCACTCTAGTTGTCTGTCAATCATTGTCTAAAATAAGTTTTATTTCTCTTCGCCTTGTGTCTTAGGTCTTAACAGCAGGGATCTAACCTCAGTAAATGCTTTCACTTACCTTGGTACGCTAAATGCTCAAGAATTCATCAATGTGGCCCTTCATAGTAATGCCTATCACAGTCCCTTCATACCTTTATAGATGGGGGACATGAGATGTTCTGTCCAAAAAATGTTTGTTACTTTATGTCAACCTGCAAAGACTAAGCCACCCTGAATTTATCGAGGTTGATCCTAATAGGACATGCAAACTAGCACTCAGGATTATACTTGAAGGTTTTCTTCTATGATTTTTCCAGAAATTGAAATCTGATGGCATAGGTTTCCTAGGATTCATGGTTATTTTCTTAAATTACCGAGCTATAAGTATAGGACCTTAAATTAGGATTTCCATGTACTTTTGCTTATATAACATGATCACTTTAAACAAAAAACAAAACAAAACAAAACAAAAAAAACTTACGTTTTATGATAGCTTAGACTTACAAATCTTCTTCCTCACAACCTTTCTATGAAGCACATAGTGCCAATATTATTAGAAACATAATATAGATGATCTGTGGCATCCAGAATGTTTAAGAAGTCCTAGGTGAAATATTTCTGAAGTCCCTTTCAATTCCTAAATTCTGTGGCATGTGTTATTAATTTCTCTTTCATTACAGTTTTGTTAAATTGAAAGAATTATTTTTTCTAAAGTTATTGAACCCCTGACACCTATGGATTCCTGTTCTAGCCATTGAGAATGATCTAAAGTTTTGATAAAATGTTTCCTTCATCTCCTGGTGCTACACCTGCAAATGATTCTGTAGGTTGCAGTCAAGCTAAAAATGTCTCAGTTTCAAATAAGAGAATCATTCACTAGACAGAGCCTTTCTATGCAGGATGAGATGTCAAATGCCGCCCCCACTGCCTCCATTTTTGCAGGCTGTTCTAACTTATTTTGATGGGTAACTCTGATTACACTTAATGGGTAACACATAGGTAAATGCCCTTCCCAAAGATGAGCACATACCATTCCTTACGCTTGACTGGTAATTTAATTGCTCTTTCTTTTCTTATGTTTTAATTGCCTGATTCCTTGGATTATTGGGCAGAAATCTGAAGGTGGTTTTTCCAATTTAAAATTCACCCCTCCTTCCAATTTGGACATGTTACTCTCTGACAGAGTAGCCGTTATTCAGCCAGATAATCTCAGATTGCTGTTGATAATGTGAGAGCCCAGTTTAAAGGTAAGTAAACACTGTCTCCAATGATTGATTTTGCCAAGGAATAGGAATGTGCAATACAGAAAATATATAGTACAATAGTTTAGGGGATGAGATGGAGCAGGTCAAACTCTTTGTGTGTGTGTGTGTGTGTGTGTGTGTGTGTGTGTGTGTGTCTGGAGCAGGTCAAACTGTGTGTGTGTGTGCACATATGCACACACACAAATGCGCATGGGCTTGCATGCTGTGTGTTGTTTTTTTTTTAATTTTATGGATAGAAGAAAGTTGAACACCATTTTATCATAGTTGTTCAGTCCTTTCAATGCTGTCCAACTCTTGGTGACCCCATATAGGATTTTCTTGGCAGAGATACTGGAGTGGTTTGATATTTCCTTCTCCTGCTTTACAGATGGGGAAATTGAGGCAAACAGCATTAAGTGACTTGCCTAAGGTCACACAGCTAATAAGTCTCTGAGGTCAAATCTGAAGTCATAAGGTCTCAGTTCAATCACAACCTCTTACAAGCTTTCTGATACAGAGCAACCTCCAAGATCAATGACAATAATTTTGTCTGGCAGTTTAAGGAGTATGTCAATGATTGCCTCCAGGGCTGTATCTGCATTTTTTGGTTCATCTACTAGCTTGTAAAGTTAGGTAGGAAAATATACTTCATTGTACCCTATGCAAAAACTTGCTTCTCCATCAATCACTTGAGTAACAAAGGAAATAGATCAAGTCTCTAGCTGCTTTTGACTTCACTCTGTTTGATCTTTCTCTCCATTTTATGCATCTTGAACAGCCACTGATTCTCTGTGATCAAGAAAGGAAATGAGTTGGGCACTGTGAGAATAAATTAATATTTTGTGTAGACTATTGTTCCCTACATTTCCAAAATCCTTTGTGATTTCTGGGCCAGTGGGAGCTCTTAACATTGGATTTAGAGTATAGAATGTCAAATATCTTGTGATATTATCAAAATATTTATAATACTTATATTATTCTCCTAGTAGCAGTAGGTCCTTCCAGGCAGGGAGTATTTCCAGTTTTCTTTATACCACAAGTGCTATACCTGCAAGTTGTAAGCACATCATAAATGTTTGATGAATTGTTGAAATCTCTATCTTGGTCACTGGACTAGTAGTTCTCAGAGAAACTAAAAAGTCATCAAACAATTGGTTGATAACAATTCGTAATAATAATGGGAGAAAAACATATGGGGAAAAGCCTTCAGTAATACTTCCATATTTCAAAACCCTGATTTGCCTCTAAATAGTGAAGCCCCATTTTGTACATGAGGAAGTTCTTGGGGTCAAAGAGCATGTTCCTAACCTACTTGTTTGAGAAGAATCCCTGGCTTCATTCTTAAATGGTCTAATGTCCTCAAAATTTTTTTTCTGTTTTTATGCAAATGAAAATGTGGCCCTTTGTTTGGGGCTACACTCAAGCAAATAGCATTCCTCCCATTTAGTCACACTTTACCACTGTTAGAGCCACCATCCTCATTTGGCCCTCATTTCCTCTTTTTTTTTTTCTTTTTGGAGGGGGGAAGGCAGGGCAATTGGGGTTAAGAGACTTGCCCAAGCAAACAAAGATAGAATAAAGTTGGACTACTTAGCCAAAGTATCTGCAGCATAGTTCGGAGATAAACTCTGGTCTCAAAGTTCATAAACTTAATTTTGAGTAGATACAACTCTGATACTTATTAAATACTTCCCCCCAAAATGTCAACCAAATCTTTCTGAACTGCAGGATATATAGATACTCACAATATGTACCTTATATCGTTCTTTTCAGAAAAGCACTTTTTAGAACTAAAAAAGAACATTGTAATTATCATACCTGTTATTGTTATTACTGGTGCGTCTTTCAGAAGTCACTTGTGAAGCTAAATGATTCTTCCCGTCTTGGTTCAGTCAACTTGTTATATTTAAGTAATTTTACAATTGATATAACAGAAATGTGACAATGAATTCGTTTTATATATCTTTAAATTTTACAACTGGAAGATAACTTTAGCAATCACCTCCCTGTTTTGCAGAAGAGAAAATTGAAGGCCAATAATTTGGAATTACTTCACCAAACTCGTTAACTGTAGAGCTAAGAGTAGGGTTATTAAGATACTACCATATGCAAAACCTTTTGGCTTTTAATAAAAGGTTAACTAACACATTCTCCCTGACATTGTATGGTAGTCTAGTGGATGGCTTTTCACTAGCTTGTGAAAGAAGAAGTTGGGACTTGTCCCAAACCAACAGGCAGATAACTGAATACATTATTAATATTGAAAATTGCCATGAGTGGAATAAATTTTTTTCAGGCATATGGTAACTTTGTGTGTTATAATTCATGGTAATTATATAGCTTGTAAACTTGATTGTTTTTTTTTTCTTGTTGTTGTTTCATTTGGTTAACATAGACAACTACACACATGCTATTCAATGGTGCTACTTATGTATTTACTTTCTAATTAGTCCTGTTTAAGGTAATTATAATACTTCAACCTAAAGACAGTAAGAGTTTGAACTACGACACTGGCAGTTAGAATTGTAATTAGTGTATGTGTATCAAAGATATTATGAAAAGATACACAAAAGGACTTGAAGTTGTGTTGATTGGATGGTTGTAATTAGAGCCAGGATAGAGTGAAGGATGACTTCAACTCCAAGGTTACCAGCAAGTGTTACTGAGGAAATTGTAGTGTAATTAATGTACATCTAATTATACTCTGTGCATGTGTGTGTGTGTGACAGAGAGAGAAAGAGAGAGAGAAAGAGAGAGAGAGAGAGAGAGAGAGAGAGAGAGAGAGAGAGAGAGAGAGAGAGAGAGAAAGAGAAAGAGGAGGGGGACATCATAAATAACATTGTATAGAATTATATCTGGAAGGGATCTTCAAAGCCAACAAATCCAAATACCTTATTTTATATATGGGGAAACTTAATTTTGTCATGATTTAGTGATTTGCCCAGTGTCGTAAGGTTAAAGTCTGAGGAAAATTTTGAACCTAGCACTTCCTGACTTTTAGTGCAGTGCAATCTCCCACATGACAAGTTGCCTCTTATGGTCTTCAGATGCCAGTGGATATTTAGTGAGAACTGTTAAGTAAGCCAATGTGAATGTCAGTGAGTCTAGAGCCCCAGATGAGGTTAACATGGGGCATGCAGATTTGGGAGTCACCTATATGGAGAAGTTTATATTTTACTCTTTTTAGTTAATACTAGCTCCAATAAATTCCAATGAATTGATTCCAAATTGAGTTAACTCTTTATAGAATATGATATCTTAATAGTTCAACAACAGAGAGTTGACTTGAATATCATCTTTCTTACTATCAATTCTTTCTTCTATGTGAAATGCTCCCCTGGCTTAAAAGGTCATATTGTAATAGGCAAGAATAAACTGTTACTCTGAGTTCTAATCCTGGTTTAGTTGACAATCAGTCATATCTGTTGTGACTATGAACATGCTTTTCCTCATGTTAATTTTTTGGTCTGAATGAGAGAGATGTCCTAGTCTCTCAATACTCTGTCTTAGGGGTAATATGAGAGTACATCAATTCTCTGTGAATTCATGAATTCATTAACATTAATATACAGTTATTTTTTGAAGGCTCCAGAGGACAGTCATAAGCCTTTATTTTTCTTCTTCATTAACATTTACATTTGTTTAGTGCCATTAAAGGGCTGAGAATGGCCTAGAATTCTGAGTTAGATACAGTCTCTGACAAGGAACTTTCCGTACAGGAATAGCATAAGAAATGATGTAAACCATCAGTTTAGGTCAATCAAAGAAAATGGCCAATGAAACAAGGAAATCATAAGTGCACAAAATTACAGTTAATGTTCAAATTTAGTGAAGGGACAAGGGTGAGCATGGAGTGTAATCAGTCTCCAAAAATACATACAATATAAGTGTGTGACAAACAGACAGTCACCATTCAAATTTCCTAAGTTCAAGCATAACAAAAATGAAATCTCAATTGGTTATCCTGGTGCAGATAATGAAGTTGTTTTGAGTGTAGAAGTCACCAGTTCTGTTCTGCTGAATTTTACATTTAGGGAAGACTTAATTCTATTGCTCTTATTTCTCTTCGACCATTTTTTTTAATTTTGAAGAGCTTCCATCTGTCTAAATTAAAATTCTTCATATCTAGAAATGTCCATCATTAATACAGAGATATCCCCCATGATGGTATCTACATATTTATGCTCTTGCAATTTAAAGAACTAATTTGAAGCTAAGTACTGTGTAGCTAGAGAAACTAAGGAAAAACAACAGCGACAACAACACATTTAACTTGGCTATCACAACCAAATAACAAAAAGACATTTCAAATCCTATGTATTACAAGCATCTCAGTAGAATGCCAGATAACATGTTCTTTAATATTCTAAGCACTATAATGTTGAAGATATAGTAATGGCGAGTTTTTATAAGTGAAAGCAGTGATGCTGGCTGAATGCAAGATGTAATAAATGAAGGTTTACCTATAGAAGCAGATGAAAGAATTTTTAAAACACCATGTTTGCCAACAATCAAAAATCTACTAGCTATATGTTCTAATTGTTAAAAGTTAATTACAAGAAAAGATATGGCTAAAGTATCATTAAATACATAACTTGTAAGCTCTGTTGGCATGACATTTATTTTTTCTAATAAATATTTCATGTAATTCCTGATCCTCATTTCCAATAGTCTCTCTGTACATGGTAGCCTTTAGTTTAAGTGTTTCCAATACTTTACTGTTAACCTGTCTTTTCTACTTGTATTGAATTAGTCTTGATTACCAGAGAAGATTTATATCGAATTATATATTCCCAAATAATTTTATTTTTATATATAGCCTCTGTACCATAATTTCGAGACCTATATGCAAAACATTCCCAAGTGACCAAATACATAATGTGTATATCATATGACATTAAAGTATTGGATTCAGGGGCAGTTAGGTGACGCAGTGAACAGAGTACCAGCCCTGGAGTCAGGAGAACCTGAGTTCAAATCCAGCCTCAGACACTTAACACGTACTATTAGCCATGTGACCTTGGGCAAGTTAATTAACCCCAATTGCCTTCCCTTCCATCCTACAAAAAAAGCAAAAAAGAAAAAAAAGAAAAAAAGAAAAAGAATTTAAAACAGTATTGGATTCATTGGGATATATTTATTCTTTATATCAATGGAAAACTTACCTAGTATGTACACACAGATCCATGCAGATTTTACAACCAGAACAATGTGAATTTTATTTGAAAACATGTTTCAAAAATGTTATTCAATCTACCATATGTCTAATTATCAACCATCTGATCAATAAATTTAGCAGTCACTTTTAAATACCTGCTATATATAAGGCACTATGCTAGATAGTAGGAAGACAAATAAAAAGAATCAAACAGTTCCTCTTGTCAAAGAGAAATCATTAGAGTAGGAAGTACGCATATAGAGAAAAAAGATGGCCCAGGATATAACATTGGGAGACATACCATTTAATTGGCAATATCCAGATGAAGAGCCGGAAAATTTATCTTTTCTTGGCTCTAAATAGTGTATCACATAGACCCAAGAGTCAAACATATTCTCTTCTTACCACTTTGAACTATCACTCAATTTTATTTGGTTTTTACAAACACTTAAAGTGTAGCTAAGTTGTTACTTTCGGAAAAAGGGAATTTAGACAATGATCATTTCTAAGGAAGGAATATTACATTTATAAGGTTCATTTGTTAGGGCTGTGCCTACCAAAGCAATTACATGCAAACCTCTCTTACTTTCCTAGAAGATAATAAAAATGATAATTAGCAATCTGCTCCTTCATTTTTCTATATCCCTTGACCTTGCCTTGGTATTTAGAGATTTTCATTTTACTTATAACTTTTAGAAAGAAAATTATCTGATTTTTGTTTTTATGGGTGTCTTATTTTCTTAATAACAATGGCATTTCTTACATACCCTTTCTATCAGAAAAAGTAGAACAACAGAATTCAGGGAGGTATTATAGATGTAATTGACCCATAATTCAGCAAATCATTTGATGGATCTTCCATGCTCCCCTGGTGGACATGATAGAGAGATATGAGCTCTGCTTAATGACAGCACAATTCAGCGGATGCGTAACCAGTTTAATGATGGAACTCAAAAGCATAGTCATTAGCGGTTTGATATTAGTTAACTTGGCGGGAATTGTTGGGGGGGGGGGTGTTCCTAGGAATCTGTGCTTGGTCCTATGGATGAAGCTGTAGTTCATGTGATTATCAACTTAGCAAATGTCACAAAGCTAGGAGGAATGATTATTCTTTTTGAAGACAGTAAGTATGCAAAATGTTACTGACAAACTAGAACAAAGATTTGGCTGTGTCCTCTCTGTTATATTTTGCTAAACATACATGGAGTTCAATATTCTTAAGTTCAGAAAGTTACTCCACAGATACAAGATGGTGGAAGAAATGGCTAGACAGCAGGTTGTTATATACATACACATGAAGAGATACATACATATTCATACACACATGTGTGTTTCAGTGTACCGAAAGGCCAATATAAATCAATATGATTTCATAAACAAAGAAAGAATAATTTTTGTTTCATTGATGGAGGGGTAGTATCCAGAGGAAAGGAGATGATGGTACATGTGATATGTGTCATGACTGGACCCCTTCTAAAATATTGCCTTCAGTACCAGATAATTCAGTTAGCCAGGTGGCACAGTGAATAGAGTGCCAGACCTGGTGGCAGGAAGATTCATCTTCCTGACTTCAGATCTGACCTCAGATACTTGTAGTGTGAGCCTGGAAAACTCATTTAATCCCATTTGCCTCAGTTTCCCCCTCTGTCAAATGAGGTAAAGAATGAAATAACAACTCCAGTATTTTTGCCAAGAAAGCCCCAAAAGATGCCAGGAAGAGTTAAACACAACTGAAAAATGGCTGAAGTATAACACTGGATGATCCATTTTAGATACAAAATAGGAAATTGAAGCAGTTACAAAGGAGGGCAAACAGGAAGGTGATAGAACTGGGGATTATGTCACCAAAGAATCTGTTAAGGTATATTTTTAAGCTAGAGACAGAAAGGGGAGAGAGAATAAGGGATTATCTTCAAGTATTTGACAGGTTGTCATGGGAGGAAGGGACTAGATTTGTTCTGCCTTGGTCCAGAGGTCAAAAGTAGGGACAACAGGTAGAAAATTCTGAAACATGGATTTGAGATCAATTTATGACAAAATTCCTAACAGTTAGATGTATCCAAAAATGAAATGGGCCGTTTCAAGGTGGTGATTTCCCTTGACTTCTTAGAGGTGTCAGAAGAGTAATCTTTAATCAAATTAGCATTTGGATTCAGTGGCCTCTAAGGTCTCTCCCACCTTTGAGATATTGTCATTCTTTGAAAGTGTTGCTGAAGATGCATCTGTTATTGACTGATAACACGTTGTTATCACTCCCCAGCTGTTTACTGGTTACTGTGTCAAAAAAAAAAAAATCAAAGAATGTGGTATAAAGTGACCTACTCAGGATATTTCCCAGTAACAATCAAAGGTTACTGTATAAGACACATCCCAGTTACAGCTGAAACATCTAACTATTACCTCCGCAGATAAAAAATCTTGGGGAAAAAAGGGTAATTGTTTCTAGATTAAAAAAAAAAATCTTCCTGACAGTCAAAGCCCTCCTCAATCTCTCCCCCACCTCCCCTTCCACACTTTCTGAAGTCAAACTAATCTAAAACTTATTCCCCATATACAATCTCCCTTCTCACCTTCACCTCACAGAATACCTACTGTCTTTCAAAGCACATCTCATGTACCACCTTCTACATCCCATTGGGAATAAGGAAACTCTCATATAATTCATATTTATTTATTTGTATAAACAGTATATCCTCCCAGTAGAATCTGATCACGCTGAGAGCAGAGACCCCTTTTGTTTGTCTTTCATTTAGTAGATCCTTAATAGATGTTTACTGAATTGAATAGAACATATAGGGAACACAAATAGACACAGATGAGAAAGTAACACAGGTAACCAGACACTGCAATGTCTTACCACTGCCTCACAAAGGTTTTTCTTTCCTTCCTAATCAAATCTCTGGTCTGTGGAAGAGTTTAGGGATGTGATCGAAAGCCTAGAATTGTAGGATAGACTGTAGTCTCTTCCAGCTTTTCTAGGCTGTCTCAAAGAAGAGATATCCCATTCAGAAGAGAGCAACACAGTATTGCCTTCCTCCTCGGGTCAATGTCACTGGCTTCCTAAATCACAAGATGTTCGCATATTTAGAAATGGAACGACCCTAGTGACTTTGCTTCATTTTCAGGTGAGAAAACATGAGGCCCAGAGATGTTAAATGATTGACCCAGGTGCAAAAGATTGTAAAAGACAGCGGGAAGATTTGAAATCGGGTGGGGTGATTTTAAAGAATTCTCTTGTGATATACTTTTTTGCTGTGTAGTGTTGCTGGACAAAACTGATGCTAAAGAGAGGTGCTTGTCTTACAGTGAAACACTTGTGATTTTTGGAAGCATGTTCATTTCCAAATCCAAGGCATACAGGTACCTTGCAACTATCCAATTTGGAAATTATTTATCTCATTGTCCACCAGCAACACACACACACACACACACACACACACACGCACACATGCATGCATGCATGCAGAGGTGCACGCACACACACGCATACATGCATGCATGCATGCACAGGTGCACGTGCGCGCGCACACACACACACACACACACACACACACACACACACACTCCCTGATACACCAGGATTAATTCAATAAGGTATGCTTCCAGATGCAAACATAGTATGTACAATTAACACTTCTCATCTGGTTTTCTAGTGTGTATTGAGACTGATCTTTTTTCATTGCCATGAATTTTCATGAGATAATTTATTAATATCCCAGAGTTTTCTACAAATAAGATCAGTTACCGATAGGTAGTATAATGGTTAGAATGCCGAACTTGAGTCACAAAGACTTGAGTTTGAAACCCGTCTCAGATACGTACACACACATATACACACATACATACAGTACATTAGACTATGATCTCCTTGAGGGCAGGGCCTATCCTTTACCTCTTTTTGTATCCCTAGAACTTAGCGTAGTACATGGTACATAGTAGGCATTTAATACATATTTGTGACTGACCCTGGGTGATTCAGTTAACCATCCTTTACCTCAGTTTTCTCCCAGTTTCTTCATCTTTAAAATGGGCATAGTAACAGCACATACCTACCAAGGTTGTTGTGAAGATCAAATGAAATAATATGTAAAACTCTGCAAACCTTAATGTGTTATATAAGTTACACTCTTACTGTTGTTAGTATTATTATTATTAATATCTATATGACATCTTTTGGAGGGGGGATCTTATGTTGACTGTCTACTTGTGAGCATAGTGTTTGTACCCTGTTTAATAATCTGCTTCGTGTCGAAACTCAGGAAAGAACCACAATTCCATTAAACACCAAGTTTCACTAATTTTGGATGTACATATAAGGGTCAATTTATCTCCACATGTATTTTAGAGTCCCATTTTGTTTTAGTAAATCAAATTCATTCTTAATATAAATAAATACTCCAAGATTTAATATTCTCCACCACTTTAAATTAGCTTTGTGACCATAAAGCTATGGTATGCTTCAGAAATTTATAAAAGATTTTGTTTAATCCTGATATTTTCAATGTGTAAAGTATCAAGACATACCAACAACACTGTCATAAAGATATATCTAAATGAAATTTTCAGAATTGTGATAAATTTGGTATATCCAAAGCTTTATTTTGTTATTGTTGTTGGACAAAGGTTTGGGTACACTCTCCATCCAAGTTATTTGTAACTGATACTTGGATTATTAATCTGTGTCCATACAGTGCTATAATTTTTTCCACACAAGGTCCAAACAACGTGCCATCTGCCTAGTGCCCTTAACATTCCATGGCATATACTAGTGAGGCACATGGACTCATTTGTTAGTGATCTTTTCAACACATGTGGCAGGCCAAGTCCATTATCCAGACAAAACATGTATCTGATGGACGAACATCCTTTATATCATTTCTCAGTATCATTTTTAATTTGGCAGCCTATTGACCTACAATGAAGACTTCCTTTGGTCTTTGAGCAACTTTCCATTTTAATTCTTAGGCACTAAAATATTTGTGTTCCATCACATTCCGTACCTCACAAATATAAAGAATCACAAAAAGAATATTCTTTTTAAACAGTTGAGCTTCTATGTCTTAGAGATGTTTGGGGTTTGTTTAAAGGACTGTACACTAAACTTAGTAATCATCACAATTTCAAATCATAAAAAATTAAACGATTATATATAAAATTATAATTCAAATAATATTTCATAGACATATTTGAACAAAGATCATTAACTCCTTTCTGATTCTTGACACCTGTGACGTATTTTTCTGTGAAATTTTTATATTTATAGACAATATTTCATATTGTTATAATTCTGATTTTGTTACTCTGTACACTGTCATATAGATGTTCCCATATATTTTATATTCTTCCTATTTGTCATTTCATGGCAAAAATATTCTTTTAATTTTACATAGCTTGGTCATTTTCAGTTCCTGAGGTATGTGAGCTATTCACACTTTTGCCATGACAAATAAAATTCCTATAAATGTTGCACAGTTTCTTCTATCCACCCCCAACAACAGGCTCTCAAAGTTATATCCTAGTTGTGCAATCACTGGGTCAATTGACATGAACCCTTAATATATACTGACATGTTGCTTTCCAAAAATATTGCACAAATGGATAGCTCCATCAAGAATGTGATGCTTTATCTCTTCTCCCAGAACAAGCAAGGCTGGAATTTCTTGTTTTAAAACATTTTCAGTAATTTAATGATATAGAACAGTATTTCAGAATTAATTTAATATATTTTGCTCATATCTTTAAGTGATTAGAAATTTCTTCTCAGATATACTCAAAATTATCTTGATTTTTCAATATTTATTCTTAGTTTTCTAAAATGATGCTTAGATTTCTTGGTAAATTGCTTTGGGAATTAAATTTAATGTTTCTTTGTGTCACATTTCAACTTCTTTTTTTGATAAAAATTTTTTTGAGGAACTCCTTCCTTTTCTTCATTCTGTCCTTCTTTCCTTCCTTTCCTTCCTTCCTTCCTTCCTTTCTTCTTTCCTTCCTTCTTTCCTGCCTTCTTTCCTTCCTTCCTTTCCTTCCTTCCTTTCCTTGCTTCCTTCCTTCCTTTCTTCCTTCCTTCCTTTCTTCCTTCCTTCCTTCCTTCCTTCATTCCCTCCCTGCTTCCATCCTTCCCTCCCTCCTTCCATCCCTCCATCCCCTTCTTTCTTTCAGACTATAAATTATTTTCCTCTTTCGTGTCTAACATCTATGGGAAATTTTGCAGTAATATTTCCTTAAAATATATAGGCCAGATTCTTTTTTTCTTATCAGCTTTTGGGGAAATATATGATAATTAAATTACATATCCTAGCCAAGAACTACTTGTGTGTCCAAACTTCCTGAGTCTCCCACTACCTCAATCATTCAGGAATCTACAGACCTCATCAAAAATCCATAGCTTCTATGGAAAGGATAAATGTTTTAAGCATACAGAATATATTAAAGAAGGGTGTAGAATATATTATTTCTGTACACAGAATTTTTTTTTCATATAGAAAGGAAACATAATTTTAGAACAAAATGCCTTAAATGCATTTTTTTGGAATGTTACCTTGAGTTCTAGACCAAGAAAGCCCTTATTGAGACTTATGGTACTGTGAATTTTGATTGAAATACGCAATGTTATTTTAACCAGACCTCTACACTGATAACAAAAATTGTAAGCGTCTACTTCTTATTCCGAGAACTGGTCTTAAATAACGTTGGCTAATAATGATTTCATTCAAATCTCTCTCTCTCTCTCTGTCTCCCTCCCCCCCCTCACAAAAGCAATTCAGTAAACCCAAAGTTTCCTGATACTGACAAATCTTGTTTTATTTAAAGTGATGTTCCTAGTACTAACTCTCTAACTTGCCCTTAATGTAAGTGTGATTTTATTTATGTATCATATGCCTTTTAAACACTCCAATATTAAAATATGGGTATACCAAAACTCATTACAAACCTGACCTATCCCTTAAAGCAGCAGTTCTCAACCTGTGGGTTACGTTCAATTTGTAACAATGAAAATACATCCTGCATATCAGATAGATTCATAACAGTAGCAAAATTACAGTTATGAAGTAGCAATGAAAATAATTTTATGGTTGGGGGGTCACCACAACATGAGAAACTGTTTAAAAGGTCACGGCATTAGGAAGGTTGAGAATCACTGAGCCTAAAGAGAGTTATATGCCCATTCACTGAGCCAAGAGTATTCTCATCAGCTTAGACTAATAACCGGGTGAATATTCTCTTGTAGATGATTAATATTACAAAACTAAACCAAAAGAAAATTAAAAAAACAAACAAACAGCCCTTGTATATTTTCAGTTAACACTAAAAGTAATGCCAAGTTATGGGTCATCCCAATCACAACAATAAAAAAGCGGCTTATTTTACTTTGGGGGTTTTCATAACTGCATGGATATACTGGAAATCTGCAGATCTTAATGAATAATAAGTAATATTCAACAATGACTCGACCAATTATGAAATAATATACATTTAACTAAATGAATGTGTATACAGAAAACACATCAAATTTATGCATGTATTTTGATTCTTTCCTCCAAACCCTACATTTCTTACTTCATTGCTTCCAAACCTTTTCTTTCCAAGTGAGCAAGTTGTTGTCATTTTACTGCTTACTCTTGTCTTTTTCTTGCCCTTTAGCACAACAACTCTACTTTTCATTTATCCCATTATTTTATTTACATTATTTATGGATTTTCATATATGGATGAGTTCCATTATAAACACTATCCAAAGATCTTCAGTTCTACCACTTTCTTCCTTATTTCTTCTTATGTTTCTGAAAATATAATTCACTTCAAAATTAATTTCTCCCTTCAATTACTTTAGTGTGTTAATTTTCCATATTATTTTGACCAGAAAAAAAATTTACCATTGATTCTGATGCTACGATGGATATTTCAGCACATTTCTCTTTCTTCTGTGTTTTTAGCTTTACCTATTTTTCATCCAAAATGTTACATTCATTGCTTGTATATCCCTTTTGATTCATTCATTCCTCTAATTGTAACTGATTTTTTAAAATTCATTTTGAGGATTTGTAGTTTTGCTCCTTGAATACTATTATGTTACCAGTTATGAGCATTATATTAGGGATGTAACTTTATTTTGCTACCCTTTCCTCTAGTAAATTCCAAAAGGTATATCACAGAAAGATTATATACAGATGGAAAACCTATGTATATGAATCAGTGGTTCTTAATGTCTTCTTCTTTGTCACCTCTGTGTGTATGTGTAGAAATGCAACATATATGTATATATGTGTATATATATGTATGTATATGAATATATACATATATAGCAGAAGTACTATATATAACCTTTTCACTTCTTTTAGAAACTACCCCTTCTTTGAGATTGCTTCACAAGTAATAATGATTATCTGTTGTTTTTTATTTATATCCCCTCCATTTTATTTCTCTCAATTTTCTAAAAAAAAAAATTGAAATATAAATCGTTATCTGATCCCCTTTTCGGTATTTCTACTAGTGGGTTAATGGCCACATAAATTATACTTTGCTTGAATAATAGATTTACAGTAGGATTTTGTTTAATCTGAATTTCGGTTGTCTCTCCCTTGTTATTTTAAGGCAAGAGTCTGAAAATATAGATAAATAGACTGCAACGAATATAAAAATGTGGATAAACAAAATCAAAGATTGGTATGATGGAAATAATGTTGTATTTAGAGACAGATGAACTGAGTTCAAATCCTGGACATGACTCTTACTACTTTTGTGACCTTGGTCAGGTTAAAGCATATCTGAGACTCAATGGCTTTATTTATAAAAATATTGGAGTTATATTAGAGAACTTCTGAGATCCCTTTCATGTCTGAATCTATGATACTGGAGTCTTTATTTTCAGAATGAATTCATTAGTTCCTTTATTAGTACAGAATAAAAAAAATAAATAATTTTGTACTCCATTCCGCATAGACCAAATAAGAAGACATTTATTCAGCCCTGGGTGTCATATCTTAGGAAGGACACTAAGAAATTGGAGTCTTGCCAGAGGAAATGACATGGATGGTAGAAGAACTTGACACCATGCCATAAGATGTGAATCTGATGTAACTGGGACAGTTTAGCTTTGTGAAAAGAACTATTGACAGCACAAGCAGTGTCTGCAAGTATTTTGACAGATCCTTATGTGGAAAAGAGGTTTGATTGTTTTGTTTGGCCACAGATGGAAGAATTATGAAAGATAGGTGTGAATATCATAGAGAATCATAGGCAGATTTTCACTTGGCACAAGGAAAGAAAATGACAGTGAGATCAGCCAAACAGTGGAACAGGCTGACTTAGGCGATAAAAAGTTTCTGATCATTTTTGATGTTCACTGTGAACTTATTGAAATACTTGGTGATTAGATTCTTACCTAGTTTACTATATTACCTTTCAGTTTCCTTATAAATATGATATTTGATTATATTATTCCATATTTACTGGACTTACTTGGCACAGATAATACTACCCTTAAATATATATCCAAGTTGTTGAATTGGTGGGTCAATGTGTATGATTCCTTAATGTATATTGATATTTTTTTTCAAAAAACATTGTATGAACTCACAGTTCCATTAATAGTATCATACTTTCATTCATTCATTCAAAAATATTCATTCATTAATCTCTGAAGCCCAGTACACTATGTTAGGGTGCAGGAAAGATATAGTCTCATCAGTAAACATATTTTTATCATCTCCACCTCCATGCTTTCATTATTGTATAAAAGACATTGAGCTGAAAAGGACCTGAGAAACCAGCTATTTCAAACCTCTCATTTTATCGATGAAGAGACTGAAAGATGAAAGATTCTGAAAAGCGGATATAAAGAGGGAGTGCTTTCCAGGAATGGGGGATAGCCTGCATGAATGCAGAGGTCATTCCCTATGCCTGGAGTGCTCTCTCTCTCTTCCTTCCACATATCCAAGTGTGATCCATCCTTCAAGGTTCATCCCACATCTTGTCTTCTTGAAGACTTTCCTGATGACTCCAGTCCTCATTTTCTGAATATCAACAGCTTGTTCCACGGTTTAGCATTTAATTATTTGCTGTCTTCTATCATCATCAACAACAAGCTTTTATTAAATGCCTATTATATGACAGGCACTGTGCCAAACACCAGAGATGCAGAGAAAGCCAAAAGGCACCATCTCCACCTCAAGGATTTCATATACAAATGACAGAGGCAATGTACAAAAAGCTATGTACATATACATAGTGTAAATATGAGCTAATTTTAGAGGAAAGGAATTCAGATTGAGAAAGAACTGGGAAAAGCTTCTTTCAGAACATGGAATTTGAACTCTGTTAAAAGAAGCCAGGGAAGTTGGAAGTTAGAGGTGAAAAAGGAGAACATTCTCACTCTCTTGGGGAGACAGGAATAGCAAATGAAAAGCCACAGAATCTAAATAAGTATCTTATAGGAGGAACAGCAGAAAGATAATTGCTACTGTTTCATGTAAGAAACAATTGCAGTATATTGTACAAAAGACCAATCTCAGAATCAGGAAGACCTGAGTTCAAGTCCCATCCCTGATAAAATCTTATTGTTTGACACTCTGGGCAAATCAACTAATCCTTTAGTGCTCCCTGCCCATACCTCATTACCTCTTTCTAGGGTTTGAAATTGCTGAAGAATCAATGAATATTCATAGGTAAACCAACATATGAAATCTTTGGGAATCCTAAAAATCATTAGCTAGATTGTCCATTCCTTAAATACAGATACCAATGTCTGTAGAGGGCTACATAGGAGTTAACCAATAAGTTGTGGAGGGTCTGAGAGCCTGTGTGATTGTTAATACTACTGTAGGAAAAGTGTCACTATATTTAATGAAGTGCCGTGATATCTCTTCAGTTAGGGCTCTTTTTCTTCATCGTTTCAGGTGTATCAAAGGAAACTTTCATATTCAAAGTTAAAGGCTATAGCACACACTATTTCAAATTCCTAGAATTCTTTGAATCTAATACTCCTATTTGTAATCTTTGGCTTCAAGACTGAATTGCTTATTCTATTGTGAATAATACATAACTAAATGATCAGAGAGGTACATCTGGAATTATTAAGTGTCAGAGTGTGGCATAATGGGGATAAATTTAACTTGCAAGTTCCAGTAAATGTATTCCTAAAAATAGATGAGGGCATTTAATATGTCTTAATTGATTCAAAGATGAGTCACTTAGTGAAGAGGAAGACAAAAAAAAGGAGAGGGGGATAATTTGATTCCTGCATTTCTTGGACATGTTTTAGAAATTTTCCTAGAGTGTTATAGACTCTAATCATCTTTTTGGAGGGGGAGTGAAGTGAAATGCTTCAGGAAAAATACCCAAGAAGATAAAATAAAGAAAGGTTTATACCTTAGCATCTCTTATTTTGAAAAATGGGGAACTGGTAGGAGATAACTCCAATTCAATAGAAAGTTCTCAAAGGAAGTCATTTCTTAACATTAAGGATCCTTATGGAACCTGGTAAAATATTTCTGGTTTGCATCTGATCATTCATGATTTCATTTTAGTCTCAATTGTGAGGCAGATTATGTTGGTCTGAAGTGTGAGCTTGCTGTTTGAAGATACAAAAGGCAAACTGATGTCTGTGGAGTGTTGAAAGGAATCCAGCAACTCACAGAAGATGGATTAATGTGTATTTTCCTGCAGGTGTTTCTCTGATAGATTGATGGTATTAAATACAATAACAAAACTTTCATTTAAATTAATGCATTTTAATATGAAAATGCATGAGAAGTGAGAACCATAATGTTTAGCAAGATAACAAGGAAGAGAGGCTCAAGGGGTCCTCTGGGACAAACACTAGCTAGTGATTTATGATCTTTGGAAGTACATCTACAGTCCATCATGAAGCCCTGTTAATGAGGAAAGTGCAATTCTTCCCTGCCCTATATCAAATGCTTTTATGCATGGTGAGCACACACATTCCTACTAGATTAATGTTTCTAATAAATTAGGAAGAATGCTCAGTAAGAAAGAATACTAAAATGGAAAAGTCAGTGAAGCACAGACTCTATGAGTCGAGGCAAATTGCTGCTATTCATTTTTTTTTCTTTAATACTATACTAAAGGTGATAACCTAACTATTTTCATGTTAAGTATTACTGTGGCATATTCTGAATGTGAAATAAATGCAGATTTATTCAAAGCAGCAATGCTTTCTCTTCCCCCAAGATCTCTAAAGGTCTCATATTAGGTCTTATATTTACTTCTAGTAATGGGAAGACAGCAGGAAGTCTCCAATTGGTCACCCCATAATTTTGTTAAGTCTGTCAAATTTCACTTAGTAGCTTCTTTCTTTGAAGAAATTGCCTTCAGGGAGGCAATATAGATTAGCACATTTGGAGTACAAGAGTAGGAGTTCAACCTGGGTTCAGATACTTTTTTTATAGGAATATTTCAATTGTGAAATGAGAGAATATGTACAAAGTCCTTTTTAAAATTTAAGTTACAATTTTACTTGTCTTTATAAACTGTAGACATAGGCCTGAAGCATTTCTTCCATTATCTCACTAACTTTTGCCATAAATAATTAGATACTTTCAAATTCATGACCAATCATATTCTTTCTTTTCTTTTTTCTTCTCTATTTTATTTTAATTTTTGAAATTTATTATTTATTTTTAATATTTTTTTGCAAAAAATTAATTTCCAATCATTTCCCCAATCATTTCCTTCCTTTCCTCCCTCCCTCCAGTCAACAAATGGGCAAGAATTGTCATGTCAGTTCTACATTTGAAGTCATGCAAGGTATATTTCCATATTATCCTTGCTGCAAAGAGTAAGAAAAATAAAGGGAGTGAAAATTTATACTTCAATTTGCACTCAGACTCCATCAGTTCTTTTGCCAGAAATAAATAACATTTTTCCTCCTGGGTTCTTCAGAATTGTCTTACATCATTTCATCAATCGAAATAACTAAGCCATTCACAGCTGATCATCATACAGTATTGTTACTCTCTACAATGTTCTCCTGGTTCTGTTTGTTTCATTTTGCATCATAAAAGTCTTCCCATTATTTTCTTTAAATGATGTTGCTTAGTAGTTCTTATAGCACAATGGTATTCCATCACAACAATATGCCACAAATTGTTCTGCCATTCCTCAACTGGTAGATATCTCTTCAATTTCCTATTTTTCACTATAAAAAAAAAACCCTTCTAAAATATTTTTGTACACATAGGCCATTTCCTTTTACCTTTTATCTTTTTAGAATACAGATCTACTAGTAGTATTTCTCAGTCAAAGGGCATGGACAGTTATGTAGCCCTTTGACCATAGTTCCAAATTTCTATCTGGAGTGGTTGGAACAGTTCACAACTTAGATAACAGTGCTAGTAGTGTTCCAATTTTTCCACATCATTTTCCTTTTCTGTCATATTAGCCAACTGATAGGTGTTAAGTGGCACTTCAGAGTTGCTTTAATTTTCATTTCTCTAATCATTAGTGACTTAGAAAAGATTTTACATGACTATATATAGTTTTCATTTCTTCTTCTCAAAACTACATTTTCATATCCCTTGACTGTTTATTGATTGGGGAATGGTTTATGTTCTTATAAATTTGACTCAGTTTTCTGTATTTGAGAAATTAGGCATTTATCAGAGTAATTTGTAATTCCTCCCATCCATTTTCTTCTTTCCTTTTAATTTGGCGGCATTGGTTTTATTTCTGCAAAAAAAAAAGTAATTTAATATAATAACATTATTCAGTTTATGTCATATGATTTTCTCTATCTCGTTTGGTCACAAAGTCCTCCTTTATCCTAGATTTCACATGTACAATTTTCCATGTTTCCCTAATTTGCTCATCATATCATGGTTTATGTCTAAATAATGTGACCATTTTGACTTTATTTTGGTATGCAGTGTAAGATGTTGGTCTAAATCTAGTTTGTACAATACTTCTATTTTTCCTAATTTTAGGAGCAGTTTTTGTCATTTAATGAGTTCTTGTCATGAAAACTTGGATCTTTGGGTTGATTCAGCTCTAAATTACTACAGTCATGTATTACTGCATATTATATATTTAATCTATCCCATTGACCCACTATTCTCCTTTTGAGCCAGAACCAGATTCTTTTGTTTTGTGATTACTGCTTTGTAATACAGTTTGAAATCTGGTACTTCAGGGCCACCTTCCTTCATCTTTATTTTTCATTCATTACCTTAATTTTCTTGATCTTTTGTTCTTCAAGATGAATTTTATGACTATTTTTCTAGTCATATAAAATAATTCTTTGGTAATTTGATTGGTGTGGCATTGAATATGTAAATGAACTTAGGTAGAATTATCATTTTAATTACATTGGTTCAATCTAGCCATGAACAATTAACATTTTTCCAATTACTTAGATCTGACTTTGTGTGAAAAGTTTTGTACTTATGTTCATGTGACTCCTGGATTTGTCTTGTCAAGTAGAGTCCTTAGTATTTTAGATTGTCTGCAGTTATTTTAAATGGCATTTCTCTTTCTCTCTCTATCTGCTGGAATTTCTGGACAACATATAAAGATGCTAATGACTTACGTGGGTTTATTTTATATCCTGTAACTTTGCTAAAGTTGTAAATTGTTTCAAATAGTTTTTTTTTTGTATATCATCATATCATCTGCCAAAAATGATAGTTTTATTTCTTCATTGCCTATTATAATCTCTTCAATTTATTTTTTTTCCTTGTCCTTTTGCTATAGCTAGCTAGTATTATACCGAACAATAATGATGATAGTAGTCATCCTTGCTTCACCTCTGATCCTATTTGGAAGACTTCTAGTTCATCCTTACTACAGATAATGCCTGTTGCTGGCTCTAAATGGATACTATTTATCATTTTAAAGAAAGCTTCATTTTTCTATGCTTTCTAGTGCTTTAATAGGATCAGTCATTTTCAGGTTTCCCAGACTCATGCAGGAAAAAAAAGGACTGAAAAGAAGAAAATGAACATGAATCAATAATATTGGGACTAACATTGACAAAGCCTAAATCTTGATAGTCTCAATCAATAATCTGTAGTTAAAACAGTTTGAAAGCTTGAAAACATTAGATGTCATCTGCTACTAATGTCATTGTCATAGTTGTCATCATTGTCATCATTATAATCTTCATGTACATCATTATCATTTCTTCTCTTGATCAATTAGATGGTTCAGTGCATAGAGCAATGGATTTAGGGTCAAGAAAACATGAATTCAAATTTTGCTTCACAAACTGATCGTGTCACCCTCTTTAAGACACTTAAACTCTCTGGACTTAAGTTTCTTCAACTATAAAAGGAAGGCATGGGATCAGTGTCCTCTAAGGATCCTTCTATTTCTAAATCTATTTCCTGTAACTATTATTGAAGCCCTATCTACTATCACCTTATACTTCCTCCCATCAATAATGTAAATAGTACTGAAGAGTCAACAGAATCCAGTTTAAAATATCTCCTACATGATTGTATTGTATCAGTGGCTAAAGGGCTGGATTTGGAATTAGAAAGACCTGATCTGAAATCCTACCTAAGACACTTACTAGCTATATGATCCTGGGCAATTCATTTAGCCTTTATTTGCCTGTTTCTTCATCTTTAAAGAGAAGATGATAATAGTACCTATTGGTACTATTGGGGAGTATTGTAAGCATCAAATATCATACTCTATGTAAAATTCTTTGAAGACCTTAAGTGATGCATAAATGCTAGCTAATAGTATCATATATATTTCCTGAAAGGAGGATTTTCTTCCCAATTTAATTATATGTGAGTGCATTTGTATGTTTTGAAAGCAGAGACCTATATTGACATTGTCAGAAATTCCTGGTGAGAAAACTTCTACCCTTCAAGAGTGACAATCTACTTTATTTTATAGACTTGGAGAAATTTCTGGCATCCGTTGAGGTTAAGCAACTTGCCCAGATCTCCACAGCTTCTATGTATGAGACAGACAGGACTTATTCACTGGTCCTCATGACTTAAGAGGTGAACCTGTTCTCCACTCTACCACGGAGCCTCTCAATTAAATGTTAGAACATTTAAAATTGCTTCCATAAAAATTTCTTGAGCACATAGTAATTTAAATGCAATATACTTCATGCCCAGAAGAAATCAATAGTTTGCTAAAGCTTGAGAATGTATTATTAATTTAAGGTGTGCAGGTCATCATTTAACAAGCTTCATAAAAATAGCAGCTACATTATTACCATGTATAACTAGAATTGTAATACAAATTTGTGTTGATTTCAAATGTATGTGTTCATATAAAATGTAATAGATTTATCACTTGTGAGTATTAATACTAACTTAATGCTGAAAGTTTTGTGTTTTATAATCATAATAACTGACATTTATATAGTACTTATTTATAATGTGCTATGTGGTTCAGACATTACATTTGATTAACATTTCAATCTTATGGGGTGTAGGTATTATAATAATAATTGCCTCCTTTAATAGATGAAGAAACTCAGCCTCAAAAGATGTAAGAGAATTGCCAAGATCACACATGTAGTATGTATAGGATGCAGAGTTTAAATTCCCATCTTCCTGATTGCAGGTCCAACACTATCCATTACAGTGCATTGTCCCAACTTTATTTGAAACAGTTTTGGACTTTAAATCTTAATTATATAGTAATTATGTGCCCTTGGATAAGTCACGCATCCTCTCTGAACCTCATTTCCTCACCTATAAAATTAATTAAATAATAATACCTCACATATTCAATGTGAGAATCATATGAGAAAAATGCGGTTGCTCATGAAAAAGTAGCAGTAACAACAGCAGCTGCAGCAGCAGTAGTAATAGGAAGAGGAAGAAAGGGAGGAGGAGAAGGAGGAGGAGGAAGAAAAGGAGGAATAGAATGAGGACCATTCATTGGTTCTGGTTGTATCCTAGTCAATTCTTTTTGTGTCATCAGGCAAGCTTAATTATGAACAGAAGACAAATTTATAACAGATCAGGGTAATAGAAACCTAATGAATGACTGATTTATTGATTCCATGAAGGACCCTAAAGTTAAAGATGTTGTAGTAGAAATTACAGGGAATTTGGGTTTCCATCATATGAGGTCAAATCCCAGTGATTTTTTGGAAAATTGATCCAACTATCTGGAAATTTGATTCTTCACTAATAAGATAAAAGAGAAAAGATGCAACTATATCATCTCTGTGGTCCCTCCAACTTCAAGTTGTAGGTCTAAGATCCTCTGATTTCAGCAATAACTTGACTTAATAAATAGAGTGAAACCAAGATAAACAAAATACTGATTTTTAAGATGAAGCACTGAACTTTAAGATTCAATATAGACAGGAAATATACAGTAATATATTGAAAATAAGAAAACACCAAAAGGAAAAAAAAACATGTTAATAATTTGATTAAAATGACCATCCATTTGCACCCAGGCATCTCAATACTACACATATACCCCACAAAAATCAAAGATAGAAAGAAAAATGCCACATATGGAATATCATTGGAGCAGTGTTTTTAAAGTGAAACCAAAGTAGATACTTTTTGATTGGGGAGTAACAAAATGCATTGCGGTACATGAATGCAATTGGATATTGTTATACACAAAGACATGAGAATATTTGCATGAACTAATACAAAAATTAAGTAAGCAGAACTTGGTAAAAATTTGAAAAATGACCAAAATAAAAGACCCCAATGGAAATGGAGAGAACAACAACAACTGAATGTTGATAACCAAACTTGACTCCAAAGAAGAGAGAGACATATACTATCCTCCATCATTTGCAAATGACAGGCCTATGAGTATAAAAATCTGGTAGAATTCTACTGACGGATTTGTTTGAAAAATTACTTTTATGTCAAAGATTGCATGAAAGTTGCATAATTGTGGTACTTCTTTCACCTGTGGTTAGGCTTAGATGACTCATGAGTATATTATTTAAGACCGTATGTTTAAAATAAAAATGGGAAGAGACAACACTATATTTGACAATGAGCTTAATATTAATATTTGAGTTTTTATATATACATATGTGTGTATGTGTATATATATATACATTATAAATTTAATAACTATATATGTATATATATATATAATTAAAAAATATATTTTTAAAGCATGCTTGGTTATACAATTAATCTCCCCTGCCTTAACCACAGCTTGTCCAAAATTGATGTTGGGGGAAATGATTAAACATTGCTTGATACATAATTTTTTTCTCCCTGTACTGGTGATGAAATCATCATAGCTTCAGGTATTTTCTAGCTACTAACAAAATGATACAACAACAGTAAGGACTATGGGCTTCTGCTCTTCACCTGCTCTCCCCTGTCTCAGGATATTTCCACTGATAGCTCTTGTTGACCATCAATGAGGGTTTCATATTCTTTTGTACAAAGAGCTTGTTCATTTCCCTGTTCTGTCCAGTGTTTGTTCCTGCTTGCCCAAAGCAGACAATTACATCTTTGTATACTATAGGATGTCTATTATCTTTGCACCAAAGTGCAAGACATAAAAACAGCATTCTGTTTATCCCTTTGAACACTCTTCTTTATTTCTCTATGAAAATCATAAAAAGAACTGTGAAGGAGCCTTCCCCAAAGCTGACATACCTTACCCCAATAAGCCAATATATGGAGAATCAGATCTCAAGTAAATAGTATAGGGGAGCTCAATAACATGGAGGAAATATTAAATCCAAATGGTGTGAAACTTAGACATTTAATTTTTTGTTGAAATTTTTGTGCAAAGTTGTGCTAAATGAAAACCTAAAAAGTATATTGCAGACTTTCTTAATAAATAACAGACTTTGGTAAGGGGGAGTTAAACATCCTTAAATGAAGCTAAGTTGGTGTGTCTTCATTAGATGGATCCCAGTGCTCCTCCAGACAACTCTCAGACTAACAAGTTATGAAGAATGTACCACTTTGCATTGCTAGATGTTTCCTAACCTGGATATTCCCTATATCAAGAAAAACAAGAGACTAATCCCTACATCTTTCTCCAAAGATCTGACCAGCATAATAGCTTACATACCTATTTCTGTTTATTTATAAAACAACCTGAAAATATATTAAATATATTTCCTTATTTCTATAAAAATGAAATAGTTGAAAATATGTTTGTGTGTGTTTGTTTGTGTTAACCTGAAGTAAACTGTTCCTATAGCCTGCTGTTTACCAAGACTGAGGGGAATCATAGGAAATTAGTCTGCAATATCACTGTCCTTTGAAATTCTGAATAACTCCATTGCATTTGATTGAGTAGAAATAACCCACTATATATTGTTTCACAACCACATATTGTAAAAAAGTGTTTCAGTCTTTATTCTTTCAACTATAGCATCCATTCCCATAATTGAGGTTTATTTTCCTTGGGAATTCTAAAAGTTTTGATTACATCCTAAGGAATATTTTAAGTTTCAGATATCTATTTAGAGCTATCAAAGAGAACTATTTACCTAGTTATCATCTAAAAATTCAAAGGGAAATGAAAAAAGACAAAAACAAAAACAAAAAACCCCAACTATTTTTCTTGTCTTCTATTTGTTTGGTAAGGTATCCTTCTATCATTTCCTGCAGATTTTACAGAGCATTTCTTTGAGTATGTCAGACTTCATCTAAGAAACTGCCAGTGCTACCTCATTGACAACTAGATAAAATACAATTCCTTAGATTTGGCATTTTAAGGACCCATGTCCTCTAACTCCAATTTACTTTTCAGATGCATCCCACACAACTACTCTTGTTGAGAAGCTCTGTACCATGTTAGAAAGAGTGTTGATCTTGGGGTCAAGAGAGACCTAAGTTATCATTCCTGTCTATAGCTCTTATTACTGAATGACCCAGGGCAAATCATTAAAATGAGTTTCTCCATCAGTACAATGAGGTTAATAATGCTTGTATTCACCAAGATTATGGTGTTGTTTTCAGGTGTAAATGATAGCTATCTATATCTAGCTATATGGACATGCATATATTCACAATCCACATATATGTGTGTATATCTGTAAATATACATATGTGTATATGTGCACATATACATATAAGTACATATACATATATGTGTGCACACACATGTATATATACACATATTATATACTTATATGTGCATACACACACACACACACACACACACACACACACACACACACACACACACATATATATATATAATGTATTTTGTGACTTTCAGCTGCCATTTAAAAAATCACAAACTGGGCTATAAACATACAAGGCTGCTTTGCTCTCCTTTGATTTCATCCTCCCTTTGAATCAATTCATCAATAGGCATTTATTTAGTTCTTACTATGTGGCAGGCCCTGTACTAAACTGGAGAATTCAAAGAAAGGCAAACACACCCTGCCCTCTGTAACAGCAAGCACCCCAGCACACCCAGGGCGGCTACTAGCACAGGTTCTTAGATCTGCTTTTCTAAAGGAAAGCAACTCAAAATGGGTTAACAATCTTACTTTAATTAATCAAATACCATTT
>CM053582.1:525604776-525646612 GCA_028627135.1 Pseudochirops cupreus | reverse complement strand
AACAGAGTATACTTTCAAATATCCAAGGGTCCTCAGGGTCACGTAGCCACTTTAGCAAAGGGCCTAGGGGCAGGGAAGATCTTCAGATTCCCATAACACCCTCATGGAATGCACACACATGCACACAAACACACATACACACATATCTATGGTTATCCCTTCCAAATCATGACTTTCTTCATCATGGTTTCAAAATATCACAGGTCAGCATACGAAGTTAAATGGGAATTTTGTTGTTGTTTTTTATAGAAGCCACAGATGTCACACAAAAAGCAGCAGATGACACAGAAAAGTTTAGAAGTACATAAATAAACAAATATATGTATACATGTGTGTATATATATATATACACACACATATGTGTGTATACCTATATTATTGTATAACACCAGATATTTTATCTTTTATTATCATAATAATTTAGACCTTCTCTGGTAAAAAAGGAAGGGCCAAAAATGTCTGCAGATTTTCCAGATGGGAAGGACTGTCCTTCTCCCAAGTCCTGCAATGTGGAAGTATTTCCCAATAGAATAAAAGTTTTGAGGGCAAGGGGTGTATCTTTTTTCATCTTGGTCCACCAGCTCTTGGCCAAATGCATAACAAATGGTAGGGATGAGAGAGTCAGAATAAGGATAGGAATTGTTCCTGTGATCTTTATTATTTAGGGAACTACTTAATATGGAAACTCTCTCTAACAAGGCATGTTGACTCCTCCTCTGCAATTTCTAACCTAAGAAATTTGTCTAGAGTATAGTGATTTGCCCAGGTTCATATGTCAAAGTATCTGTCAAAGGTGGGACTTAAACCAACTGTTGGCTCTGAAGACTTTTTTGTTCTTTTTTTCTAAGCCCTACTGGCTCACTACTTCAAATATTTATTAAATTCCTTTCAGTTGAAGTGAAATTAATCTCTTCTCTACTTCAGCTGCCCAATGTCACTTAAATTCCCAACCTCGAATCTCTCAGTGCCACTCATCTCCAAAATCACCACCAACTCTTAAACGTGTATCTTTGCCCCCATTTTGACCACTAGCCTCCTAACATTCCTTTTCTTTTAGGCTGCTAGACTCATCCTAACTCTCCTTGCTGCCCTGATTCCTATGATCATATATTTCAATTGTATATTTAACTCACTCTCAGTTACCTCAAATCTATGATCTGTTGCTGTGAGATATGTTTCAAGGTTATCACCACCATCCCCAGTCTTTGTTTTGTTCCATACACTGATGAATATTTCTAGAGTGAGGGCATCATGTTGATTAGTCACATTATATACCTTGGCAATCTAAACTTTGTTGAGCCTTCAGTAATGCTTAGTCAACCATTATTAAACTCCCATTGAGTCCTTGTCAAATTCTGTACAGTGGATGTGTTCCCACAATCTAATAGTCATTCAACCCACCCCTGCTACTGTCACTGTATCTGCATGGCCTATAGTGTGTTGGGGAAAAGAGTGAATGTAAGTGGGTCAAGGAAGAAGAGATTACAGGGATTATACAAGTAGAAGTATTATCACTAATTTTTGTCTGTCAGTTGTAGGGGCACAGTCGAGGAAACATCTGTTACCCTGATATTTATTTTTCTTCCATCATTGTGGTATGAAAAGATTCTATCAGACTGTTCTTTTGTTTTTGTTGAATATGTTGTTTATTTTTTAAGAGTAAACAATGAGTATTTGTGTACCATGATTTTCCTTTTATGTTTAGTAACATAATGAAAACTTACAATGGGCTTAATAAGAAACTCTAGGAATTGTTCATTATAAAAGTATAATAACTTATAAATGGAATTTTCCTGTAGAAAGGCTATTATTCTGTGAGGCAGTCTTATACCAAGTAGAGTTAAGAAAGCGAGTCAGATATATTATTATCAGTAATTTTTGTCTGTCAGTTGTAGGGGCAGAGTCGAGGAAACATCTGTTACCCTGATATTTATTTGGACTCAGGAACAGGGATGTCCAGGTCACTCTGCTTTCATTAGGTGCCTTTCAATTTCACAATTAAATTTCTGTAACTTGATTTTTTTTTTCACCTTGGTTCATCTCTTGGCACTTGGTATGTCCATGAGGAAATGGATGATCAAATCCAGTTGCATTGATCAAATCCCATTTCATTTTAACAAGTAATGGCTAAAACAAAGAAAGTAATCATAATATAATCAAGGAGGTTTGGACTTGAAGTCAGAGGATCTGATTTTCTCTGAATGTAAAGGTGCCTTAAATTTAGTTTCCAGTCCCCATCACCCTCCAAAATGAATGGGCTGGGAAAAGAGAATAATTTAAAAACACCCCTAAAATTTTTTAAATTCATTTTTAAAATTTTAATGGAGTAATTTAGACTATCTTTTCATTGTTTTATTTTTTGTGCAATTATAGCCTCTTAAGAATGAATTCCATCCTGATAAATGATAGGTAAAAAAAAAAAAAGCTTTGGCTTCTTCCTATCAAATACCTCTTATCTAACTGATTCTTCTGGCAATAGGACCTAGTTTTATCCAGTAATTTTTTTCTTAGGTCTTAGTAGAACATTCTTCTTTTTTTAGAGATACCTTCTCTCTAAATCAGATTCTAAAAGCTTCTGCTTTAAAGCTTAGCTGTCTTTTGTGTTTGCGTTTTCCAAAAATGTCCTTGCCTTAGGTGTAAAATGTGCAGTAATAGAGAGGGGGAAAATGAGTCCCTTCAAAATTCTCATGCTCTATGGACTTTTCCACTCAATACCAGGAAGTAGAGAATTAATAGATATCTAGTTACTAAATATTAAGTGTCACCTTTGAGCACATCTCAACAGGGCCATGATGCTATAGTCACTCGTAGGACCCTAAATCAGGATTGCTGCCTTAATCATGAATAGTTGGCATGTTCTGTGAATATAGAAATAACTGTTAGAAGATTTAGGCCTCCACATAGTATTCAGAATAACTTTAGATTTTAAAAAAAGGGTTTGATTGTAATTTTCAAATGCCTTATCAGATGCTGCTGATCTTTATTATTTATTAGGTAGAGGATGGATAAGGATATAAATTGAGGGAGTAAATGATAGCCTATCAGAGAATGCTATTGCCTTGGATCTACATAGCTCATCCGTTTAATGAATAAATCAACATAGAAATTGAACTAATTAACTGATAATGTCTTTTTATACAAAGTTTGATTGTTTCCCTCTGGGAAAAAGAGAAAACAAAATTAATTAGGAAGGGCAATGCATAGATATACATGTATCTTTCTATGATATTTTAAAAAACAGTTTGAATTTATGCGCCTATAAAATTATACGTTAGAAAATTTTATCCTTGGAATCACTTTTATATGTGATGCTTGTTTTTAGAATTAGACATAATAGTTTGCATTGCATAAATTAAACACTAATAGAACTTTTAAGAAATATTTAAACAGGTTATAAATAATATTTTCATTCCAAGCATTTATTAGAAATGATAAATCTAAATAGCAAAGGGATTATAGAAATACATTGTCAGTTTTGCAGACAAATTAGGAAAATACACCCACACACATCATGCTTTAAGGGAATTACAAGACTTACTAATAGAAAGTATGGGCTTGGGAATAAGAGAATGTTTCTCTGAATGAAAATTAGCTTGTCCTTAGTTCTAATTTCCATGTGTAACTTTAAAAGATTTATAGTGAGAGGTCTTCCTTGGATGGACAGATTGGGCCACATATGAAAGCTAGAATTTGCTAGGATATCTCTGGCATTATGCATGTTTTCAAACTTTATAGTAATGCATAAAAATCTGCACCATGGCATTGAGACACTCAAGTGAAAGTCTGCAGTTCTGAAACAAATTCCTCCCATGACACAAAGAGATTTGATAGTGAATGCAGAGTAGTAGAGGTCAATGGGATCTGATATCAGGTTTGTCCCCATTCAAATGAGTGCAATCTTATAGCTCCTCCCTTAGTGGATATGCAGTAACAATATGATCTCAATGACTTTCATGTCTATCCCATAATCAAATCAGTGATGGTTGTCATTTATGAGGTTTATATTTAAAATTTTATAAAAGATTATTGTTTATTTTCCGTTCTCTAGTACTCCCTATTCCAAAAAAAATCATTACAGCCTTCTTGATTTTATACTATCTTTGTGATACTACTAACAAAAATTACATTTTAAAAGCTTATGATAACAGGATAGAAGATAGAGTTATAAAACAGTAAACCAATAGCAAAGAAATGCATTTTTTTCAGAGAAACTCTGCCGCAGTGACTTGAGAATTTGCCTCAACACCAATAAGACCTAGGTGCAAGTTCAATCTTTTATATATAATGACTGCATGATTCTAGGCAAATAATTAAACTTCTCGGGGTCCAAGACAACTCTCTAAGTATGTCAATTGGATATCAGATTCTGACCTTCGTTGTTAGAGGGAGTTTTCTCAATATATACTTTCCTATATCAGTGAAATCACAGGTCTGTTATTGTAATTTCATTGATGTAGCCACTCATTCATCTGATGAAATACAGCTAGTTCTTAGTAAAAGATCTTTGTGAGTTGCTATGACAACCTCAAAAAAAAAACACCTTACCAAGATGCCAACCTCATATTGATGTGCCTCTCCCAGTGTCTGATGCTCAGTGGGTAGGTAAATATTCTCTTGCCCAGAATCACATTTGAATCCTTTCTAGCTTGTAAAGAACTACAAGAACTTGTATTCCACTATAAAACTCCTCAAAAATCAGGGTCAACTTCATTTAAGGGCAAATCAATAGGATCAGGACATTAATGGAAGATATAACAATTAATGTTTTAAATTATGTATTTGGACAATTTTGGCTACCCTTAACGAATCATCCATTGCTGACCCAAAACCTAGATGGGAGTTTTGTGAACCATACTTGTGTATATGTATTCTTTTGAAATGATTATGCAAAAACTGAAGATAATGTCTCTGTATATATTATAATCCATCCACCAAAAAAGTAAGTATGCTTATTTAAATATAAGTAAAATATAATTAATGTCACAAAAATCATGTTTCTTAGAAGTATAACATTTAAAAGATTGTAAAGATTATAATAAAGTATTATATCCCCAATGGCTTACTTTACTGGAGTTTAGGCTAAGAATTCATCTGGCTTCATATATTGTCTTTGACTGTCAAATAAGAGACAACTTGAGGATGATCCTAGTTCTTTCCTTCCATTACATTTTACCCAACCGAATGTAAAACTTCAATGCCAAACTTTTAAAATTCTATGAAGCTTATTTTTAATTACTCCAGAACAGAGGTTCTCAATCTGTGGGTTATGTTGAATTTGTAACAATGAAAATACATCCTGCATTTCAGATATTTACATTACGATTCATAACAGTAGCAAAATTACAGTTATAAGTAACAGTGAAAATAATTTTATGGTTGGGGGTCACCACAACATGAGGAACTGTATTAAAGGGTTGTGGCATTAGAAAGGTTGAGAACCACTACTCTAGAACCTTGTGATTGGCTTCCCTATAGAAATGTAAAGTCCACAAAGTGTTAGAATTCTGTATGTGTATTTTTTTTTGCTTTTTTTTGGAGGGCAATTGGAGTTAAGTGACTTGCTCAAAGTCACATGGCTAGTAAGTGTGTCAAGTATCTGAAGCCATATTTGAACTCAGGTCCTCCTGACTCTAGGGCCAGTGCTCACTGTGCCACCTAGCCATCCATAAACATTTATTGCTTACTCTTTTTTTTTTTTTTGCTTTTTGGAGGGTTTAAGGCAGGGCAATTGGGGTTAAGTGACTTGCCCAAAGTCACAAGACTAGTTTTGTGTTAAGTGTCTGAGGCCAGATTTGAACTTAGGTTTATGTGACTCCAGGGCTGGTGCTCTATTCAGTGTTTCACCTAGCCACTCCCTGTATATGTATTTTGGAAGAATGATTTATAGTGTATTAAAAAAAAACAAACTTTGGAATAGAGAACTTTTGAAAGTACAGGGCAGATTCATTCTGAAACTGGCTATTACTGCCATTCTTTACTAAGGCTAAACATCAATTGTATTAGTGATATGTGAGTGTTTTTTTAATTGATGCATCCGATATAACGTTTCAGTCAAAGAGGGTTTACAAAAATCTTGTCTTTTTAAGTTTCTGTTTTTCTTAATTTAGATAAATTTCATTGTATATACACATGCACACATCACGCATAAGCATATATTTATATACATGTGGATATATACACATGTATATATTTACACACATATATGCACATATATTATATATAGTGTAGTGAGTTGTTACAATCATACAATGTTAGAGATAAATCAAACTTTAGAAATATAATATTACCTAAAACCCCAGTTTTACAAATGGAAAAGCTACAAATTAGGGAACTCTGCCACACAACTAATAAATCACGGACTCAAGATTTGAATTTGGTTTCTAGGCTTTGCTAGCATGATGTCATGGACAAAAGATTGGATTCAGAGTCAGAAAGCTTGGTTCAAACATTACCTCTGCAACTTACTATAGGTGTGACTTTGAAAAAAATACTTTAAATCTCTGGGCCCATTTCTTGTTTAAAAAAATTATATGTTGTACTACACAATCATTGAGATGCTTTCCAGCTTTCAATTCTATATGGTCTTTCCCCTTTTCACTACTCTACGAATTTCTAATCATGCCAAGATTTCCTTGTTGTCCATCTAAATTCTCTGCAATTTTGTCCTCTAGTGTTCAGTGCCTTTCATCTGAAAGATAAAGTAGCTAGTGGACTCCTGTTTTCCTCATAAATCACTGAGTGCAATTTAAAATACAGACATCATATCTTTGTGGAACAAATGACAGGGCATTGCTATGTGGTTCCATAGTTGCACACATTAAACTTGTATGTCCCTGTGCACACGTTTAGGGAACAATCTTTATACCCATGGGAGCTATAGTAGGCAGTAATAATTACCACAATGAATGTCACACTGGAAAGTACCGAAAAACATATCACAGAAATATTGCCAACAGTAAATGATTCCAGCATCTGCTAGAAGTCTCATTCTGCTAAAGTTGAGCATGTGATATGCTCTCAACTTGCCTGGTGCACAACTTTGCCATTTAGATAAAATAGGAGGAACTACTGTTCACTAGCTAATTTTATGCAATGTGGAAGATAAAGTAGGAGATGAAAAAGTGATAGGAACTGTCGGTAAAAATGACCAGATTTTAGAGTCTCTAAAAGTGGGTTTAGATTGGAATAATGTTATGTGTTACATGTCTACTTTAGGAAAGTAGATTTACAAAATTTCAAAGAAGACTTAGTAGTGGCAGGAAACTAAAGGAGATATGATGCAGAAGGCATGGGGTTCTTTAAAATATCCATTTCATTGATTTATTGGGACAGTTTCTAATTATAATCCCTCTATTTCTTTCATTAAAAATAATCAAAACCATTTAAGCAAAATTGTTCTGAAACAAAAAAAAAATTGTGACTTACAACATTCAGTGTTCTACAATTAAAAATTTCTTTATATAAACAAAAAAATGCCCCAGGATGAACTAGATCACTGATCCTGAAGTCAGAATACCTGAGATTAATTCCCGCTTCTGATTCTTAATACTCGTATGACTTTGGTCAGGTCACCTGGCATCCCTGGTCCTCAGTTATAGCAAATGACAAATTAGACTATTGAACTAAAAAACTTACAGTTCCAACACTGATAAAAGTTTATGAGCCTCCTATCCGGGTGTGCTTTAATACTAGTCATGTAAAATGAACATTTATCATTATGTTTTATCTCATTCTGTTGTCTGTGTTTTTTGACTATATATGTTTTTCTAATTATTGTGTATGATCTTGCTTTTATTCCTGTAAATCTTCCCATATTTTTCTGAATTCCTCATATCTATTATTTCCTAAGGAAACTGAATTTTATCACACTTAGATATCTTTATTTGTTTAGTCTTCTTTAATCAATGGGTAAATGATAGAATAATGAATAAATTTTGCATGAGAAAGACCTGAATCTAAATCCTATTCACAAACTTACTTGATCAGTGACCTAGGACAAGTGACAAAATTCTGAACCTCTGTCCATTCATCTGTAAAATGGAAATAATACCATTATGTATATAACAGGTTGTTGCCAAGTTAATTCCACAAACGTTTGTTAAATGCTTGCTATTTGCTAGATGATGTGCTAATGTAACTTTTGTGATAGCATAATTAAAGTGTCCTTTAATCCTTATGGGACTAATGCTCTTATCTTTCTAAATTCTATTAGCTATTTTTCTTTTGTAATTTCATTTTTTTAATAAAACTTAAAAAATAATTTAAAGCCCCAGCAATAATGTATTGTTGTTCTTCCCATAGTTCCTATAATATCACTAGAGATATTAGATACCTGACTTTTACAAGAGTTGATGTATACAAAGATTTTCCTAATTGGTAGTTCCTCTCCATATTATAGTTGCACTGATGTGGATCATGCATAACATTTTCAAATTCATGTAATTAATATTTTGTATTCTTTCTTTATAATCCTTTCTACTCTTTGTTTTGATGTCTTTTCTCCCTATAAACTATAAGATGTACAACCTTTCAATATCTTCTATCTCTATGGTGTGACATTTTAAATTTATCACAAATCTATTTCAAAATTATTTTGAGATATGGTATAAAATATTGGTGTAAATCTATTTTCTACCAAGTTTATTACAAATTTTTCCAAAGGTTATCTTGAATAAATTCTGCTTTCCTGACCATTTTTTATTCTTGAATTCATCAAACACGAGCCTCATGAAATTAGGTTATTTGTTTGGAGGACTTCATTGCGTAGTTCACGCTAGCAGTCTACTTTGCTATTTTCATCAATATTAAATTTTTTGCTAATTATTGCTTTGTAATATTTCTGAAACAGAAATTGTAGACTCCCTTTTTTCCTACTTTTTTCGTTATTTCCTTAAAATGCATACTATTCTTCATCTTTCATATCTGGTTGAAGCCCAAAGGCATCTTTTCATAATAATGTTTTTAAACACTCAGAATACCACATAAGATTGGAAAGGAAAAATTATATTGAAATGCAAATTTGAACTAAAAAAAATGCATAGGCCACCTAAAATCTGTCTGCAGTCTCCTTGGGGCAATGTAGATCCAATGTTAAACCCTCACTCTAAGAGCAGTGCATCTAATCATGGGTTCTCTTGACAGGAGAGACAGAATGGAAAAGATATTTTTATATATTATTTGGTCTTTATAGATACTCTATAAAATAAGTGTTTTCATTATTCCCATTTTATACATGAGAATACTGAGGTTGGAGAAGTTAAGTGATTTTCTCAGGTTTACTCAAATACTAAATGACTGAGTTAGAACTCACAGTCAGTTCTTTTTCCCCTACATCCAGTGTTGTATGCTCTCTTCCACCATTGGAATCTTCGGAATAGTTTGGATTTATTCTATTCTGACTACTTGTTGCCTATTTTTTAGGGGTGGGGCTCTCAATATGTTTTCATTTATTTACTTTGCTTTAAGTTTCATTGAATGATGTAGTTTCAGAACTCTGTAGGTTTGCCTTGGTCACATATAAATAAAGCTCCAATATGAAAACTTACAAATACCAAATTAGTATAGGGTGTGTGTGTGTGTGTGTGTGTGTGTGTGTGTGTGTGTGTGTGTGTGTGTGTGTATGTGTGTGTGTGTCTATACGCCTGATGAAAGAATTCTTTGCTTCAAAAAATGATTTGTATTCAGACTATAACCATTTTTACAGAATACATATGTTTATGTGTGTGTAAGTAAACCTTTTACATGATTTCACATGTATGCATGCGTGTATATATACATGCATGCATACATGTGAAATCATGTACAATGTAAAATCATGTAAAAATACTATATATATATATATATATATATATATATATATATATGTATATATGTATATGTATATTCTGGAAAGTGAGACCCACAGCAAATACAATGGCCTCATCTTCATCACTGTGTTAGAGATCCTAAATTGTTTAGTAAATCCTTTGCTAGAACCAGGAGGGTACTTGAAACTATGATGACAAAAATGTGCAAGATTCTTGACAGTTATTCAATGCAATTCCCAATTGTGACTTCAGGATGCAGGTGATGAAGCATATTTCCCACATTTTACAGAGAGGGGACCAGGGGGATGGAATGACACATATACCTTCTGCCATGCCCACTGTGTTAAGTTTTGTATGACATTTGTTTATTCCTCTTGAGGGTTTCTCTGTAGGGAGTAAGACAGGGGAGTGGGGGAGAGATTGAAGTGCAATACAGAAGCATAAAAGGAGAAAAGGAAGATAAGAGAATTAATGAAATATTTAAAAGAGAAGACAGCATTGAAAAGTTCATAGTTATTCAGACTAAAAGCAGGGCAATTTAATTTCTGTTATGTTGAGCTTAACATAGACTAAAAATTACATGATAAAAGTTCACAAATTCACATATAATCCCCCTTTGTCTTCTTTTTTTGTACAATAAAATGCTCATGTTTTCTGATAATACTTTTATATATGATAAAAATACAAAATTCCCCATTTCTAAGGGTTTTTTTGCATTTAACAATATGTCTATTTGCTAAAAGTATCTCTAAAGCTTCAATCATGTTAATGGTCCATTACAATCCATCCCATTGACTGGATAATGTTTACTTTATAGGACAATCAATCATAATCTAATAACAGATTGGGCTTCTTGTTTTCCCCCTAAGCAAATATATCAATTGAAAGGATTTTATAACACTTTTTTTTCAATGAAGTCTGTAGCTATTGAGGCTTTGATGTATTCAAGGAAACAAGTGAGATGATTTGTTGGATATCACGGTTAGAGAAAAGTCTTTATGAGAGTGCTAAACAAATGAGAAATTTGACTTGGGAGATGGTTGCATTGAACTAGCTAATGGGAAAAGAGCAGTCAGGAAATTGTTTTCCACTAGCCACAACTTCCTTAGAATGCTATTCTCATTCACCTAAGAAATAAACTCAAGCTTGACTCGCAAGGGTTAGAAAGTAAGAATCCTTTGCCCTCCACATTGTCTTGCAATTTATTTATACATTAAGTGTGTATTTTTTAGTTGTTGAGATGATTTTATTTAAAAAACTATTAAACACACATATTACCAACTAAATTTGCATATTAACTATTTAAATATACATTTATTAGTTTCAAAAAATCAAGTAACACAGTACATTTTTAGGGGAGGAAGGAAAGGCAATTGCGTTAAGTGATTTGCCCAAGGTCACCCATCTAAGTAACTGTGTCAAATGTTTGAAGTTGGATTTGAACTCAGGTCCTTCTGACTCAATGGCCAGTGCTGTATTCACTGTGCCAAATAGCTTCTCCCACAGTACATTTTCATTTGTTCTAAGTCAACTTCAGAATTTTTTGTCCATTCATTTTCATTCCTTCTTTTCTCATATACTATTCCATTTGGTGTGTTGTCTTTTCTTTAGTCTCCTTTTTTTCACTTTGCATTATTTCACAAAAAAAATATTTCCAAATTTCTTGAATTACTCATATATATGTATATATATATATATATATATACACACACACACACACAAGCACACACCCATGTCACAATGCACATATACATATATATATGTATACTATTTATTTGTTTGTTTTCTTGTTTTTTTTGTTTCTTTATATAGCCAGTCATAGACAATCAAAGTCTCTCAGACTTGATGGATTTCTGAAGAATACTTGTGTCAGCATATTCTCTTTCTATATAAAGAAGAGCATGACCATGTCCAGAGAAGCAAATTGTCATTGTATTGTTTTCTTTCTTAAAAAAACAAAACAAAACATCTATTCTTTAGTTTTTGACATTCACTGTTACAAGATTCGGAGTTCCAATTTTTTTCTCCCTACCTCCCCCCCCCACTTCCCAAGATAGCAAACAATCTGATATATATATATACAATCATGTTAAACACATTTCCACATTAGTCATGTTGTGAAAGAAGAATCAAAACAAAAGGTAAAAATTATGAGAAAGGGAAAACAAACAAAAAATGAAAATACTATACTTTTATCTGCATTCAGATGTGGACACTTTCCATCAGGAATCTTTTGGAATTCTGTTAGAACATTGTACTGCTGACAAGAGCTAAGTCTCACAAAGTTGGTCATTACAGAGTGTTGCTATTACTGTTTGCAATTTTCTCCTAATTCTACTCGTTTCACTCAGTATCAGTTCTTGTAGGTTTTTCTTTTTGTGAAATCTTCCTGCTCACCATTTCTTATGGAAATAAAAATATAGTCAATTTCAAATGAGGTTCAAAATGGTGAAATATTCTCTTCAATTTCCTTTGTAAATGTCATGGTGAGAATCATATACTGCTCTTCCCTATTCTATCTCACAATATTCCTCCCGTCTCAAAATGGGGGTTAAAATAACTTCTTTTATGCTTGTGTAACTGTCTCTCTATATTTCTGATAACTGGCAAATACAAATTGAGCAAGTATTCCATTTTATTCTTATGCCGCAACTTGTTTGACCATTCCCCAATTGATGGACATCCCTTCAATTTCCAATTCTTTGTCACCACAGAAAGAACTACTGTAAATATTTTTGTACATGTGGACCCTTTTTCTCACTTTTATCATCTCTTTCAGAGACAGACATGGAAGTACCATTGTTAGATCAAAGGGTATACCCAGTTTTATAGCTCTATGAGCATTTTCTTCTCTCTCTCTCTCTCTCTCTCTCTCTCTCTCTCTCTCTCTCTCTCTCTCTCTCTGCATATCCTTGCTGTATTAGGGTAAAGAAAATCTCTTTTTATTAAGTGTGAGCCCCTTCACCTCAACATTCGATCTAAACTGTTATTGACACTGAAGCCATCTTTGACAGGTGACAAGCAACATAATGGAGATTATAATGAGATAGTGAAATAAAAGAGGACAAAATCTTATAAATCATTTATAGGGCTCATACACATATTTTATGAATTCTTTACTTTAGAGATGAAAAAAAAACAGTATTGGACAGGATAAAGACCAGATACCATACCAAAAACTGAATTTAAATGTATCTTAACAGAAAATAAAATAATCAACTGACCTGGTAAGAGGCTTTTTGGAATTAATTTTGCATGCATTCAGTTAGGTTATTGGCTGACTAGACCAAAGATTAAAATTATATTATTATCAACTTAGAGAACAGAACTTTAGACAGAATCTACTTTAAACCCTTGCTTAAATATATGATCAACTCACAAAGCCAGAGGAGTTAAGCCTCCAGCCCAAAGACACATAGGAATTAAATGACAAAATAAAAAAAGAACAAGGTTCTATATCTTCAAATGTAGCATTATCAATGCTCAATTAAAGAAATGTCATAAGAAAGAAATAGATGCAATTTGCTTCAACTTAAGAAATATAAATTGCCACTTAAAAATGGAAATAGAAATTTATATAACCATTTAATTTTTCATTACTTTCCCTATAAAAATATTCTTTTTTTCTGAGGATATATGTTAAAACTTAAAAAAAAAAGATTGTTCTTGAGGACCTTTTATATTACATGCAGGGGATGGTGCTGCTGACATGAGTTGAGTGGATTTTTAAGAGTTTGAATTTGGTTAATCATTTGTTAAAAATTCTTCAGTATCTGAGCTTGGACCTGGGTCCAGGTCTCTTTCCAAATCTAGAGAACTTTCCATTATAATATGCTACCTTTTGGATGTTATTATTACAAAACAAAATTTGATCATCACATAATATTTTTTCAGAAATCATCATTTATATCTATAAGAAAATCTTTGATGAAATTATGAAAAAAGAAAGAAATTTCACAACAGAACACATTTTCTCAGTCTGAAATGGGCTACAAGATAGAAAGAATACAAAAGTATTATGTATTTATTTTTTCTTGTTTTTTAAAAAAAATAACAAACATACTAAAATTCAAAATTGCAGTCTCTTCTTCCACAAAGTATCTTTAAGATTTATGATATTACAGGATTAATGGGGTCACTTGCCAGCTACATTTGGAGAGCCACAAGGTTTCCTTTAGTTGAAATCAGTTTCTTCTTATCTATAAATATTGATGTTACCTAGTATTCAGTGCCCAACTCAAATTTTAATAGTTCCATAAACCTACCCGTCTCCTTGACCAAAAGTATCTGCTGAATTATAATAATATATATAATTTTTCTTATTAGTCAATCTAAGGATTAACTTGGTTTTTGCCTTCTGCATGAGGCCTTTCCTGATCAATACCTACTTCCAAATTGATAATACCTTACTTCAATATGCTTTTTATTTATTACTCTATAAGCATTATACTTATGTCTGTATACATTTTCTTCATTCATTCAATAAACTTTTTGTTAAGTACCTACTATGTGCCTGGCACTATGCTAAGGGCTGAGAATACAAAAAAAGGACAAAGATAGTTCCTGCCCTCAAAAGACTCACAGTATAATGCAAGCTCCACGAGAATAGGAATTTTCTCTTTTGTCTCTGCATTACTGGTGTATATGTCTACTTTCTATTGCTTGAATTAATTGATAAGCTTAGAGTACTTAATTTTGTCATTTTTTTCTGTGTCTAAATGTTTTGTGTGCTGAATTTCCCTGATTAGATTGTGCCTTTCTTGGTAGAAGGAAGCCATGATTTATTCCTCCTTGTGTTTTCCACAGTGTCTAATAAAGAGCCCTATACAATGTTTGTTCAATTATAAACTTTTTTTCAATACTACTGTTCAAGTCCTTTAAGAATGAGAATTGTATGTAATTGTACCTGCACGACGTATATGAGCTTGCATGCCATCTTGGGGATGGGCAGGGTAAGACAAGGGAGAAAATTTGAGAACAAATAAGTAAAAAATAACAGGGATTATAAATATTATAAAATTACTATACATAACTGAATTATCTATAATGGGCATATGAAGACTATCTGCATCCAGAAAAAGAAATGATAGACAGAAGTATGTATAGAATAGTGTGTGTGTGTGTGTGTGTGTGTGTGTGTGTGTGTGTGTGTGTGTGTACCTATTTGTGTCTAATGGCAGCCATCTCTAAGGTGGGGAGGAGGAGAAGGAAGAAAAATTGGGGGAATAAAGGAAATTTACATTATAATTGTATTGTGTGTTTAAAGGGAATAGCAAGTTGTATGTAGTAAATTTGCAGTTTCATGTGCAATCATCCTTTTTTTTAAATTGTTCTATATTATGGAAAAACTTGGTTTATTTAATAAATGAAAAATAAATAAATTTAAATTTAATAAAGAATAAGAGGGACCTGAGTAATCATTTTTAAACAATTGGAGTTTCACACCAAAAACAAATAATAATAAACATAAAAGTATTCTTTGAGAATCATGCTGGCATGGAGGTTAGACAGCCTGAGAATTAATTTGAAATTTTCACCAGGTGGAAAACTATTTGACTTCAGTAAACATAAACCTAGATCAGTTTAAAGAACTGAGAAGGTGAATCAATTAATATCCTTCATAACTAACATGAGACGGAAAGTGACCCTAAGTATAAGATTCGCAATGTATAATTATCATATATCCTGAAAGTACAGAAGAGTATTGGATTTACAGATAAATGATAGATGAAATACCAAACAGCTGAGCTCCATAGCTAAATGCTTCTGTCCCCAATCACATTTTATATCATCTGGATATAGAGTAAAAAAAATGCCAAGATTCTCTTTTTCTACTATTAGCCAAAATCTTCTTTTCATTTCTCTTAGTAAAATTAGAATAACCTACAATGAGGCAAGTAATTAAAAAATGATTTATTCTTTTGGGGAAGAAAAATGAGGGGGGAATAATTGGAATTAGAAACTGTTCATCATATTTAAAAAAGATAGTCATCCCTTTAATATTTGATTTATAGGAACTGGGCTTGCTGAAGAGTATAGAATTTGTTGTTGATAGGCCACTTAGGAGGTGCTTTACAGTCAGGAGGTTGTAAAGGCTAAGTAATGAGCTCTTGGAAACTGTCAATTGGAAGGAGTCCCAGGCAACTGGGGTTCTGCTCTTGATTCTATAACTAATTAGATACAAAAACTTGAGCAAATAATTTAACCTTTGTGAACTTCTATATCAACATATGTAAAATAAGGGTTATAATATTTGCACCACCTAAGACATGATTATGAGTAACATAAAATGAGAAATAGTATTCACATATTTTATACAAAATATCAATAGCACAACTTTGAATATTTGTCAAGCAGTTATATATCCAGATTACTAGAAAAATGTAAATTCCACTATACTATTCAATACCTTGGACAGTTCTTGGTATATGGAAAGTATTGAATTGATTCAATTGACCCTCAAGGATTTCCTTCTATCCCTCCACCCCCAAATGTCTCTCTAGTCAAAAGAAGTAGTTTTGAGATTCCTACAAGATTCCAACATTAGGATTGTATTTTTAAAATATATATATTCAGTTATATACATAAGTATAGAACTCAGAAGTTGAAAGAAACCCAGCCAAAAACGAATGGAAAGGGATTATGAGCAATAACACTCTAACACCCAATTTAAGTGAAAGCATGGAAAGAAATAAAAATGTAGCTCTTGCCCTGGATCCCCTGGGCTCCAAGCTTGATCCTGAGTGTTGTTATCCTTTGGACATATGCTTTCAGGGCCAGAGTTGTTTTTAGTATAATTTTGCAAAGTTTCTTGATTGTTTCTTTATTATTATGTTCAGTTTATCATGTATTAGTATAATTGTTGTAATTACAATGTACCATGATGTAATTACAGTGGGTAATGATGTTGTAAAACTCCCTGTTAAATTTCAGGAATGTATTTATGCAAAACAGTTTGTAAAGTTCAGTGTATAATCTGTTTTGTAATGTTTTTTTAGGCACCAAACTGAATGTGTTTGTATTGTATATAAAATGTAGCATTAACTTTTAAACCCCATTTTCAGGTAATGGGTCTTGAATATCTACAGTGCAGAATCAGGGATGTTATATTCTTTCTTTTGTAGGTGACATGAAAACTAGGTCCACTTGTCTTAAAATCACAGGTGTTATACCTGGTGTTCTGGCAAACTCCAGCTCATAGTAATTGCATCCTGACTACAAAATTATACCTGCAATTTGAATTGTACCAAATAGTCTAGGTTCACTGTTCTGTCAGTCGAATCATATTGTTTTCTTCTATTGTTCAAGTAATCATACTTAGTTCCAAGGTAGTTCTATGGCAAGTTTAGAAACTTTGAATAAATCTATGAAACCAAGAGAAATAAATTATGTACTAAAGTCTTTTGACTCCATGATCTTTCATAAGAAATATAGTAGGTGCCTGTGATTTTACCTGCCTTACCTTTGCATGGAAATTAAATCCCTAAGGTTGCATTACAATGGACTGCAGTATTTTGTTCCTTCTGGATTTTTTTTTCTTTTTATGAATCACAGATATCAAGGGGACAGTTTAGGTCACCAAAATCAATTAAATATACTACAATTTGAAAAGTTCATCAGAGAAAATAAAAAGTGTGATATTTTAATTGTTTTATATCTATCTGTCATCTTGAAATTTGAATTCTCTCATTAAGAATAAATACTTTACCCTCATAGTCATATTCTCAAACTTCCTCCATTAATCTTTTTCTTTTTAGTATAACACCATTCTAAATTAGGTGTTACCTACAATATAAAATGTAAATTGAATGACTACAGGAAGACTCTTGTACCCAAATATATCACTACTTACCTCTGAATTGTAGACACTATTTCTTTTTAAAATTATCACATTTCTTGTAGTTTCTTTTCTTAGCTTCCTCCATCAAAAAGTTTCCTACACCACCTCTTCTACCTTTTCTCTCAGGAAAGAACCTCCCCCCTTCTTACTTTATTGAGGAAATAAAAGTCATTACCGTTAAGTTTGCTCTGTCACCCATAATTCATTTCTTCCAAATATAAACTGATTATGGATCAATCTTCTTTCAAAATTGTTTGTTGCTTTTTAAAATTATCGTTATCATTGTTACTGTTGGTCATCTTTGTCCTGTTCTATTCGCTCTGTCATCAGTGAATAGAGGTCTTCTACGTTTCTCCTGAATTTTTCTGTTTTGTAATTTCTTAGGGCACAATGATACCTCATTAATTAATGTACTATAATTGATTTAACCATTACCAAATAGGTCGGCATCCTCTTTCCAATTTTGTGACACTAAGAAAATACCTGTAATAATATTTTTTTCTTTTACACAAGTCCTTGTCTTCTTTCTTTGATCACTTTGGACTGTGGGTCTATTGGTGATATTGTTAAATGAATGAACAGTTTATGGATCTTGGGGCTATTATTTCAATTTGCTTTCCAAACTTGCTGAACCAACTCACAGATACACCAAAAGTTCATTAATGCACCTGTTTTTCCACAACCACTACAACATTTTCCTCTTTTATCATCTTTGCCAATAAGATGGGTATTAGATGGAACCTCGGAGTTGCTTTATTTTGTATTTCTCTGGTTATTAGTAATTGGTGAATAATTCTTATCTTTATAAATATGAATAGATCCTTTGTATATCTTGGATTTTAGGTTGTTATCACAGAAAGTTGGTGCAAATATTTCCCCATTTTTCATGCTTTTCTTGTTTTAACCATATCGGTCTTGTTTGTATATAAATATGTTTTAATTAATTTTATATAATAAGCATTACCCTTTTATCTTCTGATTCTGTCTATCCCTTGTTTAGTGATGAATTCTTCTCCTGTCCATTGACTAGAAATGCAATTTCTCTCTTCTTACTCTAATTTCTTTATGATATGACCTTTACATATACACATACATATATATATATATATATATATATATATATATATATATATATATATCCATTTGGAGTTTATATTGGTATCTGAAATGAAAGGTCAGTCTATACTTAACTTATAACAGAGTGCCTTGTAGTTTTTTCTGGAAGTTTTGCCAAATACTCAATCCTTAGCCCAGTACCTGCTGTGTGGTTTAGAGGCAGCTAGGTAGTGCAGTGAATATAGCATTAGGCCTGGAACCAGGAAGACCCTAAGTTCAATTCCATCCTCATACACTTACTAGCTATGTGACCTTATACATGGCACTTAATCCTGTTTGTTTCAGGTTCCTCACCTGTAAAATAAGCTGTGGAAGAAATTGGCAAACCACTCTAGTATCCTTACCAAGAAAACTCCAAATGGGGTGATGCAGAGTTGGACATAACTAACGTGATTGAACAATTGACTTTACTATGCTCAGTACATACTCTGATTCACTGATTGATGTGACTATTTTTTAACCACTACCAAATAACTTTTATTTTTGCTGCCCATCCATGACCCATCTCCTCACCAAGATTAGCTTCTGTAATTGTGTCCTTGATCCCAATTATTCTACTGTTAACTTCATTTTTCCCATAATTCATTTAATTCTTTTAGCCACTAAGTTAATGTGGAATATTAAATTTTCTGACATAGATAAAAATGAAAATACGTATTTTCTAAAGGAAGAGCATTATGAAATTATATTTAAGATTCATATTTTATATTCTAAGACATCTGGTCCTCTTCGAATCTTGTAATAGTAACAATAAAAGAACTCTTATTACTACTTGTAAGGAAGCAAAGAAAAAAACTATTTTCTGCCCCAGGATAAATTCCAAAATTCAAACAGAAGAACCCATAATCCTCCAGGATAACTCTAACAGGAAAAATAAAATAAGAATGAGATGATACATTTTCTCCTGCCTTTATCAATATATACAGTCCAGTTATTGTTTTGGCTTATAAATACCAAAAATAGCTTAGATGTTTGTGTTTTATTATTAAGCAATAAAGATCCTTGGCAAGATAAATAGTGATATCTATCTGCCAATAATTTGGGGGAAAAGTATTGATTTCTTGATAAAAAAAAATGAATCACTGAGTTATATGAAAGAAACATTAAGAATGGATTTCTGAACATGGTGAATTCCCCCTGTAGAATTGTCTTTGCATACATTTACAATGAGAGTGGATGAAATGTCTGCCTCATCTTCAAGGCAATCTAATATTCTGCAAGGATCTGGGCCCTTTCCCTCACACTGGTACAATGTGAATTTCTGTTCTTCTTTTCTGAGTGCACTGATGACCAAAAACATCACAACATGTAAACAAACTTTTATATGACACTTTTCAAAAGTTATTTCAGATTTTCAATTTTCTGCTAATCAGAAACATTTTTCGCCTATTCAAATTGCGGGGTGGTTGATCTACTGTGAGTATTATGTTTCTGTTTGTTTCAATATACAAATCAGAAAATCCTGACTTCTGCCAGCAGTCCCAGAGGGGATAAAAATCACCAAGTTTGGTTTATTTCCTTACTCCTAAAAGCTTAGTTTAACTTACTCAGGATTCCATTTTCCTTCGCCTTCACAATCACCCTTTCCAACATTTCCCCCCATCCTCTTGTGGCTTTGATAAGGAAAATGAATCATCAAGCATCTGGTGAAAATAAAGCATGAAGTGTGGGCCAATGTAGATTTTTCCAGAATATATCTTGCTAAACAAAACTAATTTCCTCTTAGTTCCACATAGCTAACCTCTTGTATGGTAAAGGACAGGAAATGGAAGGCAAAATCTCATAGAATGCAAGAGATGAAAGGGTCCTTAGAGATCACTTGGTTCAAATTTCTCATTTTCTACATGAGGTCAACTCAAATAGATGATTAGACTTCACAAATCACAAACAGCTAGTAAATGATTGACTTTTGAAACCAGATCTTCTGATTGCACAACCTGCATTCTCACCTTTATAACATGTTTCTTCCCCACTCTCTTTGAATTTATTTGCATTATTTTTTATTCTAAACTTCTGTCTTCAGTAAGATAAGAATTAAATAAAAAGTGAAGCAGATGCCTAATTATTATGGTCAGGGAACTTCTACAATTTCTGTTATGTATGTGGCAGCCTTTTGCAAGTAAGGAAATCATTATTATTATTACCCTAATAAATAATAATCAGATTGATTCTATGTAGGTAGAATGTCAATGGATAACTGCAGAATAAGAGTTAAAGGACCCCAAATATTTCTATGGTTCCAAAATCTGCCTGACTTACTCTATTCTGGTGTCTGAAATTGTCATTATAATTCATCCCTTTGAGGTAAGGCACTGGTGTATTCTGTTAAAATTAAAATAATATTTGAGAATTTTAAGGCATTCAGTCATTGATAAATTATTAGAATCAATTTTTCAGGTCCCTGTACCTGTTAGGTTAAACCTTCAAAGGCCCTCCAAATCTTGTTAGCCTTTCTGCATAGTCAGTCATTCGACATTTAACATGCACCTACCATGTGCCGCACATGAAGCTAAGTACTGGATCATGCATTACACAAGCTCCATATGGTAACTAACATAACTACTATCATCTGAGACTTACTGAAGAAAAGTAACCAGAACATAGATATTGTAGTACTCCTGCATTCTGACCTGGTCAGAAGATATCTGGAAGAGCATATTCAGTTCTGAGTACCCCAATTTAGGAGGGAAATGGACAAGTTAACTTGCCTTTAGGAGAGGGCAATCAATATTACAATGGCCTAAAGACCTTGCCATATGATGATTGGGTGAATACACCATGGTTGTTTAACCTGGAAAAAATAGTATAAAGGAAATGTGATATTGATGTAATCAAATATTAGAAAGTTTTTCATATAGATAAGACATTCAATGTATTCTGCTTGCCCTCAGAAGATAGACCTAGGGAAAAATATATATATATCTATATAGATATAGATATAGATATAGATATAGATATAGATATATGTGAATCTCAGGGAAGCAATCTTGTCTTGTTATAAAGAATTTTGTAACAGTGAGAGTTATTTGGAAATGCATCGTCTGTCTGGGGGCGGGGTGTTGACAGTGGAGGGGGGATGGTTCAACGTATTTTAAGATCTCCGGGTTTAGGTTATGTGACTATTTGTTGTTGATATTCTACAGATGATTCCTGTTAAAGGTTATGTTGGAGAAGATGGTCTCTGGCGGCTCTTCTGCTCCTCAGTCTTATGTTATCCATTTACTTAATACTTTACTAAAATTGGAAATTTTCTAATTTCTTTGTGTGTTCAACACTTTGCTACCTCATTGTTTTGGCTTGCCCTGTTTCTCAGTCCCTCAAATTCCCCCATCTGTTGAATTCTTACCCATGTTTCAAAGCACAACTCAAAGCCATAATGGCCTGTGAAGCCTTCTCTAATCACTACAGTTAGTTTAAGTAGATAGACACCTTTCTCCCTCTTCAAATACCACTTTGAATCTAGTCTGTGTTTGTACTTGTCAGGTGTTATTTTATATTGTACTTACTTATATATTCATATTTATCATACATCATCCCCCAGCTTGAGGTTAGATTCCAAGGGGTGAAGAGATTCATTTTATTAATATGTGGTTGCTCTTGTTTAATTGAATTTGGCGATGGAAAGAGTGACAGGCAGGAAAAAAAAGGTATTATTGTTAGGACCAAGGAAGACAACCAAAATGGAGCCTTTAGGTAATCAATGGAAACAATGATATAACTACATATCTGAATGAAGGAAGTAATTACACATATAGATTTAGTTCTCTGGATTGAATATGGGTTTCTTAACAACAAAAACCATTTTTGTTTTTTTTTTCTTTTTTTAAATCATCCACACTTATTAGAGTGCCGCTTAATAATATGCTTGATATTGATTGAATAGTGAGAGATAATGGGGTTCCCATGATAAAAGTTACTTATTACACAATTTTGTCTAGAGTTTACCTTGCTAATAATAATGGTAATCATACTGTGTCTAAAGACTATATTTCCTTTTTAGTGCTCCAAGCACTTACAAATTTAATGAATATTCCTAACAATTTTAAATGAAAGCTTGGATACCTGACTGTTATATCTAGGGTGAATTTGACAGATAATGTGAGTCCCTTATGTAAAGAGTCTACTCATAAAAAATTTTAATGCCCTGTAGATCAAGGAAGTCAATAGGGATCTTCAGGCATTCATCAAATGCATAGTGCAAAGAGGGAACAATACCAATTTGTTCCTTTGTAAAAGGAGGGGGTTGAAATAGATAGTCTTTAAATCACTTACGCTTTAGCATTCTGTGATGTTTGTATTCAGGAATCGGGGAGTAACTATTCCCCTGACACTCAATGCCAGAGTTCTCATTCCATGAGAATCAGCAAATGGGCATTCCTGTGAGAAGCAGTTGCTCTTCATTAATGTGATGAGGCCCATACTTTTTTGTACAAGTCTGTTGTGTGTATAGAAATTGACTTCTTTAACATCTTGCTGCTACAGAAAATTTTCAGGCTGGATTTCTTTATAGATTAATTCGAAAATACATGAGGCAACCATAACTATATTTTAGGTGCTATAATAGGATCCTCCAGGTACCAAGGTTTAGAATCATAAACTGTAGCTAACAATTAAGAATATTCTTATCCTCCCCTTGACTCAAAGTCACGTGATTAATATGCAACTTTTTTAATGGTGTTATACAAAGACAGTGTCGGTTCCTTGGGATGTTTGCTAAAGAGAGAGAATTAAGAGAGTAATTCAACGAAATACAAAGATTGAATTAGAGAATCACTTTCATTGCTTTAAAGTTTTTTTTTATTTCTTCATTGTAAGCACTTAATTGCATTAAAAGATGACAATTATTCATTTATGATTCTAAAAAGAATGACAATTGTTCTTTTATGAATAGGAAATATACTTCAAAATCCTTTCATTTATGATTCTAATAAATTCTTTTCATACTTTTGATGGCATGCTCAGGGAGCTAGGGGAAATGAAAGGAGATGGCTATACTAGATAAGTAGGTGAAAAACAGAGAGAGAGACATACAGAAATGGGGGGGAGAGACAGAGACAGAGAGAGAGAGAGTTGGAAAGACAGAGAGTAATAGAGAGATAAATAATAGATAGTAGAAAGAAAAACAAATAGTACGTAGATAATTCATAGCTATATGAATTGCTTGCATGAGATAGGTGGAGAGAGAGCTGAGAGAGAGAGAGAGAAAGAGGGAGAGAGAGAGAGAGAGAGAGAGGGAGAGAAAGAGAGAGAGAAATAGACAGGCAGACAATATATAACGTGTAATTAGGATGACAGGAAAATGTGGTTACTCTTCATAATAGGTTGAGCTTATGTACTTCAGCTTTTTGATAGATGCGTAATATCATATCTTCCCATAAGAATGTGTTACAAGCTTTCTCCACTTTATTCTGTGGATACTAGCTAATACAAAGGATACTTGGGATATTTTAAAATATTTTAATAGTAAAAATAATAACCCCTGCCCATATTTATTTCTGTCATTTTTGAGTCATATCTTCCTTGAACCATCCTTGGGGCCCTCTTCCTCTTCTGTTCATACATGTTTTCCTCTTGTATTCCATTACATGTTTGCATATCATTAACTATGTTATGGCCTATTAAATTTGTTTTTGATCTTTCTGTTACCCTCTAAGGTAGCTAAAATTTTCTACTTTTCTGAAAACATGGCATTTCATGTTTCTAATCTTTTTTTCATCACTTGGAGAATTTCAATGTTTAAAAAAGATGAAGTTTAGTGGCAGTGAGTACTTTCAATTTATTGGAAATGATATATAGTATCCCTCAAGAATTCTATCTTATTTTCCTCATATTATTATATTCTGGGTCCAGATCATTATCTATCCTGTACTGCCCATCTGTGACAAATAGATTGATGAACTAACCCAAAGGGCTAACTCACTAACTACATGTAATAATTGGGACAATGTGCCTTCACATTCACTTAGTTTTCCCTAATGAATTACTAGGCCAATCCCTTCCAAGATGCCATGATCATCATTAAGGAATCCCCATAGTACTCTGGGGCTTAATGCTATCATCACAACGCCTTCCACAAACCTGAGCATCTGAAGAAACTCTCCATCTATACAAAATTCTTCTTTATTTTCAAATTTTGTGGACTTTTCCTTCGTGAGAGTGGCAAACAGTTTTGTGGTGAATATCTCCCTATTTGCTGTCTTGCTTAATACTGGTAATTAGAAGGTTGTTAAACAAATTTACCTCTGTGATTGAATCTGGCAAGTGAACTCATGAAATCTTAACATAAGCACAAAAAAAAGATCATTAGAGAGTACCTCAAGCTGCCATTTTACCCTACTAAGTTGAGTTTATTTTGTAATCAAAAAAGAAACAGTTGTAATCTTAAATTCTCTGTATATCTCATTCGATTATATAATAGCAAATACGTAATCTGTTTTTGAGAATGATGAATGATGTTTATGCTTGCCACATCAGATCAAGTAAAATTCTCTAATTGAATAAAATTTTCATGGTAATACAATCATTAGACTTTCTTCACTTCTTAATTGAGTCATTTTTTCACATATAATTTCTCCTGTTCTCTCCTGTTCCCATTTCCTCTACCTCACACATGACACCCTATCTCTTAGTTCTATTCATTTTAACCATCACCCATATCTAGAGCTTATTCTCTCACCCTTTCTACACCTTGGCTTCCCTGTTTGTTTGTTTTCAGCCAAAATACCACCTTTTGCAAAAAAGTCTTTCCTGGTCTCCCCTACTCCTAGCTCTTTCTCTTTGAGGTTTTTGTTATTGTTGTTGTTTCTAATTTTTCATGATCCCATTTGGTGTTTTCATGGCAAAGATACTGAAATGGTTTTCCTTTCCTTTTCCAACTAATTTTATAGACGAGGAGCTGAGGCAAAGAAGGTTGAATAACTTGTCCAGGGTCATACATTTAGTAAAGATCTGAGGCCAGATTTGAGCTCATAAAGATAAGTCATCCTGACTCCAGGCCTGGCACTCTATCCACTGTGACACGTAGCTTCCCCCTCTCTCCAAGACTGCCTCCCATTTATCCTGAATATATCATCTATATATAAAGTTGTTCTCTTCCCCATTAATATACGAGCTTCTTGAGTACAGGGGTAGATTTTGCCTTTTTTTGTATCCCCAGGAAATAGTATTGTAATAAATGTAACAGTGTTTAATAAATGCTTTTTAATTTGCTATTGACAACTTGTCATTAAGGTTATATAATATGTCAAATTATGTTGATTTCATTTGACGGAACTTGTGAGATTATACATTGAATTCCTCTATTTCTTTATTCCTTCTAATATGACTTTGTGCTTAAACTCCAGTAATCTTCATGGCAGTCCATTTGCTCATATTCCCCCCTAGCAGTGCAAGGCAATATAACTAAGTACATCCTATGAAATTTTATACTGGTGCATGAAGCAATCAATTTTGCCAACTCCTTTACTTGTTTCTCAGAGGAGAATATGCATAGTGCCTGTCCATTTGACTACAACTGTTTTTTGTCTACTGATTTCATTTAAAGCAAAAATATAAATGTGGATGTGGTTCAATTCCTCCAGTACTATATCATTAGTCACAGAAGTATCAACAATGAAAGTAGCATTTGTAAATTGTCTAAATTCTGAAATGCTTAGAAGTAACTCTCCCCCATCCTCCCTTGTTCCTCTTTCACCAATCCTACTGAAGCATAGAAAGATTGCAGGAAATTTATAACTGTATCATATTTTTTAATCTACCATTACCCAATGACCCATCACATCATTCCCATGTTATTGTTGGAAAACCTATGGATAGTCAGTTAAATCTATCTTCACACAACAAGCAGAAAACCATAGCTAGAGTTTTTAAGGTTTTTTAAACTTTATGAAACCTATCTGACCTTGTGCTCCTTTGGGCACAATCTCAGTAATTCCAGGTCACCTCCACTCCATGATGAGTCATAAGACTAGAATATATGCATAGTATGTAGAGGGAGGGTGACTCATGTCACAAAGGCATATTGTCATACATTCCTGATTTGATTAGCTCCATTTGTTACACTATCATTGAAAGAGTCTCCTTTTTAACAAGTTCAATTTTAGTTTGATTAGTTTAGCTAATCAGACAAAGAATAAATTTGTATCACATAACCACAGACTCATATATGCATGTTATTGGTAATTTATGTGCTTCATAAGACTTTCATTCATCTTTTTGGTAGCTCCTGGGACAATTCGCATAATAAACCTAAATGTTTGAACCTCCAAAAAGAGATTTTCTTTAATGTTGACCCCTGTGTGTTAAAAAGTGACATTAATTTAGTGAAAACTCCTAAAATGCACAAGGTTGGAGTGTAATTAAGGGAAGTAAATCTACAATCCTAAAATTCTGAAATATACTATTGGAATCTGTTTTCTCTTTAGAAGCTTACTTAGCTTAATTTCTCAGTGAACTGTCATTCTCATTCCTGTAGGGCAGATTGCAGCTTATCATTTCCTTCTATCTTCTGAGATTCTTATCTATTTTTCTCCTTCATTTTTCAAGGAATTTACGCTGATTATGTCTTCTTATTGGGAATTTCCCAGTTTATAAGCTGATAGGTTCTAGGCTGTCTATCTGGAGTCCTTATTTTGGATAAAAAAATGCACCACTTCCTTTTCCAGTCATGTGGTTCATGCATAAGATATTATATGTTGCATCTTGTGCTCAGGCTACTGTCAATAATATACAGCAGCCTAGCTGTCCCCACTGGGAATATTTCCATTGTCTTCTGGGTCACTTACAGTTTTGATTATTCAGAGATAGAATTATTTCATGATATACAGGCACAGAGAATGGCTGGAACAATATTGATGTTGCCAATATAGGTTTTTGTGTCAGGGAGCAGATTTTGAAAATTGAAAGCATTGTGAAATTTTCCAAATGTGATTGACTCCATTCTCTTCCTTAAAACCAAATTCTGGGCACAGCTTATTTTCCATCTATAATGCCTCTCCAAGTTATATGTAATGATGTAATGTAAGGTAATGATCTAAATTGTCCATTCTACTACACTCATAATCTTAAAGGTAGACATTACTTATCAGGAGTTAAAAAATCAAAGAATTTGAGAATTGAAAAGAACCCCTGGAAGGTTTTTATTGCAATTCCTATGTGAGAGGAATCATCAGTGTAGCATGGCACACAACTGGCCACCTATCCTCTTTAAAGACTTCCAGAGAATAGGAAACTCAACACATCACAGGACAGTCTCTTCTACTTCTGGATGACTCTAATTGTTAGCAAGTTGTTGTAACTGTTGTTGTTTTTAGTGGCATTAGTACCAAAATCAATTGTCTTCTACCAGTATGTGTTTATGTATGTATAGTTACCATCACATCTTCCTGATGAGCTCATGGAATCCTGGAACTGGGAATGAAACTAAAAACTAAAAATTCCATTATCTCAAACTTCCTCACTTTAATCCATTTCCATTTATGTCATCAACTCAAAAGTCAACAAGCATTTATTAAATACTACTATGTGTGTTAAGCTCTGATAGAAAGAAAGATAGATAGAAAGTTAGGAAAGAAAGGGATAAGAAGAGGAAAAAAAACACTCCCTTTTCTTCAGGAGTCTATAACATAATGTTAAAAGTAGCATAAAAACAACTGTGTACAAACAAGGTATGTACAGGATAAAATTGAAAGAATCTCACAGAGAAGACGATGATATTAGGCAGGACTTTAAAATGCTCCTTACAAAAGGTTGGACTTTACCTGCAACTTGAAGAAAGTCAGGAGATGTAGAGGAAAATAGTTTGAGGCACAACAGACAGTCATTGAAAATGCCTGTACCTTCTTCTCTAGGGTGGATAGATGGAATATAGTGTGTGAGAAGCAGCAAGAAGGCCAGTGTAATTGGATTTCATAGTCTGTGGAGGGGAATAAAGTATAAAAAGATTGAAAAGATACATAAAGGCCAGATAATAACAGGTTTTAAAAGATAAACAAAAAATATGTGGTTCTGGAGGTAGTAGGGAGTTACTAGAGTTTATTGAACAGGGTGGTAACATGGTCAGATGTGCTTTAGGAAGAACAATTTAACAGCTAAGTGGAGCATGGACTAGAGTGAAGAAAGGCTTCAGGTAGGGAGACCAAACAGCAAGATATTTCAGTAGTCAAATTATGAGAAAACGAACATCAGCTAGGCAGTGCAATTGATAGAGCACTGACCCTGGAGTCAGGAAGGCTTTTCTTCCTGAGTTCAAATCTGGTTTCCGACTCTTACTGGCTCTATGACTCTGGGCAAGGCATTTAACCTTATTTACCTCGGTTTCCTAATCTGTAAAATGAGCCGGAGAAGGAAATGGCAAACCACTCCAGTATCTCTGTCAAGAAAACCCAGATGGGATCACAAAGAGTCAAACACAGCTGAAATGACTCAACAACAACAGATAAAGTATCCACTAGGTGGCCAAGAGATAGAAAGGGGCATGTAATAGGGAATTTTTGAAAGTGGAAATGACAAGATTTGTCCATATTCTTTGGACAATTTCATTCCTGCCATCTGTTGTTACTAAGTAAATAAAAGATTGAATAAAACATTAAATAAATATATATTTAAAGAAATTAATAAATTTATTCCATTCAGTTCTGTTCAAAAGACTTTTGTTAATTACTTATAATATTTAAGGCCTTGAGCTAGTTGTTAAATGAATACGAAGGGAAGTATGACACTGACCCCACTCTCTTGGAGCTATTGATCAAATAAAGGCAAAAAAGCATGACCCTCAAATAACAATGATGATGGAGTGAAGATCATAACCAAGTTAAGCCTTTCCTGATTTGCTCAGTTTGCAAGATTATAGACTTAGAACTTGTAGGATCTGTAGTATTAATAAAGTCCAATCTCATTATTTTATATATGGTAAATCTGAGACACAGAGAGGTTAAATGACTTGACCAGGCTAATCATTGTTGAAGACAGTATCAAACTGAGCCAATTAGGTTGCTTCCTCTAATCATGTTTAATATTTTCACCATCCTGACATTTTGTTGTTCATTTCTTCAATTGTGTCAGACTCTTCATGACTTTGTATTATTTTGTTTATGCACATATATGTATGTGTTCAGATATTTATTTATATATGTACATGATGTTCAATGTGTCATCCCAAGAAGAATGAAAATTATTTAGAGTGTAGAAAGTTCTATTTTTTGTCCATATATGCCCAGTACCTAGCAATTTTTATTGAATAAAATTGTATGCATTGAAGAGATAGATCCCAGCAAAGTGCTTTGAAAAAAAATTACGATGGAAAGATATGTTGCCTTGTTTTCATTAGAATGACTACAAGAGGCAATGTCATAATTTGGTCTCATTAAAATAAGAGAAAATGTACTGGAGCAACAAAATATTTCATTGGTCTCTAATATTAACCAAGCTTGCCCTTAGAGAATGGTTGAGTACATGTACTCACTCCCTTCTTTACAGAAGAGTAGGGAAATATAGGTATGGAACATTACAGAGTAATAAAAAAAAATTGTGTTGATTGGTTATTCTGATCTGTCTTTTTCCTCTTTCTTTTTTAATCTTTGCTACAAGGGATGGTTCATTGCATAAGGGAGTCAGGAGGAACATATTTGGAAATTAGGGTGATATAAAAACAAAAGACACTCATTTAAAAAAGAAAAAGAAAACCAACACCACTCCTCCTGGGGAACAGCTGCAGAAAACACATGTTACTGTCTACCCTGTTCTGTTTGAGTAAAACTGTAATCATCTCTGAAAATTAATCTCCCCTGAACTTTTCACACTCCATGAACTTCATTAAGAAAGTTCATCTAAAGAAACAGTTAATCAATTACCAATCACAATAAGTAACTAAGGAACCAGTATTTTCAAATCAATTCACACGCACACAAACATCCACAATTATTACCATTGAAACCTATGTGGACAGACCAATGAGGAACTTTGTGCTCCTGTGGGAATTGTGAACTCTCAAATGTTAGCTCCTGAAGAAGGAAGAAGAAAAAAGTGGCAATAAAAAGAGAATGGGAAAGAACAAAGGGGAAAGATGATTGTTATAATCAAGATTTTACTTAGAAACCACCATGTGGCTTTGGAATTAAGAATGTCTGTATACCAGTGTATGGGTATCTATTTTACCACAACAGGATCCCAAAGTCATCCTTCCCCAGAGAACAAAATTCCAAGTCCCTTTTCTCTGTGATTTAAATAGTTATGTGATCCCAAGACAATTATGGGAGTCTAGAATTTAGTGGTAAATGGGGCCTTATTGGTCTTCTACTTCTAGTCTATTTATATATTGGAAATGGAAACCTAGGACACTGTATATAAATGAATGGCTGAAATAAGATAACATTCTTTGCCACCAAAACTAGTCCTCTCACTGCTTTATCAGTCCCTTAACCTAGCCATATCTTGGTTACCTCATCTATAAAATGAGTGGATGGGGTCTAATTTGAAGTTCCCCCAAGTTCCTATCATCACTAATATGCTATGATACCCATAAGCCACTTCTCATATAACAGCTTATGGACTTAATGTCCTGGGGAGATATTAGAATTTTAAAGGGAAGATTCTAACCTTAAGCCTCAGAGCAAAACATCTCATGACAGAGTATCAGACTACGGTAAAAGGATGGATGGTCATTTGGAAGGAAAAAAAAAGGAACATAATAATAATGTTACAAATAAAGAAAATTATATATAACTATGTGTGTATCTATCTTTAGCTATACATTTTGCAAAATGTTTTACGTGTTAGACCATTTGATCCCATAACAACCCAGTGGCTTAGGATTTATCATATTTTTATAGATGAGAAAACTCTGAAGGAGAGAGGTTAAGTTAGATGAAGATTTAGCCAGTTAAGTTAGCTTAAGAGGTTAAGATTTAACCAGTCATAAAGCTAACAAATATCTGAGGGGAAAAAAAATAAAAAGGTTTGAAGACAGGTATTTCTGGTTCCAAGCCCAGCACAGTATGTACTGTTTCTTACTTGACTCTCTCTTGTTGTTTTTCAGTTGTATTTCAGTCATGTCTGACTCTTTGTGACCCCATTTGTGATTTTCTTGGCAAAGATACTGCAATGGTTTGCCATTTCCTGCTCTAACCCATTTTATAAATGAAGGAACTTAAGCAAACAGAAATAAGTGACTTACCCAGAACCACACAGCTAGTAAGTGATCTGAGCTCAGATTAGAATTTAGGAAGAAGAGTCTTCTTGACTCCAGGATTAGCACTGTATGTACTCTACCATGTGGCTGCCCCAGTTGCCTCTCTAGCCTCCATTCAAACAGTTCAGTTCAATAAACATTTATTTTGCTCATATTTTGGGGAGGACCTGTTAGAGGTCAGAGATACATAACCAAAACCATAATCTGCCCTGACATCCAGGCACTTACAATCCACTGGGGGAGGACGAGAAAACATGTATACTGATGTTAAAAGAAAATGTAATTGAGGATGAAAAGTATACTAATAATTAGAAGTGCAGAGTGAACTTTTAGAGAAGACTTTGAACAGAAGTTACATAGACATCAATTGCCTGAATACGGTTTCAGTTCTGTGAACAAGTCCACTAAGATTCTCTCAGGTTGGTCCTGTGTACCATGAACTTTGTGTTGAGGTAAAATTGACACTATCAGCACCCAAGGACACAGTATAAACTTGCCCTCAAATCAACTTTGTAATTCATGATGTGAATATAATATAAGAAGTAATTAAGACAAATTCAGTTGAGCTGGAGGGAGAATTAATTACTGTAGTGGCTCACAGATGGCTGTTATTAACAATGCCAAGGATCTGGTAGCTTCCTCTTCTAACTAATTATTCTTGCTAACTAGAAGTTAGGCTCAGGTGTTCCAGAAGCTGGGTAGCTGTTAAATTTCAGTGGCCTGGGGCAAAGTCCTGGACAATCTTTCCTAGTTATGGCTCTGTCTGGACTTGTCATTCAAATTGTAAATTGGAAGTAAAAGTCCACTAAAGCAGTCGGTAGCAGAAGTATATAGGGATCAGAGAGAAGATCATCAGTATCAAGTTTGAAAAGACCTGAAAGCCATCTCATTAAATAACCCTCATTTTTTGGTAAAGAAAGCAAGGCCCAGAGGAGTGAAATGATTTATCAGATATCATAAAAGCAGCAAAGTGGCAGTCAGGATTTGGAACCAAGTCCTTGGCCTCCACCTTTGGCATTCTTTCTGCTTGTGCCGTGTTGAAGGTTACAGAAAAATTAAAGCCTGGAAAATAAGTGAGGCTCATATGCCCTATTGGAATAAAGGTCAAAGGTAGGACAGTCTTAGAATGTGGTTAACACAGAATTCATCATTTTGACCTCAAGATTTTAGGCAAGATAACTTCCCTTTCTCCTGGAGAGCTTCTATTTTATTTCCAGTTGATTCAGTTGAGGGTTTACCTGCTATAGCTTATTTTTGTGATCTACCCTTTGAACAATGTCTTAAGGGCAGCTAAGTAGTACAGCAGATACAGTGCTGGGGCTGAAGTCAGAAACACTTTGACTCCTAAGTTCAAACCTGGCCTCAGAGGCTTGCTAGCTGTGTGAGCCTGGGCAAGTCACTTAAGCCTGTTTGTCTCAGTTTTCTCACCTGTAAAATACACAGGAGAAGGGAATATCAGTCCACTCCAGTATCTTTGCCAGAAAACCTCTAATGGGGTCATAGGAAGATTTGGACATAGATGAACAAACAACTGAAGGACAACATCTGAACTTAATCAGACTCTTCTAATCATTCAGGTTTCATAATAATATAATGATGATGATGATGATGATGACTAACATTTATATAAAGCCTACTCTTGCCAAGATTTGTGCTAAGAACTTTACATTTCATTCTCACAACCACTCTTCAAGATAAGGTAGGTGCTTTTCTTTTCCATATTTTACAGTTACAGAAACAGGCAAATACAAGTTAAGTGAGTTTCACAGTGTTACAGAGCTAGTAAGCCTCTGAGACTGGAATTTTTGTTATTGTTTTGGGCACTTGACTTTATTTATCTAATTCTCTAAAGGACGGGAAAAGAGAAAATCTTAGCTCTGTATAACTTTAAAATTGGTAGGGACTTTTAAGATATTTTTTAATCAAAGATTCACTGTATTTTACCCAGCCTAAAAGTACAGGATCACTTGTGGCCTTGATGGTACTATTGATTGTCCCAGAACTTTTGACTTACTATGTTTCTGAGTTTCTGACCTTAGAGAGTGTGTTACTACTCCTACTCCCAGGAGTTCAACATGTTGCTGCTTGATGGTAGAAAAAACACTTGATCAGCTTTAACCCTATTGTTGTTCAAAACTCCTAAGCTCAAGTGATCCATCATTCTCAACTTCCCTATTAAGAAGGATAAGGAGTGTGTACAATCATATACAACCATATGATCATCTAATTTAACCACTTAATTTTATATATGAATCAGAGATAAGGGAATAAAAAACTTCCCAGTGCTACCAAAGAATTTAACGGAAGAAATTAGATTTGAACAGAATGGTCAAACATTTAGAGCTGCAAAATTTTTCAAGAGCCCTTTAATGCAGAGGTGTCAATCTAGCAAAATTCCTAAATTCAGTTAAACCAGATTAAAATTCAATTGAGAAATGTTAAAAAAAAATACATAAAAATACAATAAAATGTAGAAGTTATTAATTTGTAATTTTCTAAGTCAGTATGCAGCCTGCAGGGATCTAGTTGATCTGAATTTGAAACCACTTCTAGACAAATCCAACATTTCACAGATGAAATAATTGAAGCTTTAAAAAGTTTAGACAACTTGCCAAAGGTCACATGGGTATCTAGTGGTATAGAGGGAAGTTGATTTCAGGTCCCTTGAGTCCAAATCAATTCTGTACCAAGGATTTTTCATTTCAAACTTAAAACAGTTTCCAATAATCCAAATTGTTCCCCCTATTCTTAAGGTTTAAATGCAGATAATATAAGCTTCAATTTTGGGCATTTATCCATCCCGCCTCCTATTTACAATTTGCTAGGGCCCATTACTTATTCTTACCAGTGCCCCTTAAATATGTAAGTTAGATTCAGCATGGCATTGGAAGAGAGTTTGGTTTTAGCGTCAGGAAGACCTGAGTTCAAGTCCTGTCATGTCCTTTAGGTTACCATGAATTAGTCACTTAAATTCTATGGACCGTATAAAATCTTCTAAGATGATACATTCCAATTCAGTTACAGAATTTCACCAGTGGAAGGAGTTTTCATAATAGGAGTTGCTAACACCGTTGATGAAATCACTGTTCATGGTCAAAGTGGAAATAATTATCGTCAATAGTAATAATAATAATGACATAAGCATTCTGTTTTCAGTCTAAATGTAGACTAGCACTGGGAGGAAACTTATCAGGAGTCTATCTTCACAAATGACAAAACTTGGGCAATGTCAATTTCCTTTAAAGACAAGTTGGTTCTTTTAATAGTTGTTATCTGATTGCCTCTCCTGTTATACTGGAGTACCCTTTAGCTGTAAATGAAAATGGTCGTTAGTGGTTTCTGTGTGCTTTTTCAAACAAGACTGGTGAGGAAAAAGAATAAAAAGCACAATCTGCTACAAGGGGCTTACCTTTGATTGAATGATCTTATCTTTTGGCATTCATTTACTTAGGTGTAAAAAAAGTCCTTCAAAGAGACTCTACAACTTTACCTTTTTTTATATTCGTGTTATCTCAGTCATTATTTCAGTGTTTCTGGACAACAGTTCATGACATAGCACAAAACTGAAATTTTCTTAATTCATTCTTTAAAATTGAATTTCCTTTCTCATTTTCTTCATCTTTCAATGGATATGAAGACAACTGTCCTCTCTCTCTCACAATTATTTTGAGGGTCAAATTAAATAATGTATTTAAGCATTTTGAAACAGTGATACTTATTTCAGATATTATTATTAGATCCAAATTAATTTCCAGATAGTATCCCCTTCCTATGTAGACATAGAATTTTGCATTTCTTAAAGAAATGAGAGCAGTAATCATTCATATCAATTAGATGCTGGTATCTGCTCTCCATGGATTTACTACAATAACATTGCCATCTATTAAAATACACAAGCAATATATAAATGGGATGGTAGGCCAATTTTTATCACTAAACCCATAGGATTAGAGATTTAGAGCCTAAAGGAACCTCAGAGATCTTGTGCAAGGTCTTCATTTGATAGGTGAGGAAATTGAGGACCTTTTCACGATCACACAGGTAGTAAAAGCAGAATTGGGATTCAAACATATGTTCTTCAATTCTGATGTAGTCCTATGTTGCTAAGGTTATATGGTCCTCCTTTCCCTTTGTCCTGAAGATGTCCTGGATTTCTCTCTTTTTACAAGTCCTTTTCATAAAAAGATGTCCAGCTTTCCTAGTGTCACTTTTTGCAGTCACTTCCCCAGTTCTTAATATTCAGTCAAAATATCAAGACAAATAAAGAATGGGCAGGGTGCTGGTGGGTGGTGGGTGGTGGGTGGTGGCAGCGGCGGCGGTGGCGGCGGCGGCGGCAGTGGTGGCGGTGGTGGTGGTGGTGGTGGTGGTGGGTGGTAGTATTGAAGAAATTTAGAACCATCAAGTTTAGCAGAGAGGCATCCTAGTCAAATAAAGCCACTTTAAATTCCTACATGAATTTACAAAACCAAAAATCATTTTTACATAAAAAATAAAACCTAGGCTGCTTCTAGCAAAAATCCCCTAGTTCTACACATAAAGAGCCAACAGGTGCTTATCAGTAAAATTGGAAAGGTGATGAATATATATGTGAACAGATTAAGTCCAGAGTAGAGTGGATTTCATCACAGAAACTAGATTGAGCTGATTCTTTGTGGAAAGTAGTCTCCCTCCTTTGTTCCCCAAATGCATATAGTGGAATGCTTCCCCTTCTGCAAAAAAATCAGATGTGTCACCAACCACCACAACAAAAAAATTATGTTGAGTTTTTGGTTTCAAACCCTGAGATTATCAGGTAAAGGTCATATGTTGATTCTTTCATGAGTCTTTGCTCTGTTTCATGTCCAAATACTCTTTCCCCAGCAGCCCCTGCTGTAAATTCTACCCATGGTTATAAGTAAGCAGATGAGTGAAAGACCATAATTACCCAAGGGGAAAACAAAGAAACAAAAACCTTGAAACACGCATCTTATCACTGGTAGACCAGAAGTACAAGTTCCATATGTGGATGCTGAATAAGTCCTGGTGTTACAAACACAAGAAATCAATAAGCCCTAGTTACTAAGATTATGTATAATATCTCAAAGATACTTTATTATGCAAAGCAGTTGAATTTTTTTTCTTTTAAGGACACATACACAAAGGTTACTGGATTTTATTTTACAAAATAAAAACTGAATGGAATAGTTCATTGTGATTTCATATATACATGTATATGTACATATATATATATATATAGTATGTGTGTATTTATGTGTATTGTGTATGTATAGATGTACATATGCATATATATGCATACATATGTATATGTATTGAAAAATATGTGTGTATATACATACACACATATAAAATTAATGCTGTGGCCCAAGGTATAAGGTAGAAATAAGACTAGTACTCAACATTTTTTCTAGTCATGACATTTACCTGTCAGCCATCTCATTCTACTTCATCATTTTCTTTCTTGGATGCCTCCAAATTGCAAGATCAAGTCTGCCTAGGAAGTATTCCTATAGCATTCTCTGCTTCCAGTAAAACAGAGAATACCCAGGAAATGGAGGAGGCATCATAGATCCTGATCACTCATATTTGAAATTTTCTTGTAATATCTTACATACTCGCTTTTGTGGTTTGTTTTTAATGAGGGAAAACATGATAACATAACCTTGTTTGGCATTGGGAAAACAGAGAAGGAAATGTAATCTAATGTTTTATTTTACTATGTAAAATGACTTGTATATTTTTTTTCCTGTGAAATTAGAAGTTCCATGAAGCTTATGAAAACCAAAATGACATAGTAAGAGGATGTGGGGCAAGGGAAACTGACCAAAATTTTCAGGTATTTGATGGCATTTTATGTCAAATATCAACTAGACTTGTTCTGCTTGGAACCAGGAGATGGAAAAATTATTTAAAGGATGTAGTAGGCTTTCAGTTACAAGAAGTCCCCCATTGCCCTCCCCTTTGTGTTTATTAATTTATTTTTAGTTTTTGACATTCACTTTTATAACATTTAGAATTCTAAATCCCCCCTTTTACTTCTCTCTCCCCCCAACAGTGTGCAATCTGATATAGGCTATACAGTTATGATCATATTAAACATATTTCTGCGTAGACGTGTTGTGAAAGAAGAATCAGAACAAAAGGGAAAAGTTGTGAGAAAGAAAAAGAGAGAGAAAATGGTGTGCTTCAATCTGTGTTCAGTGTCCATAAGTCTTTCTCTCTCTGGATGTGGGTAGCATTTTCCATAATGGGTCTTTTGGAATTGTCTTAGATCGTTGTATTGTTGATAAGAGCCAGCTCTAACAAAGCTGTTCTCAGTGTTGCTGTTATTGTGTACAATGTTCTCCTGGCTCTGCTCGCTTCCCTCAGCTTCAGTTCCTGCAAATCTTTCCAGGTTTTTCTGAAATCTGCCTGCTCATCATTTCTCATGGAACAATAGTATTCTATTACATTCATATGCCACAATTTGTTCAGCCATTCCCCAACTGATGTCCATCCCTTCAGTTTCCAATTCTTTGCTACCACAAATAGAGCTGCTATAAATAATTTTGCACATGTGGGTCGTTTTCCCTTTTTTATGATCTCTTTGGGATTCAGACCTTCACTAGAAGTTTTTAAGCAGATACTAAGAAACCACTTATTGGAAATGTTATGGAAGGTATTGTAGGTTAAGTGTAAACTTGTCATAAGATCATAGATTTAAAATTAGAAGAGACAATATACATCAGCTAGTCTGCTACCACCCACTTACAGAGTTGAGAAAATGAAGCCCAGAGAGTTTAAATTTCTTGCTCAAAGTCAGGCAGATATTGAAGGTAATATTTGAACCCAGGTCCTCTGGCTCTAAATCTAGAACTCTTTCTGTTTCATCTAAACAAATATATATACATATATGCATATATATGTATACACACACATATATATATACATATATATACATATGTACACACACATACATATAGAGGTGATAGATACATATGTGAACAGATTAAATCCAGAGTAGAGTGGATTCCATCACAGAAACTAGACTGAGCTGATTCTTTGTTGTCTCCCTCATATCATATATATGATATTTAAGTTGTTTTTTTTTTCCCCAAATGGTTAGCATTAGTCCAGAATTCGCAATTTTATTAGGGGATATAATATTCTATTCTGTGACTATTTATCAAACATCTATTATATTCACTTATCATAAGGGATGAGGTTTTCTTTCCTTTGTTTTTTTAAATGGTCACTACCTTTAGTTTTGTCCTAGCCCATCTCAATTTGCCAATTTTTCTTCTGGTTTCCAATGTCTTGAATTGTTTTCTTATACCACAGTAAGAAAATTTATTTCAAGTACCTCGTCTAATTTCCTTTTAAAATACCTAGTTATTTTCCTTCTCTTAAATAACTAATGTTTCTTTGGTTCAATGGTCTTAATTAAAGTAATATATCCATATGCATTATGAACAGTACAGGATTATAATTGTTAGACTAGCCAACCATACCTCATTTATAAACAGTCAGGAGCATTTAATATCTTGAAATGTTTCTACATATCAGTAAGTTTTTTCTGACTGGTGAAGAAATGTATTATTTGGAGCAAAATAATCCAAGATAGACTTTTGATTTCTCAGAAATACAATTAACAGTCAAAAACGTACATGTCATATACTCAAAACAAACATGGTTTTCTTAATTTTCCTGGATATACAGATGTTCTTTATATGTCCCTGCTGATTGGTGCGGTCTCAAATTATGAAATGTATTTGAAGGAAAGAATCCACGGTGCTTTTTTCGTTTCCTCCAAATGTTATTCTCCCCTTCCCCAATTACTTAATGTGTCTTCTGCATTTTTCCTGTATTTGCATATTTGTGATTGAAAGAAAAAGTGAGCTGGTGTTCTGTGACTCAAAGATTCAGAGTAGGTACTCAAATGCATTGGCAGAAGGGATTTCCTCATCAGAAATTCTTTACATCTATGAAATTATAGGTCTGGTATAAAAACAAAGTAATTAAAATATTTCCTAGGAACACGTGTCTCTCCATTAGAAAATAAGGGCCTTGAGGATAGGGGTTATATCACTTTATTGTCATTTGCCGTGCCTAGAATCATATTTAAAATAAAGCAAATATCCAAAAAATATTTATTGGTTGTTGGATTCATTGATAGATTCTTGCTTGAACTGAACCCCTGTAGAAAGTGATCATGCCTGTTATTATCTTGTTCATTCATATCTTTCTGTTTATTGGGTTATAACAGCAAGTACCCTAGCATACCCAGAATGGCTGCTATCACAGGTTCTTTGATCTGCTTTTCTAAAAGAAAGCAACTCAAAAGGAGTAAACAATCTTACTTTAATCAAACATATATATCATTCACTTAGTTCAGGGGAAAAAGTCAAACAGAAGTTACAAGTTGACCAAAAAAAAAATACAGAGAAAATAACACAATTTGACAGACCAACAGACAGGGCTTCTAGCTTTCTGACCGTTACATACAGACATAGTTACCAGAGAGAGAAGCAACAAACATCTGGGTTTTCAAAGACAAGGGGCTCAATAGCTACCCAGAGTCTGTCTGGACAAATCACATAACTCTTCCCATAAGTGAGTCCCAAAGCACAACCCCACCTCAGAGTGTAAATATACGCTTCTTCAGGGTTAGAGGACACAACAACCTTTGTGACTCACTGCCTAATTACAAAGTAATAAAAGGTGTGTGCCTTCCTGAAAACCAAGCCTCCCCCCAATCATGCCCCTGCTGTTAAGTTTCACTTGAGGCCTATTAAGGGCCAGGGAAGATCTTCAAATTCCCTTACCATACAGTGGTCTCCCCTTAATAGACTAAAAGCTACTTTGTATTTTGGGTTTTATATAGTTGTATATTGTTGGGTGACTTTCACAAGAGAGTCCCTGGAAAGGGGTAAATAAAAGGGAGAGAATGGTCTGGTGTCTACATGCTTCTTCTGTTACATGTGCCAGTTCTAGTGTAGTTGGGTTATATGGGGAGGTACACATATGGGAATGGAGTCATGGTACAGGGTGTACTAGTTGGGGATTATGCATATTGAGGCTTGTACCTCAACCAATTTTTAATGAGCTAAAGATAATACGAATTACGCAAATATGTATATTTGCTTTGATCTTTTTGGTTCAGGTAAGTATTACTAACCCTCAGGATTCTCTCTGTTTCTCCTGGTCATGTGGATCCAATGTTCCCTCATTCCATAATCTTTTTTTTTTCCCCTACATTGTGATTTACAGCTAGACTCCAATTAGGGTGAATAATGAACCCTGAAGTGGTCACACATAATTGAATTTGCACTATCCAAAGTAATAATTACATACTATATAATGGTGTAATATATAACTTGTCAACCTAAAATAAAGCCTACCAAAGTAGCAACAAGTAGGGTCTTTAAGTGAGGGGAGGGAATTGTAATTCAAGATTCCAGCAGCACCAAAGTGCTGGAATGCCCAGGAGGGACAGAAGGGATACTTCACTTGGGAGGGAGTCTCATGGAAAACACAGCTGTTACATAAGTTGTTTGCAAAATAGCTGAAATTCCATAGAGAAGACTGGGGAGGCTCAGGAACCACTCATATTTCATCAAAACAGCAGATTCCAGGTATAGCAACAGGAGTTTCCAAAGAGACTAGAAGACCAATTTTGACTGTTTTGAACCTGTTCCAGTAATGTAGTCTGGGTCAAGCAGTCCCTCTCCTGGCTATATTGAATTCACTACATGTGTGGATTTGGTGCCAGTCCAGTGAAAATAGACAGCACATATTTGAATAATGTGGCCACTTCTGGGAAATTCAGTATTTGCCCAAATTAGATGCATTATTTGTCTTCTAGATTCTTCTCCTATTTTAGATTCCATGTTACCTTGAACTTGATCACTT
>CM053582.1:525565857-525604276 GCA_028627135.1 Pseudochirops cupreus | reverse complement strand
AATAGTAAGGTCATTGAATCTCAAAGATATATTGCAAATTGTTGATTGATATTATGGAGATCTTAGAAGGTAAATCCTATTATTCATTTTAAAATCATGATAAGGCACCAGGTAAAGGCCAAAATAACAAAGAAATTTGAGGGTATTTTTGTAGCACATGTTTGCATCCACACATGAGAATTCTCCTGGCTTCATGAAATAGTCTTCAAATTTAGAAAACTGCTCCTTACTTTGTAACAATATTTGAGTATGTTTGCTGAGGGGATTTCCCCTGGGGAATACCTCCAGAGAAAATCATGTTCTCCAAAAAACAAAAAGAAAGAAAAAGGATTATTTTTAAAGAGGAAGCTTAGCTGTGGGTTATATTCTTAGTGTCCATGTGGTTGTTTAACAACTTTTGAGGAAAATCCTTGAGATATAAAGTGACAAGTTTGAAAACTTGAAGGGAACTTAGAGAAAATCTAAGGGTCAGATGATCATTTTTTTTTTACTGAACAAAGTGACACCCAAGGTCATACAAGGGGCTCAATCTTGTTATCATGTAAACACCATCTCTATCAATAGGATAATATGTGATATCTGTGGAGGATACTATACGCTCTTTTTGTTTATTTTTGCAATACTGGAAACTCCTGATTGTCTTCCCTTTTTTAAAACATGGATTTCATTTCTTCTCCCTCACCTAATTACCATTAAATTAAATTGTTTTGTACTGAGATATTTTCATGGGTTTTTTCCCCCTAACTAGTCACAGCAAGTTGAGCATTGTAAATTGGAGGGATGTCCTCAGTTTCCATAGCAACCAACACATGCTTTACCCATCTTCTTATAAAAAGTTAGAGACAATTCCACCAAAAAAAGTAAGGGCCAATAAAGAGTTAATCACAAAATGGCCATAATAAGCTTTAGGGGCATATTACTCTGATTGCCATTGCAAGCCATCAATAATTTGGTCCATTAATGCAAATAGAACATGTCCTTGAGACATAGTCAAATGAAATGTGGAGGAAACTTAATTTGGCTCCCCCCTCACCTCTGTTATCTAACCCCTCAATGACTAGATTATTGAATCATTTTTAAAAATTAAATTTTAATGGCCACTTAAATGTTAAAGTCACTCGTATTGCTTTACAATTTGATTCAAATCTGAAAGCATTCTGCCTTCGTAGCCTTTGTGGTTCAACGGTGACTCTGACTTGAGGCACAGGTTAATCTAATCCTAGATGATTATCTATTTCTTCATTCTGATATTGGACTTTAGACGAAAAAAATGTAAATATGCTAATCAAGCATTTATTAAATTCTTTCTATATGCCAGTCATTAGGTTAGGCACTTTTGAAACCAGTTTAGCAGAGGTGCTTTCATTTTGAAAATTTGCTTGGGTGAGGTAACCACAAAATCTGCTTTTTGTGTCCAGGAAGACAATATCCAAACCAAAGAAATCTGTTTGACCTTAATGACTTTTGCAAATGCTTGTTTTCACTTTTAGTTCAGCAACCATGGAATGTCTCACTTTAGGTGCTTGAGGAAATATGGACCACATTAGGCATCCTTATACTAACTGCCCCTATATGTGGTGTTTCTGTTGCCCTTTTGATAGATGCATAATCCGATTTATGTTACTGGAAAACTTGAAGAGTTTTGTAACAGTTGTCTCCCAAACTAATCAGATTGCCTAATAAAGCATTGGAGAAAAAGCATCTGCTAACCAAAATTATTGTTGTTTAGTCATTTCTGACACTTCATGACCTCATTTGGGGTTTTCTTGTCAAAGATTCTAGAATGGTTTGCCATTTTCTTTGCTAACTCAGTTTACAAATGAGGAAACTGAGACAAACAGGTTAAAGTGTCCTACCCAGGATCACATAGCAACTAAGTATCTGAGGCCAGTTTTGAAATCAGAAAGAGAAGTCTTTCTGACTCTAGGTCCTGTGCTCTAACCAGTGATCCACTTAGTTGTCCCACAGGGATTGTAGAAGAGAGAAATGGAAGACAAGGAAAAAGGGATAATATTAAGCATACTCTCTACCTCTCATAGGTGACTCATCAGATAGAGCATTGGCCATGAAATCAAATCCTGTCAGGCATTTTTTTTTCTTTGTCCTTCATTCTCAAATAGGACCATGACATCAGGGAAGTGATACTGTAACATGCAAGTGAATTGGATTTAAGTGAGGCAGAGCTGTGCAAAGTCACCAACCTCACTTTCTCCTCTGGAGCCATCTGGGTCTAGTGGCAAGATACAGAGCAGGATGACTGGAGAGGGCCCAGGTACAGTGGAAGCATCAGAGTTAGTGAGGAGTTGGCGAGGGTGTCCCTTAACTTCTCTTACCTCAGTTTCCCCAGCCATAAACTGAGGGTATTAGGATTACCCATAGCACTTGTGGTCTGAATAAAATGAGATAATGTGTGTAAAGCACTTTACAAGCATCATAAGGGGTAACCATTATTTAAATATTAACTCATCCTGTATAAATATATGCTATCATTATACCAACTGGGTATCTTAAGTAATGCAATTATCTCCCCAATCTTAAAGTTTGTGAGGCCAAAGATTATCTTTTGCCTATTGTTGTATGGCTAGCTCTTAGCACAGTGTCCATAATAGGTGCTCAATAAGAGTTTATTAATGATTGCTCATTGATTAATACTAAAAGTATTTTTTTCCCTTTCATTTGACGCAGACATTTTACAAATAAAAGTCCAGGAGACCCATTTCTTCCTTGGTCAAAAGAAATTAATCACTCTTATTCTATGATTATAATCATTAAACCAATAGCATCAATAAGGCCTCAGAGACTTTACAAAGTGTAAAGAAAACAGTAGGTTTTAAACAACTCTTGCATTCTGATTATAAGAAAGAGACTAGCAAAGTCAAAGTATTCATATTAATCAGTGGCTGTGCTTTGAGTCAAAGTTGTTTTCCATTCACATTAACTTCAAAAAAAAAAAGGAAAAGGTTATTACTGCTCTGGAGTTAATTAGAATATCTAATTAAAGTTATTTTGAAGAGGAAAACAGCCATTCCTAATATAATAGTAATTATTAATCTGAAAATTAAGCAAAAATCTCATTTTTCATTAGATTAAAAAGAACTATGTTTTAAATTAAATTCTTACTAAGGAAAAACAAAGAGGAGCCAAGTTTATTTCCATAAGAGGTTGGTGAGTATGAAAAAAAAGTTAAAACATTACTTTGGATGTTGTAAATATTGACTCTAAAAATATATACAAATTACTTGGCTTGACATTTTAAAGTCCTCCACAGTTGGAGTCCCATCCATCTTTCTAGATTTATTTGATAGCAGTCACCTGTTTGTCTTCTACACCTCCAGCAAATGATGAAACTGGCTATTTCCCTAATGTAAAGTGTCATCCCTTATCTTTGCAACTTTGTACAGATTTTCCATTTTGGACTTCACTCTCTCCTTCCCTCTTTCTTTTAGAATCCTTACCTCTCCTCAAAGCTCAACGTAGTTGCCAACTATCACCTACATAAATCTGTACATTCTTTTTCACTCCTCTATCCAGAATTCTGTCCCTCCTGAAATGCTCTTTTAGTTATATGTGTATATAGCCTTAGAATAATAGAATCATTTCTATCACTTGTCCAGATTAAATGAAAAAAACATGTAAGGAACTTTGCAAAACTTAGGTAAATGTTACATCTTGTCTGTAAATTGTAAAATGATTGGAAGTTTGTCTTTGTACCTCTCAAACCTATCATAGTACATGGATCATGTGGTAGTAAGCACCAAAATGTTCTACATAGTAGTAAAATTTCAGATCAAAATGACAAGAGAAAAGGTGGAATATTTTTAAACAAAATATTATTTTTGTAATTTTGAAAATGATATTTTCTTTTATTAGGTAAGTAACACTTCTGGGCTCACTTCTGTTGCACATCCTTGGGCACATGAATGCACGTACACACACAGACACACAAATGTGTTTGAAATTAAAGGTCTCAGTCCCTTCAGAAACATTTCAGATAAATTATGTGTCTTATTTTCTTGTAAACATTTTTTGTTGCATGTGTGGCTATGTTTATAAGGGGAGTAAGTGTTCACTGAGGAACAAGATGATTTCCCTAAAGTTCTTTGAAATAATAAAAAAAAATGGTCAAACTATTAGAAGCAATGATTCTAAATCCTGGTTTTATTAAATGTGTTGTAACTACCACCAAATCATGTTTACTGTTCAATCTATCATTTTTCACTTCTTCTTTGCTTTCTGAATTTCATATTTTCTCAAGTTGAAATGTTACAAATCGAATACCTCAAGACCTCCACGGACGATTTCCAAATCAAGTTGGGGAATGGAAATTCAGGGTCATATGCAAGAGGGAGGGGCTTTCTATTTGAGTCCTGACACATATGAGTGAAAGATATTCCCCCCCCCCCCACAGGTTTTATTTATTTGGTCTATGGTATACATTAGAGCAGTGGTTCTCAACCTTCCTAATGCCATGACCCTTTAATACTTGTATATGGGCATATCTGCATGTGGGTGGACCCTCCTGGAGACAGATAGAGGAGTGGTGTCTCAGTTTCTAAGACCACTGGAAATATGTGATGTGACAAAACAGAAAAATGATTCATTTTGGAGAAGATGTGGGAAAATTGGAACACATTCATTCTTGGTGGAGTTATCCAGCCATTCTGGAGAGTGATTGGAACTATGTCTCAAAGACTATAAAAATGTGCATCTCCTTTGACCCAGCAATACCACTTCTAGGGTTAAATACCAAAGATATCACAAAAATGAGAAAAGGACCCATTTGTACAAATATATTTATAACACCTCTTTTTGTGGTAGCTAAGAACTGGAAATTGAGGGGATGGCCATCAGTTGGGGAATGAATGAACAAGTTGTCATATAGTAGATATAAGAAATGATGGACAGGCAGACTTCAGAAAAACATGGAAAGATTTATATGAACTGAAGCTGAGTGAAGTGAGCAGAATCAGGAGAACATTGTAAATAGTGACAGTCACATTGTTCAATGACTGACTTTGATAGACTTAGATCTCCTTAGCAATGCAATGACCTAAAACAACTCTAAAAGACTTATGATAGAAAATGTCATCCACATCCAGAGAAAGGACTATGGAGTGTGAATGTAGATTGAAGCATCCTATTTGCCATCTTTCTTCTGTTTTTTTTTTCTTTCTCAATGTTCCTCCCATTCATTCTAATTCTTCTATACATCATGACTAATTTGAAAATATGTGTAATACGAATGTATCTGTAGAACCTATACAAGATTGCACTGTTGGGGAGAGGGAAGGGAGGCAGGTGGAGAAAATCCAAAAAAAAATTGTAGAAGTTAATGTTGAAAACTAAAAATAAATAAATTGATTCATAAAAAATAGATCTAGTATCACAGACATTAGAAAAAAACTTATGCATATATATTACAATGTGTGCAACAAAGAAAGAAGGAATATATTGAAATATGTAAGGTTATTCTTAAATATTTCCAAAACTTTTGTAATAAGCATTGTTATTATAGTTGTGAGCATTCGTATATCATGCTAAGGCTTACAAAATACTTTCTTTACAATAATCTTATAAGATAAGTCACGAAACTAATTTTCCCATTTTATAGATAGAGAAAACCAAGGTTCAGAAAACTTAAGTGAGTTACCCAGGTTCAAACATCTGGGTGGCCCTGTGGTTAGAGATCTGGAATTAGGAAAACCTGAGGCCAAATCTCTCCTCAACCACTTACTGGCTGTGACCAGGAAAGTCACAGCCTCTGTTTGCTTTGGGTTTCTCATCTGCAAAATATGAATAATAATAGTCCCTCCCTCCCAAGGTTGTTGTGAATATCAAAATGAGCTGATATTTCTAAAGTACTTAGCACGCTTTAAATTTTTGATAATTTTATAATTATTTATAAATTATTTATAAAATTATTATTATTATTATTATTATCATGATCATTCACTTTTTTTGTTTTGGAGAGGGAAAGGCAAGGCAATTGGAGTTAAGTGACTTGCCTAAGGCCACACAACTAGTAAGTGAGTCCTGTCTGAGGCCAGATTTGAACTCAGGTCCTCCTGACTCTAGGGTCAGTGTTGTATTCACTGTGCCACCTAGCTGCCCCGATCATAATCATTTTCAAATACACAATTCAAACCCAGGTCTCTTGACTCCCAAGTTGAGTACTCTTTATACTATACCACCTTGCCTTATTCTGTTGCAACTGTGTTCATGTTAAATGGTATGTATCTTTTAATAGGAAGGAGTAGAGTCAGGGAGGTGGTAGAGTGGAAAAAACATTAGGTGTAGAGTCAAAAAGAACTGAGTTCAAACCCTGCCACAGACAATTACTAGTTGTGTGACCCACGACATGTCACTTTAACTCTGTTTGCCTTGGTTTCCTCATCTATAAAATCAGTACAACGATAGCAGCTACCTCCCAGAGTTGTTGTAAGGATTAAATGAGATAATGTTTATACAGTTCTTTGCATAGCTCCTGACACACAGTAGGTGCTTTATAAATGCTATTATCATTCAGATGACAGGGGCCATGGGGATCCTGGATATATCATTTTGATAATTAATTGGGAAGTGGTAATGTTTAAAGTATAAAAGTATAAAGTATAAAGCATAAAAACAAAAACCAAAACAAGCTTGTCTAAAACCAGGAGAGAGGGTGTGATAATTCTCTTTCAAAGCTTACCTTCTATGTTTTCTGAGGGGTGTGTGGAAGAGCAAGGGAAGAACTGGAAGAAATGGGCAGAAGTTGTGAAGTAGCAGATTTGTATTCAGTGTAAAGTAAAACTTCCTTACAATCAGAGTTACACAAAAGAAAAATAGGCTGCCTCTAGAAATAGTGACTTCTGCCTCACTTCTAGTCTTTAAATGTGGGCTGGTTGATTACCTGTCAAATTTAGGGATTCCTGTTTAGGTACAGACTGGCCTAGATGCCACTTGAAGTCTCATCCAGTTCTAATATCCTGTGATTTTGTATTTCTTTAATATAATATTATTAAAATCTTTTTCACAATGTCTTCAGATGGGTTATCAGATCTCTTTGAAAATGACCAGAATGTTAAAGGACAAAAAAAAGGTTTGAATGTGTTGAAAATTCATTCATTCTTTAATTCATTATAACCTTTGTCATCTTTAAAGGTAACTTTAGAACTTGATGCCTCTTGGATGGAACAAATGAATTTCAGTCCAAAAGTCTGGTTCAACGATGTGCATTGCAAAGATTCAAACAATTTTTTTTTAAATCTTTGAAAGACTTCTTCCATTGTAGAGATAGGAAGCCATTAAATCTAACCCAGCAGAGTGAGGATTCAGCAAATAAATTGAAAGATAAGGAATTGAAATATGAACTGCATATCAAATGTCGGACTTATAAAGCTTTTGAAAACAAATGTTTCATAGGTTATATGTAGATTTATGTATGAGTTTCTGTGTGTTTGGTACATATTGGGGAATGACCAAATAAAAAGTAGCTCAGATAGTATTGAATGAAAAGAAATTTAGCTGACTTGAGGATAAGGAATTGAGGACTAAGATATCTGCATTTTTCAGCTTTAAAAATCAATAGTGAAGTGATATGAGGACACTCTCCTCTGAGATGTTACTGTTACAAAACATCCTCAGTTCAATGCACAATCTGCTTCCCAAATGAGTTTTCTTCATGAATCCCATCAAAATAATCAAATCCCAGATATCAGGTCATTTTTTCCCCCATAGCATAAATCAGAAGGATAGTGCAACTATGCTGCTGTAGTAGACAGCGTAGACTCTGCTTACAGAGAAATTTCTCAGCTCCCATTTTAATGCTCACATTTTCTTTGACCTTGAAACCAGAGGCCTTGCTTCACTGGCTTTTCATATTTTGAGTTTGCTACCTTGACTCCACATTGTGAGTCCTTTTCTCTTCAACTCTTTTCTGGAAGAAGCTATAAAAGTACAACTTCCTTCCTTCCTTCTTTTCTTTCTTTTTTTTTTTTTTTTGGAATAAGCCCGTGCTAACTTTTGCCCCACCCTACCCTAGGATTTTGCAACTAAAGACTACAGCAGGTGGGGTGGAGCCAATATGGCAGAGTAGAAGCAGGGACTTTTCTGAACTCCCACTCCAACCACTTCCAATACTTGTAAAAAAAAAATTACTCTAAACAAATTTTAGTAAAAGCCACAAAGTGACAGAGAGAAACAAATCTCTTGCTGAAGGCAGCCTGGCAGGCCAACAGGAAGGGTCTATCAAACTGAATTGGGAGCCCAGCCCAGCCGCACTTGAGCCACTTGACCCCAACCAGCAGCCCAGAACAGCCAGAGCAGACTTCAAGAGAATGAATTGCCCACAGCTGTGGCAATTTCCAGACTTTTCTTTTTTTGTTTGTTTGTTTTTGGTTTTTGGAGGGGGGAAAGGAAAGGCAATTGGAGTGAAGTGACTTGCCCAAGGTCACACAGCTAGGGTTGTTTTTTTTTTACACTAAGTGTCTGAGGTCATATTTGAACTCAGGTCCTCCTGACTCCAGGGCTGATGCTCTATTCACTGCGCCACCTAGCTGCCCTGATTTCCAGACTTTTCAACATATAAACACCAAAGAAAAAGTAAAAGATCAGTGGAGAACTCTGTTGGAACTGAGTGAGAGAGAGTGGTGTGGCCCCTGCCCTTGGGGCAAGAGGTGGCAAAGGTATTGAGGCTACAGGCAACATCCTATGGCCACCTCCAGAGCTCCTGGCCTGCAAATTGCAGGGGGGCCAAGCAACCATTCAAAGAGTAATCACTCTTGCTTTGACCTGGTTTGATCTGGGTCTCAGTCTTGATCAGTGGTCTTGGGGTGTGTGGCCAGTGTGCCAGAACTTGTGGTGGCTGTAGAGAGGGTGCCCTCCTCATAGCTCTGAAAGCAGCTCTGACACAGCTTTGAAAACCCCAGCAATTTGGAACACAGCTCTCTGTACTCTACAAGCAGAGTTCTACTGTGGCAAAGAGATCAAAAGTCAAGTAATTGGCTGGCAAGATGAGCAAGCAGAGGAAGCACAATCAGACACACAGAATCTTTTTGGGGGGACAAAAAGGATCAAAACACAGAACCAGAAGAAGACAGTGAAGTCAAAATTCCTGTATCAAAAGCTTCCAAGAAAAATATGAACTGGAGGAGCTCAAGAAGGATTTTGAAAATCAAGTAAGAGAAGTAGGAGCTAGAATTAAAACCAAGAATCACCTACCCAGCAAAACTAAGTATTATGTCTCAGGGGAAAATATGGTCATTCAATGAAATAGAGTACTTTAAAGTATTCTTTATGAAAAAAACCAGCTGAAAAGAAAATGGGACTTTCACATACAAGAAGTAAAAGAAGCATGAGAAGGTAAAACAGGAAAAAGAAATCATAAAGAATTTATTAAAGATGAAGTATTTACATTCCTACATGGAAAAATGATAATTGTAACTCATGAAACTTTTCTCAGTATGAAGATAGTTGAAGGGAATATATACGTACATATGTGTGTATGTAGACATACATAAATATGTATGCTTAGGAGGCTGTATGTGTATATAAATACATATGTGAGTGTGTGTCTATGTGTGTACATGCATACATAGACAGAGGTCACAAGATCAGTTGAATAGGAAAGGATGATATCTAAAAATAAAATTAAGAGGTGAGAGAGAAATATATTGGGAGAAAGAGAAAGGGAGAGGTAGAATAGAGTAAATTATCTCATATAAAAGAGGCAAGAGAAAACTGTTACAATAGAGGGGAAGAGCAGGAAGATGAAAGGGAAAGGGTCAACCTTACTCTTATTGAGTTTGGCTCAAGGCAGGAATGACATACATACTCAATTGGGTATCTTACCCTGCAGGAAAGTAAGGGGGAAGGGGACAAGAGGGAGATGATAGAAGGGAGGGCAGATTGGGGGAGAGGGTAGTTAGAAGGAAACACTTTTGAAAAGGGACAGGGTCAAAGTAGAATATAAAATAAGTGGGGGTGGGATAGGACGGAGGAAAATGTATTTAGTCTTTCATTAAGTAACTACAATGGAAACGTTTTGCATAGCTACACATATACAATCTGTAGTGAAATTCTTGCTTCCCAGTGAGAGTGGGTGAGGTGGGAAGAAGGGAAAGAATCTGGAAATCAAAGTTTTAAAAACAAATGTTAAAAAAAATACTTTTTTTCTACATCCAAATGGGAAATAAGATATACAGGCACTGGGGTAAAGAAATCCATCTTGCCCTACTAGAAAGTTAGGGGAGGTATGGGGGAGAATGTAAGAAAAAACATATTGGAGGAAGGGGTATTCAGTAGGCTTGTTCTCTTGGGGTGGGGGTAGGGCAAAGTCAGAGAGAAAATTTGTAACTCAAAATCTTGTGGAAATGAATGTTGAAAACTAAAAATAAATAAATATATTTTTAAAACACTACGGGGACTTGAATTGAATAGCAAGAAGTGAAAATTATAAAAAAAGTTACAAAAAAGCCTCAGGAACAATCTAATTTTCCATGCAAATGTCTATTGGTCTAAACCCTAAATCCTCTTAGTTTCACATTGTTGACTAATTCAATCTGTCTTCCCCCAGCATTATATCTACCCATTTCTTCTTTTGATTCAATATACGATCAAGTTTTGTTGTGGGGTATGTATTTAGCTTTCTAAACCTTTTTTGGATTCTTTTCTCCTTTTTACTTCTAAAGTTTCTTTTTTCAGTGTCAGACTATCTGGATCAAGGAAGGTGCTTTCTCCGTAAGATTCCTCCTGTATACTCCAGACAGTTAAGCAATTTCAACTACCTTCCTGATCCCCCGTCTCCATTTTCAGTCTCAATTTTGCCTAGGCCTTAGAAGTCTGACCTCCTCCTTGGGTGTCTGGGCCTTACAAAGTGAAACACCAATTGACTCTACTTTCCATGTAGTAGCAGGATAAATTTGCAATGGATAGAATACTTCTCCTTCCCTCAGGAATTTAGGGGATAATTGTGAAGGGTTAGAGTTTCTAATGCTGGGATTCACAGAATCCATTCAGTGTACTCATTTTAATCAGTCAGGGAATTTCCTGAAAACATATAGCAAGAACTGTGGTTACAAAAGATTCTTCCCAAAATGGGGCACACATTCTCCTTCTCCACCCAGACACATACACTCCTTAGGGAAAGTGTAATCAAATTTAACATGTAAAAGTATGTATCAGCAAGCACCCCAGCATACCCAGGATGGCTGCTAGCACAGGTCTTAGATGTGCTTTTCTAAAGGAAAGCAACTCAAAATGGGTTAATAGTCAAACATGTCAATCAAACATATATCATTTACCTAGTTCAGGTAAAAAAGTCAGCAGCCTGAACTTCAGAGAATGCAAACAGAATACAAGCAGAAGTTACAAGCAAAAGTTACAAGCAGACAAAGAAACAGATCAGCAGATGGGCTTCCAACCGTCTCACAATTACATCCATACCTAGTCAGTTGCCAGAGAGGGAAGCACCAACATCTGGGTTTTTCAAAGCTGGGGGGCTCAACAGCTTCCCAGAGTCTCATCTGGCCAAATCACAAAACTCTTTCCAAAGTGAGCCTCAAAGCAAAATCACATATCAGGGTATATATAGCCTTCTCCTAAATCAGAGAATGTCACAGCCCTCTTGACCCACTGCCCAATCACAAAGTAATAAGGCGTGGGCATTCCTGAAGAACAAGCCTCCTGCCACAGGCTCCATGTGACCACATTCAGCCTATTAGGGGGCAGAGTACACTTTCAAATCAGGGAAGGTTCTCAGATGCACTTAAGCCTATCAAAGAGCCTAGGGGCAGGGAAGATCTTCAGATTCCCATAACAAAGTACTAGTTTATAAAGCATATAGGTGCAAAATTTTGTCTAAAATGCTGTCTCAAGGAGTCCTTTCCTCCCTTTGTGGAATCATCATGAAGATTCCTTAAGGTATAATTATCTAAGAATTGTTCCTTTTGTTGAGTGCATAACTTTTCTCTAACAGATTTGTGAAGCCACTGTTCTTGGGTCATCATAGAACTTCAATTTGCAGACATTTGTTTGTTATCAGATTCTGCTGCCACCTCCAGTTGTTGGATGCCTTATCTCATTCTTTGAACTTCACAAGATTATGACTTGGTCACTTCCACTTCCAAATTCTCATTCTACAAAGATCATAAATGTATGTAATACAGACACTATGTGTTCATGAACACACGTGAGCTGGATGATAAATAAAGCAATTTATAGGAGTCTCTGCCTTGCTTTGCCACAAATAAGGAAAAGCATAAAAAGGGCTAGAGGAGGGAAAGATTGATTCTCTTTGATGTAAATTCACTGGACTCTTCTGATTTTTCCATTAATTAGAAGATTCCTTGTCCTTACACATTACCAGTGCCCCCTAGTCACTCATGACTAGAAATAGTCTCATCAAACCTCCAGCCATGATTGGATTGAAAAAAGGACAGGAAATATCTGCATGTGCTCTGGTTAACCCACTAGAAAAGTCAAATCTGAGCATGCTCTAATGCAGGAGTTATGCTTGAGTCCATAGACTCCCAAGATTAATGTGTACAGATTACAGGGATCTGTGAATATAATTGAGAAATAAAAATGGACATCTTTATTTTCGCTATCCTAAAACTGAAATTCATCATTTCCTTCAATTATGAATGTAAGCAACAAACCATTATCCTGAGAAGTTTTTCATAGACTTTACCAGACTGCCAAAAGGAGTCCATGATTATGGAGGATGGGGGGAGAGATATTAAGAAACCCTGATTTGAAAAAAAAACAAAACACCAAAAAACCAAAACTGGGCCTTCCTTGACCATTCTACCAATAACAAAAATCATTTTGAAATTGGCTTCCAAAGTTTTGTTCCAGGTTATTTCTATGTTGACTTTTTGCCTGTCTTTTTTAAGTTAACTAGAAATGTCACTAATCCTAACTTCCTTGTCTTGGTTGGTTGCCTTGCACATAATTCAAGCAATAATTTTAATGTTGGTTCTACCATTTAGATGTGTAGATTTTCATCTAGTCTTACATTTGGGCCCTGCTATTAACTTATTTTTAATTAGAGTCATCACCAAGCAAGGCACTACAATCTGTTCTGATATTTAATAGCAGGAGAGGTCTGAGGTACTTACAAATAACAAGAAATCTCAATTTCAGTACTCATAATCAGCAAGGAAACTAGTTTAATGTCCTGCAGAGAATGACCTATGTTTATTTTATGTAAGCAATCAATAAGTATTTTTTTTTATTTAGAGGCAATCAGGGTTAAGTGACTTGCTCAAGGTCACACAGTTAGTAAAGTGTCTGAGTTTGAATATAAACTAAGGTCCTCCTGACTCTTGGGCTGATGCTCTAGTAGTAGGTTAGATACTACACAGCCTAGCTGCCCTTATCAACAAGTATTTATGAATCAAGTACACATTTTTCATTTTTGCTAGAGGAAAAAATAAAGTGCTGAAAGAAAATTTCTAGTCTCTTGAACTCATTAGGAAAGACAAAGTCTTCCTCAGAGAACAGGGAAATACAGTCCAACAGTAAATCAAAGAGAGAATTAAGAAAGAAAAAAAAAACTCAAAGAAATCCGAAAAGAAAGGGGAAAGTGAAAGATTTGGACAATAGATTGTTTTCTTCAAAGGGCTACATTTTTGTTTTTATTTCAAAATAGATGTAGCCACCCATCATTCTGAAGGTGGGGAAATCCAAGTTTAAAGAGGTTATATGCTTTTCCCTTAGACAGATAAACAATATGCGGCAGAGCCAAGTTATCATCACTGTAACTCAGGAAATATAAGGCACAGATGGGCAAAGTAGAATTGAGAATGTGAACAAGAACAAAGGAATAATTGACTAATAAAATGATACCCAAAAGTGGGATTCAACTTTCTGAATCACAGTACAAGATGTATATTTGACATATTCTTGAGCAGGGGAAGATATTTCTAACAATGACTTGGAGATTTTTTGAACAAAGATTAATCTGATTAAAAGGAATATAAAGTGGAAGAGATGGAGGAGGGAAATTTTATCCATATTTGGCCATTGAATTAGATACATTAAAAGCAAAAGGTTAGACAAAAGACAAATAAGACTTGCTCAAAATTTCACAGTAAAGTTATGCCAAAGAAAGGAAGAGAGAGATGATACTCATGGGCTAAGGTACCCATATCCCAATGCTCAGGGTATAAATGACAAACCAATCTTAATGTTCATAGATAAATAGAATTTCATGAGTATTACTGAGACATCACTATTTTTAATGAAGCCATCACCATCCTTTTAGCATCTCAGGTTTGTTAGTTTGGCATTTCCCTCGAATTCCCATTCTCATTCACCCCACATGCATAATCGCTTGCCAAATCTTTCCATTCTTCCTTTATAACATCTATTTGATCTGAATCATCCTTCTCCTGGGGCTGTTCACACCTTGGTTCAGCCTCTTATGAACATTCTTCTAAATAATTTCACGTGCTTTCTTATTAGCATCTCTTCCTCCAGTTTCTCACTGCTCTGGTCTAGTCTACACCTTACCCATTGCAGGTGAAATAAGTTTCCTTAAATGTACTTCTAACCATGAGTATCCCTTACTTAACTGACTCTAATGACAACTCAATTGCTTCAAGTATAAACTATAAAATCCTCTATTTACTATTTATAGCCTTATAAAATCTGATCCCACCCTATTTTTCAAGCCTCATTGGACATTCATTCCTATTCCACATTTTGTGATGTGGCTTTCTCTTTCACTTGCCCGTAGTGTTTACCTGTCTCTTCACCTTTGACTTGTTGTCTCACATGCCTGGAATGTTCCTGGAAGATTCTCAATTCTGAATTCTCTGTGTCTGGAATTCTTCTTATATACATACACTGGCCTCCTGTCTCAGCCAACCCCCTCCTGCCACTTCAGGACAGGAGAAGAGCTCACACCTTCCTTACTTAGCCCTAAGTTATTAAGTGCTAAGTATCTGCTAAATTGATTGCTGTTACAACTTCTACCTTACCTCTGCCTCTTAACATCATTCTCCTCCTTTAAGATGCAGCTCAAGTCCCATATTCTGATAATAAAAGCTTTCCTTATTCCCCAAGATACTAGTGCCCTAACTCCCAAGTAACTTGTATTTAGTTACCTTTTAATAATTTAGTTATATCTGTGATATATTTATGCTATATATCTATATACACACATATATACATAAATATACATACACACATACATATCTCTATATAATACACACTATGTATGCATACATAATACATATGCATGTGCATATATTTTATATGTACTTGTCTTCCCCATTAGATTGTCAACCCATTCTTAGTAGGGATTTTTTCCTTCTCTATACTTGTATCACTAGTATAGCACCTGACATAGTTAATGTTTCATAAATACTTGTTGATTAGCAGAACACTTTAAGTCATTCCTTGAAAATAATAAGATATACAAAAAGGGAAACAGTTATATAGTAGGTGTGCTATTGGTATATCATGCCTCTGGAATATCTAAGGGAGGAAGCATTGTATGTTAGCCTCTGGGTGAGGATAAGAGAGGGAAGTGGAGATTATATCATGAGGGGATCTTGCTAGAGGCAGTAAAGCTAGCTGGAGGCATGGGTGACAAGTCCCTGATTCAGATCACAAAGCTTTCAAAGAGGTGCAATGTAGATGTGAAGGGGAAATTTAATGGTTGGAACATCTGCTGCAAGTCTTTATCTAGAAAAGAAAAGAAAGAAACTGAGAAGTATTCTACATTTGCATGGCAGCTAATTCCATTTTATAGGAAGCAGTAAGGGAAAATTCTATTATTGATTTAATTTTGTCTACTGAGAATGAACTGCTTGGTAAAGTGAAAATGAAAGTAACCTTAGAAGGCACTAAGCACAGTGGTTTAGCCTTCAGGATAAGTAATTAAGGTCACTCCCCAATGACAATTGCTCTGTCCAAACTTAAGGTATCTTACTGATTTGTGGTAACTTTTCATGCTGCTTAACCTAGGAATGTTGTATGATTCACGCTCAGGGCATAAGAAATATTAGCTGTGGATCCAAGCTCAACTTTTGATGGCTCACATCTTGTGCCCTCTCTCCAACCCAAACCGTGTTTCTAAACTCCTTCTAGTATAAGTTTTTAGTCATATGTATGCACGTATGTATGTATGCATGTATGTGTGTACACACATACATATATTATATGTTATGTGTAATATGTGTCTATTTATATGCACATATATACATAGCTTTACCTATATCCATACCTATACATATGACTCCAATTTGAAGTTTGATGTATGAAGGTGGAAACAGGTCCAGTTTTTTTTAATATGGCCAGTGCCTGGCCTGTAACATAGTAAATCTTAATAAATGCTGGTTCTTTGATTTATTGACATATTTTGGGGTGGATATATAGGTAGGGCACTGATATGGATTGGGTGCTTATGTATATTATCTATCTGTCTAATATATACATGATATATCCCCCACATTTGTGTTTCTACTAATATGTCATATACACATATGTATATTGTGTGATACATATACATGCACATTTTATAGGCACACCCATTTGTATACATACATTCATATATGTGTGCACACATAAACATGTACCACCACACACATGAGCACCCACAGTGGAGTCACATCATAATAGGGTCTAAAAAAAAAGTGAAAACACCATGAGTCAAAATTACCCTCTTTAGCAGTGCTAGAAAGTAGCTCACCTTTGATATACTGAAATACCATAGGTAAGGAAAGTGGTCAACTCAGGTCGGCAAATATTGAATAAGGGTTGACTCTGAAGGTTGTATCTACTAGAAGACAGTGCCCCTCCCACCACCATTACCTTTCCTCTTCACCTTCATGTTCCCTCCTTTCCTCCTTTCCTAGGACAGGCATATGAGGATGGAGAATGAGGGAATGATTGTATTGGGGGGAACAATGTAGAGGGCTGAAAGACAGATTGAGATATCTCATCTCACCCTCTCTTTTTCCATGCATAAGATAATTGACTGGAAGAGCAGACAAATTTGCCTTCACTATCTAATTATTATCCTTTTCTCCCCTTTTTACTAAGCAAATATAGTTGAATTGACATAAATCAAATGTACATATGACATGAACTCACTACATGCACACACACATACATGCAAATAAGAATGCATGTATAATTATACATATTCTTACCTTAAATCAGGGTAATGCTATGATTTCCACCAATGCTAAGGGAATAATCTACTATGGGAACACAAAGAAAATAATCTAAACCTTGAGACCTTGGTATTACTGCCTGGACTTTTTTGGCTTTTTCTTTCATGAGAATCCAAACTCATGATGTATTGTTCTTGTTTTTGGCCATTGTATTATAAATGAGTGGTATCTAACCTTTGATTCTCTCCTCCCTTCAACTTGTTACTATATGTCAACTTATGTGTATGTGTGTGTGTGTGTGTGTGTGTGTGTGTGTGTGTGTGTGTGTGGGTGTGGGTGTGGGTGTGTCAGACCCCTTGTTATGTGGGTAACAGAAACACATCTATTAAATGTGTCTTCTCACAAAAAAGGCAAGCTTCTTTTTTGATAGTATTTGTATCAAGTCATTCATCCCTTGGATCGTTCAGTGAGATATAGTTCCCTCCAAAATAAGAGATTTCTGACTATAATGAAGTGCCAACTTTTGCAATCTTGTCAAAGGAGAATCAAATCAAATTACATTTGTGAAAGTATTTCATACATTTTCCAGCACTCTACAAATGGTCTTCTTCTAAAGTCAGTTCCAACTACTTTCTTAGCTGAGTGCTGAGACCATAGTAGCTTCCCCAAATTCCTTTATTATGTTTTGAGTGTACTCTATTCCCGGGTTATGTTGAATTCTCCATCAGATTATAATCATGCCTTTCTGTAATGGAGAAAGAAACATACACTAGCAAGAAGAGTAGCTGTAACAGAAGTCAGAAATATGAGCATAATTTTAGTTTGTTTCTTTGTTTTGTTTTGTTTTGTTTTTAATAAAGGCAGATGTCACAAGATTAGGATTTTTTTTTTCAGCAAAAGACTCTATCCTTTCCATGTAAACCTGGCTGGTTTAACTGATGGGTAGAAGTCTGGAAGAATGAAACATACTAACCTTAGCTATGATCACAAAGGAACAAAGTCACAAGGCGTTAAATGAACTATTAGAGCCTTAACAAAAACAAACAAAGCAAAAACCAACAAAAAAAAATATTCACTCCATAAAGGAACCAGCACATTTTTATATGGAAGTTTTTAAAAGGCTGTTCAGGCCATTAAAGGTGATGCTGTAAATGTCATTGTGTCATTAGCATTACTTGGAAGAAACTACCCAGAAGTCACCAAGTAAAATTACTTGGCTAGATTACTATCCCTATTCATAAGATACCTTTCTGAATTAAGAATTACAGAATTTGAAATGGAAATGGACCTCAGCAGCCCTCTAGTCCAATCTATGCCCCAAAGGATTTCTAGGTATAATGTACCTGAAAACTAATCATCTAATCTCTAATTATAGAAATCTGACCCAATATTTACACCTCAGAATCTGAACATTTGCGTATATTAGCCTTCCTATATTGCTTTCTTGATTGGAGTAGATAGATATTTCTTTCTTTTAAAGAATTAGCATTATAGAATTTTGGCATTGAATGTGACCTTGGAGATAACCATCTTCAATACTTTCAGCTGAGAACCTTGAAGCACAGATACATTTAGTGACATGTCAAAGATTGTAACTACTCATTTGCAGAGCAGTAGAGAGCAGAAGCAAGGCCTCCTGACTGCTAAGAAGGCTTTCGAATGTTAATCCATTTTCTGAGAGTTTTGGTACATGATCCAGTTTTCCATGTGGCTAACCAGCCATATAAACATTTACTGTAGAGGCTCTAACTCAACTGAAACCTGTGTTAGGACTATAGGCTATGCCAAAATGGAACTTAGAGAGCAGAAGGGTCTTTTCCTGACAATTAACCTATGTCAACCCTCTTCACCCCATAACAGTCTATATAACCATGGAACAGCATAAAGTTGTCCAAAGTGGATGGAAAACACCCCCGAAACTGTTATACTTTTGTTGGGGGTAAACCAAGGTAAAAAAACAATCATCCGTTTTATTATATTCCAGCAATTTTGGCATAAGTGAAATGAGCTAAAATCAAATGACAGGAAAGCTTTTACTTTTTACTATTTCTGAAGTCATATATTCCTTGTACCCTTATTTTTAAAACCATGTATTCCTCATATAGAGGAGTCTTCCAAGATCATATTGCTCTGATCAGCCAGTCTAACACGCTGTACCTTGATCCTAACTTAATGGTGTCATTTTTCTCTTCTTTGAGAATGAAGAACAACCACCACTACCAAGCACTGACCAGGAAGGAAGTACAGTTAACTTGAAAATCAAGCAAAACAGTACAAATTCTCTTCTCTGAACTCTAAGGCAAATTTCTCATATACATGAAGCTTATTCAAGGCTGCCATTAACATAACGCATAAATCCCAATTGCAAATTATGGCTATCAAGAATATTATGATGATTTTGGATGATCCTTTGAGATTTTGTTTCAAGAGAAGTAATTTTGGAAGCTTATGATAAATGTAATCCTGCTCATTTTCTTTATAGGATAACCACTGTCTTTAGACCTATATCCTTTTTGAAACTAGAAAATATGAACTCATTCATAGGATATTGAAATACACGTACATATTAGTTTTGCAGTGTCATTTGAGAATTGTGGATTCTGGGAGGGAAATTAATTACTTTTGAGCATGTAATAACATTTGGAATATAACACACCAGAAAGAAAATTAAAATGTGGAGGAGCTCATGATCATTTCTATCAACTGGAAAAGAATCTTCAATAGGAATTGTGACTTTGGATGTTCCTCTTATCTCTTCTGTGAATGCTTTGGTCTCTGGAGACATAGGAGTCTTTCTCATGGAACTCTAGTGTTTTTTTGTTTGTTCGTTTGTTTGATTGTTTTGTTTTAAACTGTTTTCTAGAAATATCCTCTACATTTAGGGCAGTGTTTTTACTTATTTCTCAGTAAAGTACTCTGGTTGATAAGGTACCTATAATAGCTCAGTCATGTAGATGGAGAAGTGATGTAGAAAATATTTAGACCATTAGAAAATCAATCAATATCCCTAAAAATGGAAATGTGGTAAGGAGGATGCTCTTACCCTATTAGCATTCTGATGGAAGCAACCAGTAATATAAAAATATGCATTCTGCTTCTAGAAAAAAAAAAGGCCAGTAATTCATGACACATTTGCAACTAAATTCAGAACTATGGACCTGCCAGCTGGTTTCCTAGCCAGATGTGTGATTCAGCCATGTGCGTTTCTTGCTAGTGAAGAGTTTCTGTGTGAATCTGTGTGCCATAAAGATTTGTTTAAAATCAGAATTTGAGTGTGTCATCATCACAGATGTTGGAACTTCTTTCCATAAAGAGTTTGCAATGAGGTACAATTCAAACAGATTTAGATATTGATACAATTTGGAAAGTAGCCTCAGCCAGAAAAAATATCATGGTAACTAAGTGGACAAAAAGTTTTTTACTCCTCATCTCTTTAGTTTGAAGGCAAAGCATGGACTGTGCAATCATGTATTATATAATCAGCCAGGTAGTTTGGATGGCATTATTCTTGGCCTGCAGGTGCTTTGCTTTTCCTAGTAATGTAGGATTGCACTCTTCCATTGACAAGGGTAATTGGCAATTCCACTGAGCTAACTTACAATTCTTTTATTCCCCTTTAAATGAAACATAATATAAAATCAGGGTTTAAATTTCTCCTCCGTGATGACTGAAATGGCTTATTTCCAGAAATCTGCAGTGAGTGTAATACTTTGTACCCAGATGTACTTGCAGAATAGTTAGTGAAAAATGGTTGTTTTCTTGTATATAATTCCAACCTTCCACCCATGTTAATTGCTAGTGACATTTTGGGTGGTGTTTTTCAACATTTTAACGAGAACTAGACCTCTAGTAAAAATACTGCAATATCTTTCTTTGAAATACATCCTAAATGATCTTTACTACTAGAAGCCATACTGGGTTGAGTGAAACTATTGTATACTTAGAGTACTGGGCAAGGTGGTAATTTGTTCTTCTTAGTCTGCAGGATATGATAAAATTTATGGTTTCCAGTTAAAGCCTGAGAATGGCATTCTTTTTTAAATCTCCTTACGTCTTAAGTCTCTGTCCTTATTCATACACATATATGCTTTATTTCTATGACTCATAGCTCTTCAATTTAGCATCATGGAAAAGAACATGCTTTAGCTGAACAATTAGCTCCAACATTTCAGAGTGCTGTAAGGAAAATAAATTCCAAATAATTTAATTTCAGAAGAGAAAGGGAAATGATGGCAAAAAATATAGTGAATTAATTTTCAGCTTGACCATAATGACAGAAATCTCCAGTGAATGAATAATGAAAATCTTCAGCTTGAATGGGCTCTAAAATACAGTTCTTTCCCAAAAGGTAATGCTCTTACATCGTGAATTTGATAATATCCTGTGTACAATAATGGCCAACTAAAATTCTTCTGTATTTGATAGAACTGCATTAATCATCACCTCACCCAATTCAATAAGTTACTAAGTCCTGTCTATTCTAACTCCATTATATATCTTACATCCATTGCATCATCTTAATCTATATTGACACTCAGCAAATTAAGGCTATCATTTTTTCTCAACCAAAGTATTGCTATGACCTCATTTACTCCACAACAAAACTCCCAAAGGTTTGCTATTGTTGTTAGGACAAAAGGCAACACGTAGTTTGTGTGTGGCTTCAAGTTTCTCCAAAATCTTATCCTAGTCTTTTTCCTTTCTTTACACCAACTCTGTCACATATGCTTCATACTATTCCACTTCCTTCTAGTCTAGGCAGAAATGGTTATTATTTCATCTTCATTTCTCCCACCTAGTAGAATTCATGGAGGCTCTTACATTTGCCTGAAATCTCTAATTTCATGCTCCAAAATGGATATCCTTCTCTTCTTCCAATGCTATGTTCAAGGTTTTATCTCAACTCCAAAGCCTAGTTGAAGCAAAACTTTCTCCTAAAATTAGCCAAACACCACAATACATTCATATGTGGAAAATTCTATCTACTATGCTACATTATCTAACCCTTCCCTTTATATTTGATTATAATTATCTTCAGTTATGAGCAATTGATTTAGAGTCATAAAGACCTGAGTTCCAGTCTTGACTTGAGAAACTTATTAGTTGTGTGACCCTAGGCAAGTACCTTAACCTCCTCTATACATCTGTATTCTCATCAATAAAATGGGGATAATAACAGCTCACTGGTTCTACCATCATTGAGAAGAGAAGTCATGGAGAAGGGACTGACCTTTCTCTCCACCACCAAACCCAACTATTGAGCAACTATCATTAACACATAGGAAGGCATAATAAATAAATTGTCACTCATTGATTTAAGGTTAAATGACTTGCTCAGGGTCCCACAGCTAACGAGTATCAGATATCAGATTTGGGACCCAGCTCTTCTTGAATTCAGATCTCAGGCTGTCTCCACTAAATCCTGCTGCTTATCAGTGGTATTTTGTTGCTCACTTTTTGTATCCTTAGTGATTAGCACAGTACCTTTTATATATAGGAATTACTTAGTAAAAATTTGTTTAAGTCAAAATTTGTCAGGGTATTTGCAAGTTGATAAGATTTTAGGAAATTAAACTCTTATTTAAATATACTATGGTTTCCCATTCACCACAACCTGGTTCATTTATTTGGTCTGTCTTTCCTTTTGTTCTCTCTATTTCTTCATTTGTCCCCACTTTACCACCCTTTTATAACATTCATCTCAAAGCCTGTTAGCTGCATATTCCTTTTTGTACAAATGTTTTCATAATTCCCCAAACCAGATTCTGCTATCAGGTTAATAAGAAAAAGAAATGCCCCCAAATCAGCAAAGTACAACAGCTATGGGAATGTCCTCTAGAAAGTGTGGGGAGGAATCTCAGCCACTCACATTGGCTGTATGGTGTTACTGGTTATTGTGTTCATGACCTTGTATGGCACATTAAAGAAAGTACTTCTACTTAAGTCAAGCCACTCCAGTGCAAAACTAAGACTGTGAACAATACATACAATTACAATAATGTGATCAAAGACCTTATGAAGTAACTAAATCCTTGTAAAACTCAATAACAGCATCTGGTACCAGATGAGTAAATTTTGAACATATTTCCTTTCTATTAAGTAACGGTAAATGAAAAGAGCAGAAACTTACATGTATTGCCACTTACATGTATTACACTCTCTTAACTATTTGGTAATGAAATGAGACTATGGGGTGTTTATTGGGAATCAATCGATATATAAAAACAAGGGATGTTAATTTTTAAAAATGAAAAGAAAATATGATGAGAGAATTGGATGAAATGACCTCTAAATTTTCCTCTAGCTCTAGACCTATAATGATGATATTACTTTCAAGTAACCCATTATTTTAATGGTGGTAGTCAATTACAGGACACATTGACAAACCACAGGAGTTCATGTTTTATTAAATAAGTGTGAAAGTATAGACTTAGTGTTTCTAAAAGTATATTTTATAATTTGTGTGGGCAATGTAAAAGATATCTTTGAAAATTCAAATAAATCATTATTCTTCTTGAAGGCACCTTGACTAGGTCCACTCTAAGAACTTTTTCAACATTTAAAGGCTATTCTAATAACCCACTAAAACATTAAATGATAGATAAAATGTGAAATCATTATGTGTGGGATGATAATAGAACACTTCTATTTTCCATGATTAAAATTCGATTGGACAGTTAGGACAAATTCAGAAAGGAAGCATTGAATAAATTGTCCCCCATTAGAATAAAAGGTCCTTGAAGGCAGGAACAGTTTCCCTTTTTATCTTTAAATCCCCATTATTTAACACATTGCCTGGAACAAAGTAGATTCTTTAAAAATCCTCCTTTATGGATGGAGTGATTGAATGAAATAGTGTAAAAGTTCTTCCTTGGCACATAATACTTGAAAAAATCCCAAGTAATTAGCATTTAATATTTTCTAAATTTAAATAGTTTATAAATTATTATAGTTGTTCAGTTGTATTTGACTCTTCATGGTCTCATTTGGGGTTATTTTGGCAAAGATATTGAAATGTTTGACATTTCTTTCTCCAGCTCATTTTACACAAGAGAAAACTGTAGCAAGCAGGTTGAGTGACTTGCCTAGGGTCACACAGCTAGTAAGTGTCTCAGGTCGAATTTGAACTCAGGACAATGACTCTTCCTGACTCCTGTCTATCCACTATGCTACCCAGCTTAGAAATTAGATCATTCCTTATTGCTGAGGCATAATATATGCTAATGCCCATCAAAACATAAAAATAGATAAGTAGATAAAATAGATAGATGATAAATTGATAGTTGGAGAGATAAATAAATAGATAGAACATTTATTAAATGCTTACAGTATTCCAGTAATTAAGTGTTGGGGATACAAAGACAAGTGAAAAAGATCTTGGGATTTTCATTTTAATGGGGATGTGGATAACATAAAGAATGAAGTGGAAAAGGGGGAATGTCTGGAGGGATAGATATATCTCATGTGGAGGCCTAGCATCTGGATTACAGGTAGAGTAGACTGGTGAGTCAACCAGAAAGGAAATAGGGAAATAGGGGAGGAGTGGTCAGAGAAGGTTTAATGGAGCTGATGGAATGTGAATTAATCATAGAAGAAGGTTATGATTTTAAGTTGTCAGGACTTCAGTAGTCTGGGAGGCAGATGGAGGGCATTTTAAGCAATGGGAATCATATGCCTGAAGATATGGGAGAATAATTGATATAATGAGTTCCATTTTCCTAAAGAACTCTCACTTATCGGCCATATAGTAATTACTTTTTAAGTGCTTGTTACGTACTAAATACTTCACATTATTTCATTTTATCTAAATCCCTGAAATTTAAACATACCTGATTAGTTAATTTTTCTTCCCAAATTATGTAGTCTATCCATCAAAGAAGTTAACTGAATGTACACCAGATATTTATTCAAGTGAATCAGGTGAGAAAACAATCCTGTATATTATTGGATAATAGAGCTTTCGGAAATCAACTCCTTGCCAGTTGTTTTCAAAGCAGAAACTGCCTTGTTTCTATTGAAAGTGCCTCTCTTTGGGAACTCACTGATAACCTGTTCATTTCAATGTCCTAAATAACCCCTTGGTGATTTCCAGACCTCAAAACAACTCTCCGCATTCAACAATAATTTTCATCATAATCTCGTTTTCCTCAAAACATGTGTTTGATGTGTGCACATCAACTTACCTGAGCTGAATCTCTACATTGTACAAGTATTTCATCTGTTTTTTTTTAATCCACTTACCCTACAGTTATGCTCACTCACCTCACCTTTTCAGTTTCACAGAAGACTTACTCCCCTCAGTGAGACTTTCCAAGGCTGCCCTTCCCTACTCTTTTAAAATGTTTTCCTGTCTGTGTCACTTATTCCAGAAATTTCATAACAATCTGTGTTTTTGCATTGTCACCATCTTGCTTCATGTATGTCTATCTAGCCAACATTTTTCAAGGTCTATATATCCTCTTCCCACAACAGCTTCCATCACTTACACAGCCAGGCTCTTGTCACCTCTCAGTTGGCATATTGCAGGAGACTCCTAACTATATTCTGCTTAATGTATCTGCCCTCTCTGTTCCATCCTCCACACAATATACAAAATAATCTTCTTAAAATACAAACCTGATCATGTCCTTTTTCCTTCCAAAAATCTTTGGTGACTGTTTCCTAATGCCCCCAATATAAAATACAAATTCCTTAGCCAGGCACTGAAGTTTTCCACAATCTACCCTCTGTGTGTGTGTGTGTGTCTCTGTGTCTCTGTCTGTCTGTCTGTCTCTCTCTCTCTCTCTCTGTCTCTCTCTCTCTCTGTGTGTCTCTCTGTCTGTCTCTCTGTCTCTTTCTTTCTCTGTCTCTCTCTCCACCTTCTTTCTATACAATTTTTATCATGTTCTACTTTCTAGTCAAACTGGAACATTACTTCTAATTTATGTTTGACATTCCAACTCTGACCACAATCTCCACATCTTCACACAGGTTGCCCCCCATGCCTGGAATATTCTCTGGCCAAATGCTGCCTCTTAGAATTCTTATCTTTTTTTTTTAATTAAGAATTTAATTCAGCTGTCACATCCTCCCTAATTCTTTCCTCATCTCTCTATGTAGTGATCTCTCTCTTACCAGAATATCTCTGACTTATTAATGCATATGTTGCTTCACTGAAATAAAAGCTAAGATTTATCAGGGAAAGGAGAGTTTGATGTTTATACCCCCATTTCTATCACAATGTCCAGCACACAGCAAGCACATAATAAGTACTGAACTCTGGAATCCCTCATGTCACCAGCTAGATTATACACCCCTTACTAGCAGAAATAGTTTTCTATACCTTGCTGTTTTTCTCACAACACCTACCATGGCTCTGGACACATAGTAGGCACCCAGAAACATCTGTTGAAGGAATAAATGGATGAACCTTCTTCTATTTAAAAGCACCATCTATTCAGAGTGATGTGGTATTTGCTAAGCTCTCAGGCTTTCTTGCAATAAATATAATTCCCAGCAGAGTGAATTTCTCTCTCCCACACTAGAGATTGCCTTATAATGGATATGTGGCCAGGGGCCTGAGGAACCTTTAAGAGTCATTGGGAGTCAAGGACAACATCAGGTAGATAATGAGACTAAATGGCATTTTGAATATTTGATGAAATGCCATTGATCTGTCAGTGAAATATCTGATTTAAAAAGGCTTTGAGGAAGCACCCTCACTGCTATTAACCTGTGCACAGCTTTGCAAGAGCTGAATTTGAGAAGCTGAGCAAGCCAAATGTTTCCTCTTTCACACAGATTAATATCCAGTCAATAATCATATAGTGAGTAATAGTGAGATAAGCCAGTAGAAGTAGAAGGGTTAGGATTTAGGTGATGAACAGAAAACCATTTGAGATAAAAGGGCATATCCTCATCTTTCTGTTTAGTGTCAGTTTCTTAGGAGGGACAGAGCTCATATCCCAGTCATCACTGGGGTCATGAATAGCATAACTGTCTATTTCTGTCATTTCACTGATCAATTTGGCCAAGGGAATCTTGTATGGAGACATTAGTTGATCATTTAGCTTGTACCTATTTAAATCAGTTATTTGACCAATGTTATCTGAATTTTTTTGGGGGGGGGGACAGCTTATCTATTACCCTGACATCAATCACAACTCTTTTGAAGGTCCTTTTTGTTTCTCTGAAAAAAAAGATTATATGCCCCCACTTTTTTCCCAAGTGCAGACTCATATAGTTGTCAATTTCTTGTAGCACCAATCTCATGTGGCATATCTTATTTGGGGAATTGATGGGAAACATGGAATTAACAGAGAATGTGAACTTCAAAAGAAAAATAATGTTCAGCTTGTTTAAGTTCCTTCATTCTCACACCCTTTTACTTTCTCCACTCTCTAATATTTGGTGTATTTTTACTGCTATTTTAAGATCTAATATTTACCTACTTATTTCTTTTACTGCTGGTTCCGAACCTTTGAATTCTGTCTTCTTTTAACTCTTATTTTTATATTTATTTCTCTCTTCTTAAAAAAAAACCTATTAGAACATATATTTAAAAACAACTTAAGGTTTGCAAAGAGTTTTATATTCCTTTTTTCACTTGTACCTCTTGACAAAATGATGAGCTTCTCAACAAAAAGCATTGTAGGTATCATTGTCTCCATTTTATGGATGAGGAGACCAAGATTTATAAAGATTAGTCATGTGTTCATGTTCTCATCCTTAGGAAGCATCAGAAGTGAATTCAAGTCCTGGTTTTTCTGGCATTATTCCTGGTGTTTTTTCCAGACAGCCTTTGTACTTATTCCTCAAAACAAAACAAAAGTCAAATTTGAAAGATTATATTTGGTGAATTAGTGACTAAATTGAGAAAAAAACAATAAATTGTGACTTATCATGTTCATATAAATATCCAGAAAAGTCTATATTGGTTTGAAACAGAGGTGAGGCCTGCATGTTGCAAGGAATGCTTATATTCAGGGGGAAAAACTAAGCTGCAGTAGAATTAAGATTAAGTGTGTGTCCACAGAAAGTCTAGCAACATTAGTGCAAACCACTGGAACTGGAGGGTCCCAGTCTGCTTAAAGAAAGGTTCCTTGGCCATGGTAAGAAAAAAAGAAGGGAGAAAAGCTTCTGTTCTGTTCAATATTGGGATTAGACCCATGAATAGTCTCTGGAATTCTAGCCTGGGTGAGGAATGGAGACCTAGGTTCAAAATTTAAAAAAAAAAAGGGGGGAAATTAAATTGAACTCATTCATTTTTAACTCTAAAACTCTATTATTTCACCTAAATGTTTCAGAGGGGGAGAGCTGGACCATATTATACCCTATAGGAACATATATTTTTTACAATTTTCTTCTATTCCCTGATAAAAGAGACTTTCTAAGGTTTTAGGAAACATAATATGCTTGATCGATATAGTCATGCTCAACAGTGTCCATTGGGAAAGAAAGGCCAAGAATTCCTGAGAGTTATTATTGCTGTTGTTGCTTGTCTTTTGTTCCCAAAGAGGACCATGACATCAGGTAGGTGATGCCATGACTTATAAGTAAATTGGATTTAAATAGGGGAGGGCTGTGCAAAGTCACTAGACTCTTTTGTTTTGCCTCCAGAGTCATCTAGGCCTAATAGCAAGATGTAAATCAGGATGACTGGACATGGCCTTGGATGTAGTGGGACATCTTGACCTTTTTAAGCTATGGTATTTTTCAGATCTCAGTTTGACTGAGGTAATGACCATTCAGTGATTAAATCAAGGTAAGAAATGAGGCAAAGCATGTCTCTTTTACCTAGTTTAAAAAAAAAAACAATCTGGGAAGGAAGATCCTCAGAATTTCTGGTCAAAAGAGAATTTCTATTTAAATCACTCATCACCAAATGGTGATGAAGTGCAACTTACTCTGGAACATATTGTTGGCCAATCAGTGAGAGCCAGAGTGAATTGGATTAAGACATGGTCCTTTAGAAAGAAATCTGGTCCATAAACCCAAAAAGATGTATTCGGAAGTTTCAGCAATCAAAATTTCCATTCCTTTGGGCAGCATATCTGAAGGTAAGGATATGATACCCCATATAGACAAAGGGAGAGGAATGAGGAAGGAAAGAGAAATGGAAATGAAAGGAAGGAGCTATGTTGCCCAACTGTCAAACAACTACTATGTGCTCTGTGGTCTTAAGATTCATGATGTAGGGTGACAGTGCCCAGGTAGCAGAAAAAAGACAACAAACGATGGTGGGTGGCAGTCCCAGGACGGGGAGCAGCACTAGCATACCACAGCTTTTGCCTGTAATGGAATAGGGACCCTGGTCATAGTTCCAGGGAAGAAAAGAGTGCTTGTGGTCACTCAGAGATCAGCACATAGACCAGAAGGGTAGTAAACACACCTCTCCTTAGATAATAGTGCTTTGGAATAACTGAAAATTTAAGGTCCCTGGAAGTATCTCTGAAAACAGCTGTGCAAACCTCCTGAAAATTAGTACAGTAGACCTTCCACCATGGAATCAGAACTCTACTTTATCAGACAGTTCAAAGTCAACAAATAGGCTGGAGAAATGAGAAAATAATAGGAAAAAAAACCATATTCTGACCATTGAAAGTTACTAGGGTGACAAGGAAATTCAAAACACACAGTCAGAAGAAGAAAACAAAGTCAAAGTTCCTATATTAAAAGCCTCCAAGAGAAAATATGAATTGATCTCAGGACATGGAAGAGCCGAAAAAGGATTTTGGAAATCAGGTAAGAGAGTCAGAGAAAAAAATTAAGAAGAAAAATGAGACTGCTGCAAAACAATCATGCAAAAAGAGTAAAGAGCTTGGTATAAAAGACAAAAAATGCTGAATAAAATAACACCTTAAAAACAAACTAGGCTAAATGGTAAAAGAAGTACCAAAAACCAAAGAAGAGAAGAATTCCTTGAAAATCAGAGTTAGCTAACTGGAAAAGAAGGTACAATAACTCACTGAAGAATATAATTTCTTAAAAAAACCTAGAATTGAGTAAATGGAAGCTAATGACTTTATGATAAATGAAGAAATAATAAAACAATATTGAAAAGTGAAGAAATAGAAAATTATGAAATATCTTCCTTGAGAAACAACTGACCTGCAAAATTAGATCCAGAAGAGATAAGTTTTAATAATTACTGGACTAGCTGAAAGTGATGATAAAAAAAAAGAGCCTATACATTATCTTTCATGGAATTATCAAGGAAACCTGATTGATATTCTAGTACCAGAGGTTAAAATAAAAAATTGAAAGAATCCACTGATCACCTCCTGAAAGAGATCCCAAAATGAAAACACCCAGGAATATTATAGCCATATTTCAGGCCTCCTAAGTCAAGGAGAGAATATTGAAAGTAGCCATAAAGAAACAATTCATGTATTTTGAAGCCACCATGAGGAAAACTCAAGATTTAGCAGCTTGTATGTGAAAATGTCAGAGTACTTGGAATATGTTATTCTAGAGAACAAAGAAGCTTGAATTACAACCAAGAATCACCTACTCAGTAAAACTGAGTGTAATCCTTCAACATGGTGAAAATGTATATTCAATGAAATAGAAGACTTTCAAAGATTCTTGATGAAAAGACCAAAGCTGAATAGAAAATTTGACTTTCACATACAAGACTCAAGAGAAGCATAAGAAGTTAAAACAGGAAAGGGAAACCATAAATGAAGAGTTCGTAAGGTAATTTTTTTTTAATATTCCTACATGGGAAGATGATACTTGTAACTCATAAGACCTTTCTCATTATTAGGGTAGTTAGAAAGAGTATATATAGACAGAGGGCTGAAGTGTGAGTTGAATAAGAAGGGATGAAATCTAAAAAATAATACTAATCATAAAATTAAGGGATGATAGAAGAATACACTGGGAGAAAAGGAAAGGGAGAGGTAGAATAATGCTTCACATAAAAGAGGCAAAATAATGCTTTCACAGTGGAGGGGAAGATGGGGGATATAGAAGGGAGCAAGTGAATGTTAATCTCTTTAAAATTAGTGCAAAGAGGGAAAAACATACATACTTGATTGAATATAGAGATTCATGATGCAGACAATGTTTTAAGAATTATCTACCAGTTGTAGGAAGGATGCATTAGAGTATGAAGAGCCAATTAGATGTAATAGGATTGTTGATCTTTAAATAAAGGAATCATAGTGTTCATTAAGTTGAGATACATCATTTTCCACAGGGGAAAATATTATTAGATAATTACATTATATTACAATATAATATATTATATTATTATAATAATATATATTGCATATATAATATATCATAATATAATATATTATATTATAATTATTAGGAAATATTATTAGAAATTGTTTTGAGTGACTTGAGGAAAGTCATGAAACTAATGACTGGCAGAATGAAGATTAGAACTCTGCCCTTGTGACTCTTTCTACCTCATTATGCTATCTCTATGACTAGGAAGCTATTGCAGTTACATGAATGCGATGCGGGCCAGGATTATCTTCTATGGCAGCAGTGAACAGGAAGCACAGGGACAAATTTAAGTTATTTTTATGGAAGAGATAATATTTGATGTCAGATTGAACAGAAAGAATGAAAGAAATGAATGGCATTAAGATGAATGAAATTTTCTAGCCTGGGTGATAGAAAGAATAAAGTAAATGGAGAAGCTGAGGAGAGGAGCACATTGGGATTTTGGAGGACAATGGTGGGTAGGAGATAATGAGTTTAATATTGAATATTCGTTTGATGAGTCTATGATTTGAAGCATCAATGAAGATATTATTTAGGCAGTTGGGAATCCAGGACTGAAGCTGATATAAAGGACATGGAAAAATCTATATTATAAAACATTCTAGACTCCTGTTCACTGTATTTTGCTGCTTTCCTCTGCATATTTTACCCTTCATATTTCTCCTCCTGCAGCACTATTAAAATCTACTTTCTTAAATCTACTACTATGACCTCACCATCCAAAATCTCACACATATCTATCTCTTGATGACAAGGAATGATTTGTGAGATCTCTCCAGGCTGACACATGAATCTGGAAATCTCTGCTGTGTCTTTATAATATTCTGAGTTTTTATAATTGAACAAATGGCATCTCTCTTGATTTTTTTTTAAATATATCACTATTACAGGTAGACCCTAGACACCAGACAGTAAGAATTTGTTGAATTTTTACTTAGAATTGAAGATCTCTCTTTGACAACTGCCATTACACTTAGATAGCTAGCAGACATACCATTTAGTTCTTTCCAGAAGACAAATCTGGGTAAGTCTGCTGGGAGAATATTGATGCAGATTTCTGTGGGGGAGAGATAAAATTACTCTGGATAGAAAGACAGGTCTGAGGAAAAGGGGATGATTTTGTTTTGAAGAGGGAGCATGTCCTGAGAGGAGAATAAACAGTGCTGCAGTGAATTGAAGGGATACAAATGTGGACTCAGAGATGATAGAATTTTGAATATCAAGGTTTCCTTCCCAGATCCTTTGATTCTTTCTCTAACTCCCAATTCTTGACATTCATCCTTTCCTACATGAAGAAATGTGCCCAGAGCAAGAATAAATATGTCTAGCATTAATGAAAATTGTCCTTATGGGTAAGGAACAAAACCTCATTACTGTACCTCCTGACTCAGCTTCCTGCATAAGAGACATGGTGCAATTTAAATCCATTGTCTCCTTGTATGGAGGCCAAGTTTAGTGCTACAAAACTAGCCCCTCTGGAAACAATGAATGGCTTTTCACAGAATGGTTTTTACCAGAGATGTGGAAGACTGGGATGTAAACATTTAGCGGAAGTAAAGTACAACTACAAAAATGGACAGCTAGTTCCAGAAGTTTCCTAACCCACTGATATTCAAAATTCAAAATAATCTATCATTGCAGAAGGGTAAAGAGTAATTCATGGAAAAAGGCACATCATTTACCCAAATTGTCAGTTCTTTGGAATTAATACAAGGAAGCTAATTCACTAGTACAGTGAATGCCATTATATTTCTGCCTTTGGACTCTTCATTTGGGAAGTTCTACCCTTTAACCCTTGGCTTTTTGCCTAAGAAAAGTAAGTATCACCTTGTGAACAATAAGTATTCCACAAAAACTTTGGAGGTAATCCTGAATTTGTGCAGGGGATTAGATTTGTGTGAAAAAAGAAAAATGATGAAAGAAAATGTGTTTTTCACTTGTCCTCCTTTAGTGAAAGGTAAGCCCAATATGATTCTGTTCCTTAAATAATGGATTTCACAAACAATAGGACAGGCAGCCCCAGTACATATGTATATATGCATACATACACATGTAGCCACATAGCAGCTTACATAGATAATTAGTAGCTATGTGACTCTGGGCAAGAGCCTTAACCCTGTTTTCCTCAGTTTTCTCATCTGTAAAATGAGCTAGAGAAGGAACTTGCAAATTGTCTCTGTATCTTTGCCAAGAAAAACCCAAATGGGGTCACAAGGAATAACACAAGCAAAACAACTAAATAGCAAATAACCACAAATGCAAGTATACTGATGCTTTAATTTTTTTTCTCCGAGCTTGAGAAGGCTATTTTATATCAATGGTTTCTCCCTACTCACACCAAGCCCTAACCCTTACCTTCAGTCCTTATTGAACCACTGGGTAATTCATTAAATTTCAAAACACAAGGTTTTTGTTGCTGTTGTTTCTTTGTTTCACAAGTTCTTCCATAGTCTTTAAAATTAATCCTCACTCCCTACACCTTTTGCCAAAGAATTTTCTATTCATATCTTACTCTTCTGGAATGTCTTTGAGCACCAGCCCTGGAGTCAGGAAGACCCATCTTCCTAAGGTTAAATATGACCTCAGACCATTACTAGCTGTGTGACCTTGGGCAAGTCACTTAATCCTGTTTGCCTGAGTTCCTCATCAGTAAAATGAGCTGGAGAATGAAATGGCAAACCACTCCGGTATATTTGACAAGAAAACCCCAAATGGCATCACAAAGAGTCAGACACAACTGAAAAATTATGGAAAAACAATGGAAACAAGGCTCCTACTTGACTAGCACAATAAATAATGTCATTGCTCAAGATTTTCTACCATCAATTGCCATTTTTTCCTCTTCATTGTGCCACTCCCAAACAGTCAATTCCTATAGTCAACACTGGATGTTAATGACTGAACTTTAGTGTCCATGATGTCCTTTGATGTCCATGATGATGTGTGTATTGGCTGTCCTATTTATGAGCTCTGAAATGAAGCACATGAACTAATCAGAACAAACAGCACATTAGTTCTGCTCTACATTGCTGTTCAAAGTTCAGGAACCTATTCCCTTATATTTCCTCTGAAATATAGTTTATTAGAAAGGAATCTTCCTTTATTTTGTATTAGATAGTTAATAAGAAATAGTAAAGTCAGATTAAATTATAAATTCATTGTGTTTCTCTAGGACAACATCTAGTAGCAGAAATGAAAGTGACATAGAAGATGCATTCTCTCTCTGTCTCTGTTTCTGTCTCTCTGTCTCTGTCTTTCTCTGTCTCTCTCTGTCTCTGTCTATCTGTCTCTCTTTCTCATGCTCTCTGTCTCTCTCTTAGTTGCCCATATGATTTTCACACAGCTATTACTTAACTGAAGATGGCATGTCATCTAAAATACAAAGTAATTTCTACAGCTTGCTATGATCAAATCTATAAATGAGGAAAAGAAAAGAAAGTAACACTTACAATCAACATGACCAAATAGAAAACCTCCAGAAGAAATACAAATTGAGAGTTTGCTTCCTGGGTTCTCTACTTAATCACTTTCTATCAATAGTAAGAGAGAAGGGGATCTATTTCTATAACTCAAGTTCACTTTCTTTTCCACACCAACTCATTTAGGTTTCTGTCAAATTAAAGAACTAAAGTTTTCCAAGCCCACAAAAGCCACTCAGAGAAAGGGAACAACAAGCCTACTATATTTCACAACACTTCTATAAACACTCATTTCTGAGCAATATCTTGGACTTCATTCTTCACAACCGTGATTCTTTACTCTCTTCTGCATCCCTAACATAAGAAGGCCATTTAAAAAAAAATAAAGAGGAACAGTCTTTTTTCTTCTAATTTAAATGTCCTATGACTTGTCTGACTCTCAAAATAAAAAAAAAAAGACGATAGATTAAAAAAATGGAGCTAGATGTCACACCTTACAACTAGAAGAGAATACTTAGGGAAATTCCAGCTACATAAATATGTTTTGGTAAAAAATAAGGCAGATGCAATATTTGTTAAGTTAAAAGTATTTTATATGTTTTCATAAGCATAACCACAGGGGTCATGGGTGTCGAAAATAATCGAAGAGAGTAGGGACATTGTGTAAACATTATAAAGCTGAGGACCTGGAGAAAAAAGACAAGACTTTCATGCAAGTAATATTAGAAAGAAATGAGCTTCCATGCCATGGGTAATGGCTTCTAAGGAGAAGTTACTTTTCTTATTTAAGTTATTTGTGAAAATATATTTTGAACTATTCTTTTAACTATATTAGAAAATTCAGACTTAGGTGATGAAAATCAAAATCAATAAGGTAATTATGTACAAATAATTTGAACAATGGCACGTAAAAAACATAGCTAGCAGAAATAACTTTTTCTTTCATTTGACAAATATCTGGTAATTTTAGAAGCATGTTTGTTTGAGAGGAATTAGAGTAAGTCAACATTTTTTCACAACCTTATTTTCAGATTTATTCCAAGATTTTTATGCCTTTGCATTTTCAAATGAGTTTTTCGAATGCACATCTAAACATAGCATATCATATGCTTTTTAAACTGAAACAACTGATATGGGGAAAATGTGCATTGAAGAGATAGTATAGAACTGAAGAAAAGGATGTATGTATAATGTTACTTGGCTACTTAGAAAATACTCTTTGTGTTAAACAGAAAAGGGAAATCATAAGGGTCTTAATAAGTTTAAACTGTTTGCATTCCTATACAGGGAGATGATATTTGTAACTCATAAGACCTTTCTCATTATTAGAGTACTAGATAGAGAGCACAGGGGTGAGTTGAATATGAAATGATGAAATCTAAAAAAAAAATGAAATTAAAGGGTGAGAGAGGAATGTACTGGGAGAAAGAGAAGGGGAGAGATAGAATGGGATAAATTATCTCACATCAAAGAGGAAAGAAAAGCCATTTGAGTTAGACAAGGAGAAGGGGAGGTAGAAGAGAGGGAGTGAATCTTATTCCCATTAGAATTTGTTCAAAGAGGAAATAATATACACACTCAATTGGGCATAGTAATCTATCTCACTAACCCTATGGGAAAGTAGGAGGGGAAGAGTATAAGAGAAGGGAGGGCAGACTGGAGGAGGTGAAAGTCAGAAGCAAAACTCTTTTGGGGACAGAGAGGGAAAAGGAGAGAGAACAGAATAAATGAGGGGGTGGGATGGAGGAAAGTATAGTTAGCAATAGTAACTGAAAAAAAAAATGAATCACTTTTCTCTGATAAAGGCTTCATTTCTCAAACACATAGAGAACTGAACCAAATTTATAAAAGAACTATTCCCCAATTGAAAAATGATCAAAAGACATGATCAGTTTTCAGATGAAATAATCAAAGCTATCTATAGCCATATTAAAAAAAATACTCTAACTCACTATTGAGTGGAGAAGTACAGATTAAAACAATTCTAAGGTTCTACCTCTTACCTATCAAATTGGCTAATAGGACAGAAAAGGTAAATGATAAATGTTGGAGAGGATGTGAAAAAAGAGACTTTAATACATTGTTGATGGAGTTATGAACTGACTGAACAACTCTCTTGAGCAATTTGGCACTATGCCCAAAGGAGTATAAAACCATGCATACCCTTTGACCTAGCAATACCACTACTAGGTACTACAGAATTGAGTGGGGAAAAAAGGAAGAGGACCTATATGTACAAAAATATTTATAGCAACTCTTTTCTGGGGGTAAAGAATTAGAAGTTGAAGGAATGCCCATCAATTGGGGAATAGCTGAAAAAGAATGTGATATGTGATTATGCTAGGACACTATTGTACTGTAAGAAATAGTGAGCCAGATGCTCTCAGAAAAACCTGGAAAGACTTATGTGGGGTGAAGAAAAGTGAATTGTACTATGTACAACAATGTACTATGTACTATGTAACAACAATAATGTAAAATAATCAGCCAGGAATGGCTTAGCTCTTCTCATCGATATAATGATCCAAGACAATTCTGAAAAAACTTACGATGAAAAATGCTGTCTGTCCTCAGAGAAAAAATTGATCAAATCTGTATTGAAGCATGCTTTGTTTTTTTACTTTTTTGGAGTTCTTTTTCATGTCTTTTCTTTCACAAAATAACTATTATGGATATGTTTTGCATGACTACACATCCATCCATAACCTATATCAAATTGCTTGCCTTCTCAATGAGGGGGGTAAGGATGGAGGAAGGGAGAGAATTTGGAGCTCAAAGTTCTAAAAATGAATGTTAAAAATTGCTTTTACATTCAACTGGGGAAATAAAATAATAAAAGCTAATAAACGACCAAACAAACAAATATTCTGGGGGCAAAAGAAGGGCTAAGAAAGTCAGCATTGGAAAATAATTAAAAATAATTACTCTTTCCTCCTAATGTAGAAAGCATCTCAAGTTAACACAGGCACTTCTTTTCTTAAAACAATTGCCTCTCAAATTTTTCTGTGAGTGGCATTCAAAAAAAGTTTTAAATGAATTACATTTTATTGAGGTAATAGTTGAAGATTTCCCAATGTTCATCGATGCTTGTAGATATCATTAGGTGTCACATATTCATTGAGATGGGGAGAGGAGAGTAAGTTTCACATCTTCTGAATTACAGGTGAATATTCAGTGAAATAGATAGTTTTATTTTTGTAATGAGAAAAATTTTCACATATTGTAATAATATAATGACTTTTGCATACAAAAAGAGACTGGATGATTTTTTGCTAGTGACATTACAGAGGAGATTCTTGACCAGGAGCTTTCAATTCTGCCTTTTTGTGATTCTAGAATACATGCCAAAAAGAGAAGGGGACAGACATATTTTCCATATGATTTGCTTTTCATTTTCTTTGCCATTGTTCTTGTTTTTTGTTTGTTTGTTTGTTTACTTTTACTTTATTTTTTTAAATTTTATTATAGTTTGAATCATTCATTTCCACAAGATTTTGAGTTACATATTTTCTCCCCGTCTTTCCCCCACCCACCGCCCCAAAACAGCCATCCCAGTGTGTCCCCCCTCCCCCAGTCTATTCTCTCCTATGTCACTTTTTGGTAGGGCAGGATGGATCTCCCAACTGCAGTGCCTGTGTATCTCAAGTTCCAGTTGGATGTAGTCAATAATAA
>CM053582.1:525550252-525565357 GCA_028627135.1 Pseudochirops cupreus | reverse complement strand
GACTAATGTCCAATGTGAAAGTATTTGCAGATCCTATACATGATTGCATGCCACCATGGTGGGGGGGGAGGGAGGGAAGGGAGAAAATTTGAAACTCAAGGGATTGTGGAGCTGAATCTTGCAACCTAAATGTAAATAAATGAATCAGTCAAAAAATAGAAATGGGGTAAAATAACTGATATGAAATGCAATTTATCCCCACTGTGGTTTTCATTTTCTTCCTTGTTGCATTTTCTCTTCAAGGTGTTATCTCAATGCAGTTTGGCTACTAATATCAACCGCTTCATTTAAATATGAGTTTGGAACGGAAAAAAGGAATGCTAGTCTTGTTGAAAATAACCCGTGGGTTTGATTTGTGAGAAGAATCTGTGCTTTGCTCAATGCTCTCCAAACAGCAGAAGCAGACATTAACTCTGTTTGTATAATACTCGAACCCTTTTAAGAAAATCGTCTCTCAATCATTTATGTGGATAACTTCAGAAGATTCAGTATTTGCTAAGAAAGATATTAATGGGAAAGCGATGGTGACTTTTCAGAGTAAAATGGGAAGGATCACTCAATGACTTTCTCCTTAGTTTCCTCAAACATATGATAATAATCATGTCTAAAATACTTTTTGGTTAATATGATCAAATATTTATTTCGAAGAATTGTGACACAATAGATTTCTTTTTATAGAATATAAGCTCCTTGAGGGCTGAATCTGTTATGATTTCGCTCAGAATCTCCAGAAGCTAGCTTTGTGCTTAGCATGTTCTGAGGGCTTAATAAATGCTTGCTGAACAAATGAATGTATCAAGGACTTTTCCACTGTTTCACAAATAATGAGATTCAAACAAAGAATGGTCTTTTTGACTCCAAATGCAGCACTCTTCCTATTATCCATGTTATCTTCCAGTGTCTTTCGGTGTAATTCACTTTTGTCTTTTGGTGTAATTCACTTTGCAGTGTTCTGGCAAGGTACATTATAAATCAGAGGAACACAAGCTCAGAAAGACAGAGGAAGTCACCCAAATAAACAGACTGCCTTGGGCTACTCTGACACTCAAAGATCTCACCTAATTTTCTTGCACCCTCTTCTGAAAACAGAGTTGCTTCTCCATCTAAAGGACTAATTTAGCAACCCTGATCCAGCTACCTAGGCTAGCTTAACTTGCGTAGGCTGATTATGAATAGCTTCTGAGGCTTCTGCCCCAGACTTGTGCCACACCATTTGTCCCGTCAGTGACTTTGGCAACACTTGCTGCCTTATTAATGCACATCTCAATTGCTCAGCATCCCTTATTGTAGTAACATTGACAAGGCTTCATGCCAACTAACAGCTGGCCAGCTTAAGCTGGCCAACCCAACCTTTTCTCTTTCTTTTCTCCTGTTACAGTCAAATTCCTATCAACCTCAGGAGGTAATCCAAATTACAAAGTTACCCACAGACGTTACTTCTTATTCACTTTATACATCTTTTGAACAGTTCACATGACATGGTAGAGGAAACAGCAAACAAAACCCTCTCTCATCAATCAATAGGTTGACACCATCTTTCTGAAGTACTCTCACATACTTTATTTAGCATCAGTGTAGGAGTCAATAGGATATGGTGAAAAGAGTATAGATTTTGGAGGCAGCAGACTTGGATTCAAATCTTGAATCTGCTTTTTCCTATGTAAATGATTTTTAAAAAGCTTCGTTTTTTGAATCCTCAGTTTTTTTATTTGTAAGATACTGGTTTGGACTACAAGCAACTAATAAGGGTCATCCATTCCTGATCCTATGCCCTCAAACAACTGCTTACATGCGTGTGGCAAAACATGATGTTTCATGTAATTGCTTGGCTACCAGTTTCCTGGCCATACTCATGCTCCATTTATTTTGACAGTCAAGGATTTGGCTATATTATTATATACACAGCTACTCCATTTGGCTGATAGATTGATGAGGAAAAATTATACAAGTCTAATCTAGGAAGCCCAACATCGTTATTTACTATTTATCATACAGCCCATGATTTCTGCTTCAGTTTTTACAAATAATACTTCTTTTTAGCTCCTCTTCCTCAGTGTCCAATGCAGCTATAAAAAGTTGACTTAAAAATCTATATTTATCCCTTATTTTTGGCATGAGTGGTTGCCGTGACAATGAAATACTCATTGCCATGTGTCATGTACCTGTTAATTGCCATACAATATGTTTTCCTCTTTAATTTAAAAACTGCTTTCATATATGCCTCACATCTGCCATCAACTCAGATAAGTTAGTGGAGAAATGATTGCTCTAGTGATGCATGAAGTTTGATTGAAAAGCATAGAGCTCTGCAATTTACATCTGGTCTGCTTTGTGAAGGCCAGACAGGTGGTAAACCCAAACTGCCTATTCTTCTACAAGTCCAAACAATGACTGGCTCCATATTAAGTACGGCTTTCCAGTATCTGATGCCAACCATAATCATGTTTCAAATAGGTAGCCTTTTTGGCTGTTGTTTTCCTTTGGTTTGTTTTAATAATCTTTCCACATTTGTAGAACGTCTGTATTAGTTAGTCTCTACAATCTCAAATACCCATTTGTTAAAAGAGAAAAAGTTGTTTATTCATTCATATATCTGGGAACCTAATCACTGGCACTTGGGAATTCTACTCTAGTTGATTGTTGTGGTGTTTAGGTAACATTTTAAATTCCTGAATCATAAAGAGAAAATTCTAATTGGAGAGAGCCTTAAAGGCTGTGTATTTGGCACACTTGCTCTAACCTTTTCCTCTTGCTTTTGAATCTACCGATTTAATTATTGTATCTGATTAAAATTACATTTTCTATATATTGCATTTAGTAGGCACTCTATTTCATGTATGACATAAATCTTAAGAGAAAATGTCGAGAAAGAAAACCTGCATAAAAATAACACATTTCACTTCAGTTAGTAATGTTAACTATTTCATTTACCAGTTCTTTTTTTAGGATGGAAGGCAGGGAAATCAGGGTTAAGAGATTTGCCCCAAGTCCACACAGCTAGTAGATAATCATGTGTCTGAGGTCAGATTTTGAACTCAGGTCCTCCTGACACTAGGGCTGGTACTCTATTCACTTTGACAGCAGCTGCCCCCCTCCCCCAGTTCTTATTCTTAATAGTACAAACTGAAGTGTACAAAATGCCATGCTATTCTAGGGGAACAGATATTTCAGTGAGAAATTCTCCATCCTGGAAACAAAATACTAAAGGGAATAGGCTGTTCAAATCAGAATACACAGGTTTAAATCTTAGCTACACCATTTATGACCTGTGTGACCTTAGGTAAGTCACCCTATGTTTCTACTTCTCAGTTATCTCACCTATAAAATTGTGAGATTGGGGACTATCTTTAGCCTAAGTGTCCCTTTTGCTTCTAAAGCCAATGATTCACAAAACCTAAACTCAATTAGAAAATATGATTTTGTAAAGTCTGTAATCAATATAAACAAAATGAGATTCTTAGACTAGGAGATCAGGGAAATTCCAAAAGTCTATGTCCAATAAACATCAGAATTCTTCCTTTGGCTGATTCTAAGGACATGGCATGCTTATCACTTAATCAATGTCTCTACAGAACTTATTCTTCAACCATAATTAGTCCTAAAATAAAATCTGTTGAATTCATTTAAACAGAATTACTATACTATTAAATAAAATGTTTATAAACTCTGGAGCATAGTAGGTGTTTAATATGCTTTTTAGTTTCTGTACTTCCAACTATGGAGAATAAAACAGATAGTCAGCTGACTAGGGTGAAAGTTAAAATGGGAAGGGTTAGGATTAGCATCTTAAATAATACCACAAAGAGAGAGTGTCACATCTAGAACACAAAAATGCTCTGAAGAAGTTACTTTATAATATCTGAAGTTTAACTTAAGGAAGGTAAAGTAAACAATTCCAACATGAGTTTTAGAGATCACCTATTCCAGGGATTATGGATAAATTTCAGGTGTTCTATAAACCTGGCTACCGAAGGAAAACAAGCAAACAAAAACAGAGAAGTAAATTAAGAAATGGATAAATAGACAAATTAGTAAATAAAAAGTCAGACAGTTTAATAGATAAAACTAATAAGTGAGCAAGCAAATAAAAATAAATTATATTAATTTAATTGTTTTCTTTTCTTTTACTATACATTTTCTTTTATGCATTTAAAACATTCTTCTAACAAATGGTCGTCAGTTTTCACCAAATTGCCAGAGTCCATCTAACCCCCCCCCACAGCAATAAGAACCCCATATCTACTCCAATCATCTAATTTTATAGACAGATCATGGGGCCATGAATAGGTGCAAAGATTTTTTATTTTTAGATCCTGAACTATACATACATATATACACACCTACATACACACCCACATACATACATACATACAATATATAGTGTGTATATAGGCTTATATTTCATTTGTATGTATAGATATATACTTATATTTCTCCCAATTCAATATATTAGAAAAAGCTTTTCTACATCCGTTCCGAGCATGTAAGTTAACAGCATAGATTGCACTTTTGAGGACATTTCCTTACCATTTAATGTTCAGGAGGACTTCTTTGTGATTAAGGGTGGCAATGCTCTGACAGATGCCATAACTGTAGTAGGTCCAGGTTTCAAAGTCACACAGAACACTGGACATTGATTTATAGATCTTTAAGTCATGTGCATAATAAGAGGACAGCAACTCAAATTCATAAGGATGTGAACACACTTAGTCTGGGAGAATAAGAATATTGGCCAAGTCACAGTAAGTTTATTGACATCCCTACAGTGGGCCAATCTGTGGTTTCTGACCTATTTGTCCTTTGTGTTATGAAAATGATCACATGGAAGAAGAAGAAAACAAACTCGACACTAGCATATTAAAGAGACAGAAGAGGTAGGAAATAAGAGGTCTCTACCACCAAAACCTAAAAGGAGTTCACTGGCTAAAATAAATAAACATCTGTCCAAACAAATAAATCAATTGATTAAAACAAAACAACTGCAAAAATGACATCACCTTGAAACCTGTCTGGTCTCAATCCTCTATGAATTCAATTGTGCTCTTCCTAGGATGAAATCAGAGCATGAGCTGAAGCCTTTCCTGCTGAGTAGGACCTGCTAAAACTTGTTAATCATTGGCATACCCCTTAACCAATTCAGAGTCTATTTCATGGCACAATCCTCAGTATTGCTGAGTACTAAATCATTATGGATACCAGAATGTTCCTCCTTCAAAGATTCATTCTAGTAGGATAAAGATGGAATCCTTAAAGAGAAATATTGAACATTAACATTGGCCTGAGAGGAAAGCAGAATTATTAACATCTTAATATTGTTCTGTTGATTCTTAGAGAAGGTGGCAAAATAAGAGTATATACTCTAGGGTGCTTGAAGGTAGGGATATAGAATTGGAGGGTGGCAGATGACAGGAAGATTCAGGAACCACTAAATTAAGGTAGGGATACTTAAAATATGTGTAGATGAATAATTGAAGCATATACTGAAAGAAGCATTTTTGGCAATGCTCTGATGGAGTTAAATGCCTGGGCAAAATTCTTAGAACCTGGAGAATCACAGGAAGACTAAATTACATTAAAATATATTAGTAATTTTGGCAGCCGTTGTCTATGCTGGAAAGATTTCTTTTTTTATTTAGTTTTTCTTTTTATTAGAATACAGAAAAGAACCCAGGACCCAGGGCAAAGGAATTTTATACTTGGGAATGAGAAATCCAGATTATCTCATGAACGCTCTCTGTAGGAAATTCATATATACTAGGTATGCAGATGGGAGCATTACTCACAAGCATTTAGAAAAGGAAGCACTGTTCATAAGGGGTCAGTTTTGGTTCATCAAGAACAAATTAAACTAGATGAACAATTTCCTCATCAGAAAAAAGACAAATAGCTAAACTACTAGAGGTATGCCAGCATATCCTGCATTCTTTCTGCTTAGAAAGAATATAATTAATGTAGCATAAGAAATCATTTTGTAAAATTGTTTAACCCTACTAAATAAGTGGATCTGCGTCCTAGCTTGGAACTTCCTAGTTCTGTGACCATAGCCATTCATTTGAACTCTCTGAACCTAGGTTTCTTCATCTCTAATATTGGGATAATAATGCTTATTCCTTAAGCAAGATTGTTGTGAAAGGAGTGCTTACTAAAATGAAATGTTAGAAAAAAATAAGTTGTTTATTACTGTTGGTGGTATTGCGGTTGTTAGTGTCATTAACTGTAATACCATAGCTAATATTATTTGGCTGCTAACTCCTTAGTAGCATTTTTTCCTAAGCAACTAATTGTCTCCTAAACCATTACACCTCCTAGTGCCACATTTTCTTGAAAGTACTGCATGATAATGTTGGTAAGGCATTTGACAATGCTTGTCATGAGCTTCTTGTGAACAGGATACATAAATGCTGTATGAATGACAGTATATTTGTACACATTCATAACTACTTGAAAAACTACACCCAGAGAATGTTAAACTTACGACACTGTAGATTAAGGTCTTTAAAACCATATGCATCAGTAGCTTGCCCAATATTCTGCTCTGTTCACAGTTGAATGAATTATTTGGATACAATATATAGCAAGAGTAAAAATCAGCTTTGTGGATTATATTAAGCTGGTAGAGATAGCTAATTTAATAGATGAAAGAATCAAGAGACCAAAATGATTTGAACAGGTTGGATTGGTTGACCATGGATAGCAAAATGAAATGCAACAGGAATATATGTAAAAGACTTGACTTGTCAATAGCATATGTGTAATCTGGAAGAAATGTGGCCAGATAGCAATTCATGTGAAAAAATTTTAGGTCACTGAAAAGTCAGTGAGAGAAGAAGGTGATGTGGTTGCCAAAAATGCTAATATGACTTTTTGAAGTTGCGATTCAAAGTGTACTAGCCAGAATGAGGGAGACCACAATGATATTCTATTCAGAATGGTTAGACTGCAATGAAAGAATTGTGTTCAATTCTAGGTACCACATCTTAAGGGGAATATTGACAAAGTATAATTGCTTCTGAAGGGAGAAAATATTATAGTGAAGAGACTTAATGTCATTGAGGGATAAGTTGAAATGAACTTTTATGTTTACTTTGGAGAAGAGAATTATCATTGGAGGTTCTATAAGTGAAATATAAAATACGTGAAAAGCGTCTTAGAAGAGAGAGTAGAATTATTCCATGTGTTTGAAAAAATACCAAGAACAATGGGATTCCTATTTCAACAGTATAAGGAAGAATTTCTAAACAATTAGCAGTCACCCAAAGTGGAATAGAGTGCCTTGTGAGGTATTCAGTCATTGGTCATTAGAAGTAATCAGGCAGTTTGAATGACATATATCAAAGATGAGTGAGTCCATGGACTTGGGCAAATCAGGACACAAATCTTAAGAATGAAGGAAAGTTGTTGGCGGCAGTAATCATGGAGGTTTCTGGAAAGGGTTCTCATGTTACTAAACACAACACCACAAAATATGTTTTTAGTTCATTTTCCTGGGCTCAAGGATGGGTATCAACATAACAGAAATCAAGTAACCCTAGAAAAGTTTTAAAATTTGAGGGTTCTCCAACAGGAATCAGTACTCCTGAACATCTATTAAAGCAGTATCTTCAAATTCTGCCTGAACATTTTTTTCTTTACGTAGACATAGGAGAATTTAATAGGACAATGCTTTGAGTTCATGGCAGGTTAAGTGATTTGCCTACAGTCATTTTTAACATGGTACGGTAGTTCAATAAATTTAGATAGTACTGACTTGGATTTAGTATGTTGTGTTTAAAAAAAATTCATTGGTCAATGTTGCAGTGATTTTGGGGGAATTATCTTTGAATATTGAAATTATCATGTTGAATATTTGCTTGTATTTTGTCTTTAACTGAAGCCCGATATCCTTTGGTATGTTGCCAGTGAAAAATATAACTGAATCAATTATTCGGTCTGTGTCAGAAGTGACAAACGTCTTGCAAGGCAGAAATCCTAATGGAGGGAAACATGAAGGACGGCATGCTTAACCAAATATTTACCTCCTGTTTCTTGTATGGAAATTATAAACATTGATATTTCAAAGGTAAAAAATAGATAACTTGGTGATATGGTAGATAGGCATTGGACCTGCAGTCAGGTTTAAAGATAGACTGAGACATCAACTAGCTGTTCAACATTGGGCAAATCTGCCTCAGTTTCTTCATCTGAAAAATGAAAATAATAATAGCTTATACCTTGCAAAGTGCATATAAAGGTGAAATAAGATAATATTCTCAAAGTACTTTGCACTGTAAACTCTATTTGCCAAAAAAGGTGAGGATTGCAGGTTAATGTTCCTCTTTAACCATTCACATAAAGGACCAAATCTATTTTCTCTTTCCTGACTCTTTCCCACCCTTTTTCTCCTTTCATTTTTTCTTGATTGTATTGCTTATTAAGACTACCTTTAAAGAAAAGAGCATCAAGATCTAGGAAAGAAATTATTGGATAAGAAATTTCCATCTAGTCATCCCAAAGTTTATAGATCAGACAGTTAGATTAGAATTAATAATTAACTCTGCTACTTAAGATCAGAGATTTGGAAATGAAAGAAAGCTCTGTGGCTCTGTAGTCTGACCACCTCATTTTATAGATTAAGAAACCAAGGCTTAGAAAGGTGAAAAGCTTACCCAAGTCAAAGAAGTAGTAGAGATAATAAGTGGCAGAGCCAGAATTCAAACCCAGGTCTAATGACTCCAGCACTTAATCTACTGTATCATTTTGCCTCTGTGAGTTTGGTAATCTCTATTATTTACCATGCAAAAACCAGAATCTTCAATATACTAAAGCAGACCCGTACAACTTGACAGTAGGTAGGGCACAAAATTAAAATAGACTAAACTTCTTTGGGTAGGAAATGGATTAGACTAAAGACAGACAAATGATGGTTGGTAGGAATTAGGGCAATTTGACTTGTAGGAATTAATCAAATTAAACAAATTAAGCAAAAGCAATTAAGGCAAGGAAATAGGAAGTAAAGAAGTATTTACATAGTTCCTACTATGTGTCAGGAACTTTGATAAACTCTTCATACAAATATTTTTTCATTCGGTCCTCAAAACATTCTTGTTAAGTAGGTGATATCATTGTCTTAATTTTGCAGATAGGAACCTTAGGCCAACAAAAATTGAATGAATTCCCCAGGGTCACATAGCTAACAAGTATCTGAGGCTACACTTGAACTCGGGACTTCCTGCCTCCATACTTCTTCTCCCTTTTCCCCTCTATCCACTGCAACACCAGTTGCCTCTCAGGGAAGCAGTGCTATAGGAATCTTAGTGTCTTTCCAGTAAAGCTTTTCTCTCCAAATCCCAATTATTCCTCTCCTTGTCAGAAAAACATTTAATTAAAAACAATTAAAAGTCCAGTGCTTGCATATCTTAATTCTCAAGGGGTTATCTCCTTTTTCCTTATCTGTCTGTTCTTGAACCATATTCTCATTTGCACAGGCCTTGGCAAGCAAGCTCAGTTCTGCTGGCTGGAGATGACAGTGACAAATAGGCAGCATTCCGAGGGAAGCCAGAGACAAATGTCACTCTTGCAATAAAACTCAATTATAGTAAAATTAATCACAATAATTTTGTTGCCTGTTAGGGAAAATTGAAGCAATTCTGAGGAAATCTATCTGCTGTGTTACATATTTGCAGACAGCAATGCAGCCAAGCTAGCCCCACAGTGCCAGAGAGCCATCTATCTACATTCAGTTGTTCAGCAGCATCTCTGAAAATTGGTCTTGAAAAGCAAAGCTTACTCAGGCACACTTCCACGTGGTGGAAGGAGAGAGGAAGGGAGGAAGAGAAAGAAATGGATGGAAGGGAAGAGAAGAAGGAGATGGAGAGGGAGAAGGAAAGGGAGAGAGGGATAGGGAGAGAGACAGAGACAGAGAGAAAGAGAGAAACGGGGAAGAAAAAAATTAAGAAAATCAAATTTTTGATTATAAATGCTGACTTTCTTGGAAAATGCCTAGTGTTTTTTTTTTTAATTTAGAAACACACACACACACACACACACACACACACACAAACATCAAAGCATTCACATAGTCAAATGATAAACAGGCCATTTAATCTCTTGGTGTCTCAGTTTTCTCATCTGCACAATTAGGGTTCTGATCTTGTTAATTACTAAGGAAGTTCCTTTCCTCCACCTGACGGACATTCACCAAACAGCTACCACATGAAATGAACTGTCTTTGGCAAACTGAGTGATAGAAGATAGATCAGCCATTATCTCAATAGAACGGAATCTTATTGAGGGCAGGAACCGTTGCATTTGTTTTGTCTTTGTATCTTTTCCCAATATTTTATGGAGTGCCTGAAATACAGCAAGTGCTTAATAATTGCACATTGATTGGTTGCCATGCTGGAGCTTGCTGTATTCATATATACACATGCATACGTGTGTGTGTGTGTGTGTGTGTGTGTGTGTGTGTGTGTGTGTATGTATATATACACATATATATACGTATATATGTATGTATGTATGTATGTATATTTATATACGCACATGCATTTATAAAACTGCACAAGGTTTGGTAAGTGGTTACAATATACAACAGAGCATGAAGGGACAAAACTGACTGAAAAAATCAAAAGCAGACTACATATAGTTGAAAGGTTGGGGGATAGAGGGAATGTTCTAAGAAGAAGGAATGGAATAGCTAAGAAGCAGATTTTGAAAAAGTCAAAAGTTTCCAGTAAAAAGCAACAATTGGTACCAAGCACCACATAACAAGAAAGTAAATAGGTTGAAAAGGCAGGCAGGAAGCAGCTAATCACAAGGTAAAGAATTTGGACATGGTTTTGCCATCAATGGGGAATCACTGAAGGCTTCTGAAGAGGACATTGACTCTACATTCCATTGACCAATTTTGAGGAAGAAGGGATAAGATTTGATGACAAGGATGACAGGGGGAAGGGTTGCGTTGAAGGTGGGGGGAGGAGGGAAAAGAGAGAAATTAAAAGATGACACTGATGTGGATACAAAGGTGTCCTAAGGGTTAATACTAAGGGGTACTTTCCTCTAAACCACTGAGGGAGTTTGAGGCTTATTCTTAGCCCATCCTGTAACCTGAGGGTGCCTTAATGCCCCTTCCCCTTATCTCGAATTATCATGCAACTTATTTCAAAAGAATTGCTTTTGTCTCCCTTAACCTGTCTTCCCCATCCTATGTCATTCATCTTCCCCAACCTGTCATTCATTTCCTCATCTTGTGTCATTCATGTTCCCCATCCTGTGTCATGACAGTCTTTCCTTATCTTGCAAGCAACCACCTTCCTCACCTTGTTTATACTTATCCAGTCCCTTAATCTCCAACCCCTATTAGAAACTCTAAAACTAATCATCATCCTATAGGCTGTGTTACTTCTTGTGTATATGTCTGGTCCTTTTCCTATTTCAACGCATTTGTTTAGCTCTTTGCTAAGTCTCAGGCCCATATGTTTTTGCATCAATAAAGCTCCCTTTGGCTATAGAGAAGGCCTAATTGAATTCTTTAAAAAATTCTGAACCAGCTCTTACAACTCTGACTTTGTCAACACTGAGTTTCCAAGCATATCGAGAGGATGGTAGCAGAAACAGAAGTGGGTGTGGGTCTGAGATGGATAATAAGTTTTATTTTAGACTGGCTGAAGTTGAGGTGGTCATGTAAAAAGAATTGGAAATAACTAACTATAAATTATGAGTGTAAGCCTGGAGCATGGCAGAAAGGCCAGAGAACATGTGTGTTGAGGAGTAGCATTGGTGGGGTCTTATACAAAGAAGAACCAGGAGATGATATAGAAAAGTATGGCTTTTATATGTAGAAAGAAAACCAAAGAATTCACAACAGCAGAGAGTGTTTCAAGAAAGTACAAACAGAAAGTTCAAAGAAGATAAGGACTGAAGAGAGGCCCATCTTATAAGTGATGAAATAAAAATTTCTCACAAATCCTGGTACTAGAACATTGCCAGCTGGATCATTGGAAAACAAGCCCATTTCCTTTCAACTTGTTTCACTAAATTATGAAGTATTAATAATTTACTTGGAGTAAATCGGTTGAAACTTGGAATTCTTTAGAAAGAGTTTTCTAAGTAATTGAATACTTCTGAAACCAGCTATAGACTCCCATTGTGGCCAAAATTAAGATGAATTTATGAATTCTGGTTGCTCTATTTCCACATTTATATTCAAAGTCAGATTGTTCATCTTCAAACGAAAGCTTCCCATAACAAAATCAGTTTATATTAAGATAAAAAAAAGTTCATATCATATATAGGTATACATACTTAAACCAATAGCTTGGTTATTTGTGGGCCTTTCCCCCCTCTTTTCAGCTAATGTACTATATAGGTTACTATGGCAATGTAATGTTTAGGACCTGAATGACTTTCAAAATAATTCTTTGAGAAGGAAGACCCAACAAAAATGAATGTGTTTTTCAAGTAAATGTTTTGAAGATATTTTTATTATTTAGACTTCATTACTGTTATGGCAAAAAAAAGGACTGGCACAAAGTCCCACTACACTTCTTAGCTAGATAGAAAAAAAAATTACAGAGTGGAAGTTTAGAAATAAATTGTGAGATATTCTTTTAATTAAAAAAATATTTTCTAATAGTCCTAATTGTTGCCTGCCAGGTTAGAAGGCAGCATAGTCATTGATGATAATGCTATTCTTAGAGCCCTTAGATGCCATTTAAAAAAATCAAACACGAATAGCTATGTGACAATTAATAGGCGCTTAGTATGAAAATAATCTGCAGTTTGGTTGTGAGGGTCAAATAAAATATTTTTTTGCAAAAAATTTTACAAATGATACAGCATTACATAATTAGAAGTTTCAACTGTTAAACATTTTCTAGCATATTTCCTTACCTATAAAAAGGGGATAATAATAATTATCCTACAAATAGGTTTTTGTTAGGAAAGAGATTTATCGCTGTATAAATGAGTCATTGTAATCTTGCCTGATCATTAGTAAGACTTGGAACTGTTTCTTCTTCTGCTAGATTTTTTTTCTTTCTTTTAAATTTTTAAATTTATTTTAAATTTAAATGCTAGTTGTATCTTTTGAGGGGTTAAAGGCAAAAAAAAAAAAAAGGAAGTCTTGTGGTATACGGGATAGAGTGCTAGGCCTGAAATCAGGAAGACCTGAGCTCAAATTCCATTTCAGACTTTTAGCAGTTGTGAGACCTTGGACTTTTATTTTACCTCTCTCTGCCTCATTGTCTTCATCTGAAAAATGGGGAAACAGTAGCATGTAGCTACCAGGGGTTTTGTGAGGATCAAATGTTATATTGGTAAAATGTTCTCCTCTCTTCTCATTCCCTCTCTCCCTTCTTCTTCCTTTCTCCTCCTTCTCCTCCCCTTTCCTCTCCCTCTTTTTCTTCCTTTCCTTTCCTCCCTTCACCAGAAGGTGTTTTGCCCAAAGGAAGGTAAATTTTGAAGGCCAAAACCTAATAAGTTAACTTGGGGTTTACTGGCTAGATTTCTTCCTCAAAGACAGAGTCTTAAACCCAATTCACTCCAGATGTCCTAGAATGGATAACAATAAGGTCTTGCTCTGCCCAAGAACCACTTAATGGTTATTCTGGAGGGCCCACCAGGCTCAGAATGAGGGGAAATTGTAACCTTTTCTCTTGGGCCAGCAGCCCTAAGGATTTAGAATTTTCCCCACCCAGTTTGATTTTTTTTTTTATTAAAGGGGCTAACCTTTGACTCACTTCTTAAAGAGACCTATTCACTGAATGGTTGCCTCACTCAAAGTGAAAACTTGAAAAAAGACTTTAGCTTAAAAATACCAAGATCTCCCATTGCATTCTGGGCCATCTCCAGTCATCCTGATCAATATCTGACCATGGGACCCAGAAAGCTTTGGAGAAGAAAGTGAAGCTGGTGACATCAAAGTTGTCCCTCACTCAAATCAAATTCAACTGCAAGTTATATCTTCATCTCCCTGATGTCATGGTCCTCTTGGAGAATGCAGGACAAACTACACAAGCATAGGCTAGCACATAAGTAAGCATTTGCTTATTCTAGCTATTACTATTATTAAAAGAAAGGAAGATTATATCTAATATACGCCCTTTTATACTTTTCAAAAGGACACTGGAGAGAAGGCTCCTCTCTGAAACAGAATAACTTCAGGCTACTTCTCCCAAATCTAGGAGCTATTTTTTCTCTGTCTCTCTGGAAAATACAAATTATTTGTCTCATTCTCTGTCTCTGTTTCTGTCTCTGTCACTCATATTTTCTCTCTCTATCATGTTCTCTCTGTCTCTCTGTATCTCCCTCTCTCTCTCCTTTTTTATCTATCTATCTATCCATCTATCTATATTTATCTATGCAGCTATCTCTGGAACCTGAATACATAGTAAAATAAATGTTTGTATGTAATTGGCTTGTAAAGACATGGCCAAAAATTTTAAAAAGCTTGTCATATAAGTAATTTCTGACTTTAGGGATATTATGAATGTGCAGAGATGGGGGGGCAGAGGGAAGTATACTTCTCTTTCAATTTTTAATGATAAGAAAACAATTCAGACAGAAATGAAATAGAGATCTAAAATATTCTTGCCTCTTTGACTCAGTTTTCAAAGAAAAACTGTAAAAACATCTGTTACTCTCCAATAATGAGTTCATTCACTTATTTTTCTTTCATATAATCATTTCGCCACAACTCTACACTGTATGAGTGAATTCACTAAGATACATTTTTAAATTCAAAAGCCATGTCTAGACAGCCTGAAATGGCTCTGCCAGCTAGAGTAATGAATAATAAATTAATCAATTAGGACTTTTATGTGATAGGTAATTACTGAGATCTTTGAGAAGGTACTAGAATATTTAACACTATCTTCAAATCAATGACATCTGGACCCATAGATTTCTAAATGGAATGGAACTAGTGCTGGAGTAGAGAATCACAAAGGACTTTTGATGATGGAAACCAACCATTTATCAGTACCAGTGACATTGGTTGGGTGAGAGTTAAAGGTAGAGAATATTAAAAGGATAAAAGTGAAACACCCTTAGTGGATTCTGTAGTTAACACTTGCTAAAGTCAACTATGCATTAAAACAAACAAACAAACAAAAAAAAACATTTCAT
>CM053582.1:525513655-525542534 GCA_028627135.1 Pseudochirops cupreus | reverse complement strand
CTCTCTCCCAATTCATGGCTCCTCCCAGTTCAGCCCTCTCTCCTCATGTCAACAAGTCCATCCCACAAGTGAGATTCACAAGCTCTGGGTTTTAACACTCAACCCCAAAACCAAGCCAATACAGGAGCATCTCCAAATTCCATTACCATTACTGGGAGTAAATAAAAATTGACCCACAACAAAGCTTGGGGCTCGAGCTTTTAACCAAGTCCCTAGAATTGAGTGCATACATATGTTTTAATTTTTTTAAATATATATGTCTAAAGCTGAACTTCAGGTAAATACCATTAACAGTATTTAGGTGAAATGATTAAGGTTTGATTAGGACATGTTCAAATATCTAATAATGACCATTTTTAATTCAACAAATGTTTAAGTAAAAAGGGTGATGAATTTAGATAGGTGCTTTATTTTATTCTTGCCGCTTAAAAAAGATGAATGTACTTTAAATTTCTGATCAGACAAAATCAACCATAGTTATTCCAAAAGTTATTGAATGAAATACACTAGCAATGATGTCATTCATCACAATTAGGTGTAAGATGGTGAACAGTCACATAAATGACAATAATTAATGTTATTTTTATATAACTAAATCTGTCATATTTTTTTTTTATTTTATTACCCTTTCTTGAAGCAAACACACATACACAGTCACACACAGACACACACACAAACACACTCCTTAAAAACCACAGAGTGTATAGGTTTGTTCTTTTTTTTTTTTTTAGATAATTTAGTAACCCAAGTCAACAAGCATTAGTTAAGTATTTAATTTGTATTAGTCACTGGGCTAAACCCTGGGAATATAAAGAGAAGCTAAAATATGGTCCTTGCTCTCAAGGATTGAATTGTCTATTGAGGGAGACATTATATAAGCAAGTATGTGCATGCAAGATCCACTACCATCACTTCTACTGCTACTACTACTACTATTACTATTACTTCTACCTACTACCACTATGACTTCTACTACTACTATGAGTACTACTGCTGTTGCTGCTACCACTACTACCACTACCACTACTACTACTTGATAAATTTAATATTGTACATACTATATGTGCTAGGGACTCTATAATTTACTAATCTTATCTCCTTCTGTCCTTTCAACAACCCTGGGAGGTAGGTGCTTTTCATAGATAAGAAAACTGAGGCAAGCAGAGGGTAAGTGACTTGCCCAGGGTTGCATGGTCATTAAGTGCATGAGACTATATCTGAACCTATTTTTTGTAATCTAGGTTAAGCACTTTATCTACTGTATCCCCAAGTTGCCCCCAAAAGGAACGCATGAGCATTGACAGGGACCAATAAAAGCTGCTTAGAGAAGGTGAAATTTTAGCTGAGATCCAAAGGAAACCAGAGCGCAGTGGCAAGGACTGAGAATATTGTAAATGTGGAGGCCAGTCAGTACAAACACATAGATTATCAAGATAGAGAGCTATGTGAAAACAAGAAAGAAAGGCAGTTTCATTGGATCACAGGGTACACAGAGGTGAGTAAAAACTTTTAAGACTGGAAAGGTAGGAGGGGACCAAGTTGTAAAGGACATTAAAATCCAAACAGAAGATTTTCTATTTGATCCTGGAGGTAGTAGGGAGCCATTTGAATTTATTGATTAGGGCAGTTACATGTTCAGACAAATACTTTTGGAAGATCAATTTGAATTATCAGACGGTAGAATGAGATGCTAATGCTAGATGTTGTGTAGGTAGACTATATGACACTTAGCAGTAGATCAGATATGGGTGGTGGTAGAGAGTGAAGAGATAATGCTGACAACTAAATTGTGAGTTTAATCTAATTTTTCATAAAAATTATGGCTCCAAACACACAACATGGATACATATTAAAAGATAATGGTCCTTGATTTGATGCCCCAACACCTGCCCTTTGCTATACCATTCCAACCCATTATAACTCTATTCCATTCTACCCATTATTCTTTCTCCTGTATTCTCTCCTAGCTTCTGCTATCTTTCACTGTTATATTTATGTCCTACTTACTGATTAGAACTGTCTTGGGTCCCAGAAGGTTCAAACTAGGAGTGTGCTGGAGTCAATTCCTTAAAGCCAGTTATTAAAATTTTAATATAAGCATGAATGTGTTAGATATCAATACATGGTATGACCTGATTTGTTTTTTTTATTGGTTGTCCAGACTTAAGAAAATAGTAAAGAAAATATTAATAATGAAGAATATTAAAAATAGGCACTAATTTTTTTTTTATTTTTCCCTGGAGACAGTGGATAAAAGTTTATTAGCACATCCTTTGTTCAAAACCCACACTCCTTCCAATTCCTAATTGTCTAAAACAAGTTTGGCAGTATAACCTCCCTAGAAAACCAGAAGATCACACACAGTTAAATTTCTTTCTTGCAAAGTTGTTAGCAACAGAAATGGTTCCACCTACTGTAATTAGGTAGAAAAAAAAGGTAGAAACCACCTTTGAAAACATTGTTATGAATGAGTTTTAACCAGAGTATAAATACCTAATACCTTTTGTTTTTGTTTTGATAATGTGAAAGGAATTAGAAATCATATGTGCCCCAAGAAACAAAATAATACTTATCATATAGAAAGAAAGCATCAGGATGACCTAGCTTCAAGTTTTCGCTTTGGAAACGATCACTTAACCACAAAGTGGCCACTCAGACAAGTCTCCAAAACCATGAATCACAGACTACTTGGTATCTGTTTTGGTAGAAGGTGCACCCTCACCAAAGAGTTCCTTGCACCCATGAAATCACAATTCTGAGATGATAATTGTCATTGGCCACTTGAGTGACTGAAAACACAAAATAATTATGAGAAATAGAAAGCAGTAATAATGGGATGAGGTGGGATGTAAAGACTGATTGTGTCTAGATGGTGACCTATGCTCTGAAGTTCTATAGTGGCTCTCTAAAAAGTAACATGGAGAGGAAAGGGGCAGAGAAGGAAGAGATTAGTGGATTCAGAAACCAGCTCTGCCTACTTGACAGTTTTGCCCAAGGCCAATGCAATTTGCCTCCAACTGTGCTCGGTCAAATAGAGGTTGTGCCCAGAGATAATGCATGCCATCCAGGGCTGTGTATACCTTATGAAAACACTGCACGCTATTGTCGTGTACATGTGGAAATGTTTAGAGAATCCCACATTCTCCAGTGGGGGACAGACCTCCTTTGAGGGATGTGACAGCAGTGTTCTCTTAATGTTTTGTTGTTGTGATAGTTTTCAATTACAAAAAGGGAATAGAGCAGCAGTGGTGGACTTGGGGAACCTAGATGTCACTGAGTAAATTAACTCCTACTGAAAAAAGTATAAAAACCCAAGGAGAATGTTTGTCTATAATAAGGAGCCAGAACAGATGCTTAGAAACTAGAACATTAAAACATGGGCCCTTGGGTCATTAAAGCTGCATGCCTTTGAACTAACAAACTCAAATAAGTCTATGCCTCATCAACTATTAGGGCTACATTCTCCATCTGTTGCATAGGGATTACTCATGGAGCTCCCACAGAGTGTTTGAAGGATCAATACCCCTATGCCAGGATTAATACCTGCCCCTCAAAGTCAATGGGTAAATGCAGTGAGCTCAATGTGATATGATGCCTCTGGTGTTATTGATTTGATGTTTGCTAAACCCTGTGAGTCCCTGTTCCAAAATAACACAGCCATGTATCAAGTTGCAGGACTTTTATTCTCTTAAAAGCAACTTTGATAGGAGGATGTATGTGAGCCCATGAAAAGGAAAGGGGATGTTGGGGTGCCTGCTGATTGTTTGTCAGTCAGACACAATCATATTCTCTCCCTTAGAAAACTTTCAAAGCTAAACAGTCAGACTCAAATACGCTTTTCATGACTGTACAGAAGACCCTTCATAGACCCTCTTTATAATTAATAGAAGACCTGGTGTATCACAACCTATAGATGCTGAGACACAAAGCAACCTATTGAAATATTCAAGTGTGCTTGACAGGGAAAAGACTTAAGGAAGGAAGAAAAATGGTGATGCTTTTGACAGAGAGTAACATTTCAAATGGGATATATTGAACAGCACTTTTAACCAAAGTCAGAATGCAATGGGAGGTCATTATGCCTTACTGCCATTTGGTTGAACTAAGATGCTGAAAATGTTTAGGAAAAATGATGCTTTTTTTTTGCACACAAAATCATAGAATTTTATTTTCTTTGGGTGTGTTTTAGCTTTGTTGTTCTTGTTTTGATCTGTACCTGCCATTTGATGAATGTGAAAACTGCCTCCACCAATGTAAATCTGCAACTCATCAGTAAGTTAGAGACTTAGACAATTGCTTGGAAGCACTCAGAAATGAAGTACCTTAAATAGTCACTCGGCCATTATGTTTCAAAGAACTTGGGTTGGTTGTGGGGGGTGGGGGTGGGGGTGGGGGTTCAGTAGATGGAGCACCAGGCTGGAAGTCAGGAGTATTCAGCTTCCTGGGTTCAAATCTGGTCTCAGACACTTACTAGTTGTATGACCCTGGACAAGTCATTGGAGACTCTTTTCCTTAGTTTCTTCATCTGTAAAATGAGTTGGAGAAGGAAATGACAAACCACTCTAGTATCTTTGTCAAGAAAGCCCCAAATAGTGTCACAAAGAGTCAGACAGAACTGAAAGAATTGAAAAACAACTCCAAACCTGTCCCATTATTCTACCCACGTTACTCTCAAATTCATTGTATAAAAGGTAATGTCATTGACCCATGAATAAATATGTTAAGAATAAGTCAGTTACTGAATCAAAAATGATTCTTTTTACATTAGGCACCTAGGTTGTTTTTTTTTTTAACACTGGATATCCAATGACAGACTTTATTCCCTGTTCTCAAGGAGCTTATATCCTACAGTCAGAGATAATATGGGCAATATAGACACACACTTGTATGTATATATACTTATGTGTGTACATGCATGTATATATATATATATATATATATATATATTTCTAATAAAAACAAATAAATATAAGGTAATTTAGAGAAGGGATATACTATCAGAAAACATTTTATATTATGTTGTTTCCCCAGAAATGGACATTAATTTTTGTTTAGCTGTTTGCTGTAATACAATCTTTGGCCATGTTCATGAAAAGAACTTGTCAGTAATATGTCTGGCATAAGAGATAAGTCCTGGGGCTATGAAAATGTAGGCAAAGCATTAGCTCATGAGGAAACTGAATCTCAAGTCCAGGTCTATTAGCTTTGCATTTTTGTCATATGAGTCAACAATCTCACACAAGTGACTCAAGTATTGTTAAAAAGGAATAACCATTAGTACTCAATGAGCCTGGGTAATTCTTGCCTTTTCCATTTGTTATCATACAGGTTTCACATATCTTCTCATTTCTGTCATTGCTCTTGATAGTGATTTTTAAATTTACTATTAATACTACTCTAAGTAGATTATAATGAAGTAGCATCAAGCTTTCAATTCAAGTCAACTCAACCACCACTTATGAATGTTACACATTTTTATGTGCAAAGCCCTGCTCTGGGCACTAAGGCTGCAACAACAAGCCCTGTTCATGTCTTCCAAGACTGTATAATTCATTTGAGGATGGGGACTGGGAGATGGCAGTGAGAAATAGTATAGATATAGATAAGCAAATGTAACATGTGTAAATATATATATATATATATATGTGTATATATATATATACATATACATATATATATGTTTAGATTTTTCCAAATATTTTTGGACATATATTTCCAAAGATAAAAAGAATTAATGGCAGAAGATCAGGAGGTAGAGAATCAGGATAAGCCTTGTGTATGAGGTAGCCCTTAGTTATGCTTTGATGGATTTCATAAAGCAGCTTTCATGAAGAGGCAGTGTCTTAAAGGCATGGGAAATAGACCAATAGGGAGGAAGGGTTGGAGGAAAGGGGAGAAGGAGAGAGACAGAGACAGGGACAGAGGCAGAGACAGAGAGAGACAGAGACAGTTATTCAGACCTCCCAAGATCATTAGAAGGAAGATGCTCTACACAGGGCAAATCATGATCCAGATCAAGCACTGCTGTACAGTTTCACGAATGTCAATTATCTTTTTTGCTGTTTTGTATTAATTTATTAGTTTGCATGCTAAACAACTATAGGTCCTTACTTCAGAATGAAAAGAAAAAAGGATGAACACTAAAATATTTCTCTCTCTCTGTTTTTCTCTCTCTGTCTCTCTCTCTGTCTCTCTCTGTCTCTCTCTCTCTCTGTCTCTCTCTCTCTCTCTCTTTCCTCTCCCCCCACCCCTTCTTGCTCCCTCTCCTTTCCCTCTATTACTTTTTGCCTCTGGTTCTGGCACTCTAGGCCATAGCACAGAACTTATGTCACTTTCTCCTTCTACGTTGTTCAAATTCTGACACTACTAATATGAGTAAACTCCCTCTAGTTCAAGAGTATCCAAAGAGTAGCCTCAGGGCTGAATGCTGTTGGAAGACTTCTTAGATAAACCTTATGGCCAACCTCTTTTCATGGCTTCAGGGCTGATGTGCTGAGGGTATTCTGAACTGGAGCACTCATATAAAAAGGAATTTCTGTCCTACAAAGACATTCCCATGCACCAGACCTGGATCATAGTTTTCAGTGTAAAGACTACCTACACATAGGGCAGCTACCCAATGTTCATAGCAACTGTTGAATTTAAAACAGTAGGATTCTTCCCCCATCACAAGGTTTTGACTAAATGATACTTACGTTGCTTTCCAGTTCTCAAATGCCCTGCTTTTAAGATTCTAAGTGCTGAAGGGCAGGCTGAAGGCAATGATACCGGGGGCTGATTCTGAGATCACTATATCAAATTATTATTTTTTCAAAGGCAACTACTGTTATCCAACTCAGATTTGTTTCTGCCACATGTAGTCATGTTACTTGAATGTAGTCGTGTTACTACTAATACAACAGTTTGAACTAGTTAGAAGGTGAAATTTGAATTTGAGTCTTTAGTCCTAGTTAGCTTCCAAATTCATCTAAGTAACTCAGGGATGTCCTACTAATGTCAGAAGACCTGACACCCCTAAAGTATATGTGTATCCTTGATTTTCACACGTCATAGAATATACAAGGATATGTTGTTCCAATTGTTATGAATGATGTTATTTGTATATACACTCATTGATGGATTAGGGTGGAATATTATATTGGTTACCTATCATTTAGGTCTATATCAATGGCCATGCTGGAGTCAGTTTATACTAGTTCTCAAGAGTCCATTGTTAAATATTCAAAATGAGCATTTACCAGTCAAATGCTGCAAATCATGCTAGATTTATTCTTTGCTTGATTATCTAGACTCTATAAAAAGATGGAGATAATAATGATGTATATTAAACTAATAAATACATCACCCTCTTTCAGAGAGCTGATTGTTAAACATTTAGCATCATATCACTGGAAAAAGATATAGGTAAATAGATAGACAGACAGATAGATATGTTATTCAGACTATTTTAATGACCAGTTTTGTGGTTTTCTTGGCAAAGATTCTGAACTGGTTTGCAATTTCTTTTTGTAGATCATTTTCAAATGAAGAAACTGAGGCAAACAGTGACTTGCCCAGGGTCACATATTTAGTAAATATCTGAAGCCAGATTTGAACTGAGGAAAATAAGTTTGTTTCTAGGTTCAGGACTCTATCCACTGTGCTACCCAGCTGTATGTTTTTTTTGTATGTGTATATACATACACATAGATGTATATGCATGTATATGTGTTAGTTAATATGAAATCTCCTGTAGCTTCTTTCCTTAACTCTAGAAGGGTAATGAATTCTAACAGGTAACTTTGTCAATGGGACTTAAGGTAAATGATTCAACTTGAGATATCTTCAATGCTTATTATCCTTGAAGATATTTTTTCTACTATGGCTAAATCTATTTTTTTCTGTTAATTATTAAATGACATATGAATGTCTCATTTTTTCTAGTATCAAACTTAAACTAACAGTGATCAAACCCGAATCAGTCCCAACATACACACACACACACACACACACACACACACACACACACACACACACACACAAACATACATAACAACCTCCCATTGTCAAAATAGGGAAATAGAGGCAACTGAAGTCGAATGACTTGAAGTAAGAATTCCAGCTTAGGTCTCATGATTCCAAATCCAGCATTCTTTCCATTGCCTCATGCTATCTCCAGAAAACTCAGTGAAAAAAAGAATGAGTCAAATGAAGCATGAAGAGTTATCTCCATACTTCTACAACTTCCTGAAAGGGCAGCATATGACCCACTGCTCAGATCAATTCCAGAACTTCCTTTACTTCACATAAAGGAGAACAATTTAGTTTGCAAAATCACTTTATGAACATGTCAGCAAGATTGCCACAATTGGAATTGTATTCAGGGAACAAACTTTACCATCTGCATCAACTGCATGAAAACTACATACTTACTAATAATTCCAGATGATAATCATGTGAACTAGAAGCCTACCCAGATTATCATTTTCCATGAATATGAACATAGTTATACACTTTTATTTTTGTTTAAAATTTGTCATGAAGTTTTCATATGCCTATTATGGCCCCACTAGACACTCATTCATTCATGATACCTACTTTCTGCCTGGCTCCATATTGGGTTCCACAGAGTTCAACTAATGGCTATTTCTGTAGAGCAATGTGTAATTTTTTTTAACAAAAATTAATTTTCAATTGTCCAAAAATGTTTAGTCCTCTGTTTCTGTGACTTCTAAGTCTATTGAAATGGTCCTCTGAATTTCCAATGTTTTTTACATTCCTTGGAACACAAGAGAACCCTGACAATCTATACTGGTGTGGTTATTACTGCTCAAGGCAAATTCTGAACCATATTTTTTTTTAAAGTTTGCCATTGACAGAGATGGTCCCATGGAACACATTTCTCTGAAACTTGAATAAAGGCATAGAGGCTTGAGGCATGTGTTCACTCGCTGCCCTCTACCCCTTTCCCTCCCCAGCCCCAGTGAGAGGAGATTTTTTTTTCCTCTTCTAATTAATGAACAACAGTACTTTTTCATTATCTATTTGGTTTCATTTTTATCAAAATACTGGTCCCTGTTGGTTTTCCATTTCTCCAAAGCCTAAAATTAAAATTCTGGCAACTTTGTTATTGTGAATGGGGAAATCAGGTGGTGTTATTTTCTCCTCTCTTACCCAATAACATCAACAAAATCAAAACCTACCCTTTCTTACCCTCAAATTGCCTACCCCAATGCTGGTATATAGTGATACTCAGTAAATGCTAATTGAGTGAATGAATCTATCTTCAAAATTCATAATTGTAGAGCTGGAGGAGAACTCAGATTCCATCTTTTCTAAGCCCATCGTTTTATAGAAGAAGAAGAAGAAATGGATACTGAGGGGATTTAAGTGATTTGGCCAAGGACACACATTTATCAAATTTTAGATGTGAATTTTCTTCCAATTCTTTAGGCAAGAAATATCCATTTTCCCCAAATCTTTAGGAAAAAAATATATTTAGATTAGTTCATAGCCATCCCTCTGTAAGTACCATGCCTGGCACTAGGATTTTAAAAGAAGATTTTAGGTTTTGCGTCAGCATATAAGACCATAGAGATCATATATTGAGAATCACAGGCATAAAACTGGAAGGCACATTAAAGGGCATCCTACTGTAATCTCATTTTACAAATTAGTAAACTAAAAATCTGGGAGAGGTTAATAACTTGCCCATGATCACATGATTAGCAGATAAGAAATCTGAGTTCAAATGCTCTGAACTACTAATTCATTGCACTTTCTCCTATACTAATTGCCTCCTGGTTATATGATGACCCTATTTACATTCATTTTATACACGAATTGAAAATATCAAAATGAATATTAACTCTGCTTTCTATTGGGTGACTTTAATGGATTTTATGCTGTATTAATTTTATAATTTTCAGCTGTTTCTCTGAGGTAGTTTAAAGTTACAAGTTAACTTGTTACCATGCCCCAAAAGATACATCCTTGCTGTTCTTGTTCAATTAGAGAGGTTGTTATCTCCTTAAGAAACCCTTGTAGATACCAGGTTGTCTAACTCATGTCCATTAACAAGGTGTGCAAGATGTTGATGGATCCCCTAAAACAATGAACATTCCTTAATTATCAGAGAGAAGTTGTCACTAGCCCCATATGTATGCTAACCTATTTTCTTTAAAATAGCTAGTCGTGTTGTCTCCAACCACATGATGCTCTGGATGATGTAACCGATCATATTGTCATCCCACCCAACTCCGTGTTCCCCCAAACTACTCACACATGCACACATACACATAAATTTTCTCCCCATCTCTCTCCTCCCCCCAGTAGAGCATGTACCCTGACCAACCTTTCCTCCAATCTGCCATCTCTTCTATCACTCCCCCTTTCAAATCCCCCTTCACTGTAATATTTTCTCCTTGACCTGGCAACTCTTGAATTTGGCTACAATATTCCTAGGAGTTTTCCTTTTGGGATATCTTTCAGGAGGTGTTAGAATTGTGACAAGGTAACCAAAAAAGACCACAATAACTTGAGGCTGTATTGATGATATACAAGGGAAAAAATGAGGAAGGAAGGTATAAGTTCTGCTCTATTTCTTCCTGTTCAGATCAAATCTGGAGTAATGGCATCAAATTTTAGGAATGGCATTAACAGTCTTGCAAGGGCAGAATAGTAAGATGGCTTTGGAGTCAAAGGGTATGGGTTTGAATTCTGACTATGCTTCTTACTAGCTGTGTGAATGTGGGAAGTTATTTAATTAATAATTCTCAGTTTCCTTATATGTAAACGAAGGAGCAGGAACTGGTGTCCCTTCAGACTCTTAATTTAGAAGAGTATGTGTAGAAGAAGGAAATCAGCATGATTACTGGACTAGGAATCATGTCACATGAGCATCAACTGAAGAATTTAGTGATGTCTACTTTGATGAATAGAAGACTTTGGACTGGGGGCACTTAATATCTCTCTTAAATATCATATGTACTCAAATAGAAAATAGAAAATAGTCTTCTTCTGGTGCTGAAGGAGTCATAAAAAAAGTCAGTAGAACTATAAGAAATCAGTAGATGCTGCATAAGGGGGAAATTTTTTTTCTAACATATTTATTGTGCCATTTTTCAGTTATGTCTGGCTCTTGATGACCCCATTTGAGGTTTTCTTGGCAAAGATATTGCAGAGGTTTGACATTTCCTTCTCCTGCTCATTTTACAGATGAGGAAATAAAAGCAAGCAGGGTTGAGTGACTTGCCCAGTCTCACATAACTAGTAAGTGTCTGAGGTCAGCTTTGAACTCAGGAAACTGAGTCTTCTTAAATCCAGGCTCTGCATTCTATCCACTGCACCACCCTCTCTAATAGTATTATCTAGAGTGGGAACAGTTTCATTGGGAAATAATTGATTCAGTATGTCTTCAAGCAGAGACTGGGTGCTCATTTGTCAAGGTTGCTATTAAGAGGACTTCTGTTCCAGTATGTATTTGATAGACAGACTCTTAGGTCTCTTACAGAGATATTGTGATTCCTTGAAATGAATGGTTCTTACTGTCTGTTGTTTGTTTATTCAAGCCATAGATAAGAGCTTGGCAATCACTCTTCCCACATCAGCTGGCCTCCTTTATGATAAGTATGCAAAAGAATAAAGATGGAGATTTATTGCTAGGTGGACATTGTCAAGACCATTTAGATAGTATTCATTCATTTCTCTTCATTTCTAGATGGCACAGTTCGTCTACTTCATGCCACAAAAAGCTAAATAGGAGAGTAGTCAGTGCTTGCTGCCAATGGGATGTTCGGCATGTAGAAAAATAGTAGCCCAAGACAAGAGGAATCCCTGAGTTCATTTTATTAGTTATCTCTCTGAAAACAATTTGTTATTTTGAGACAATATTATGGGAAGAATTTCAAAAAGACGGTTAAACACAGAGTCAGAGGTACTGCTATTAATAGGAGTTTAAGAAACTAAAATTTACATGCCTGACCTCTGAGCCAAGAGGGACAAAAGAGAAAAAACAAACTAATGTATGCATGGATCTTTGCCTTTTCAATATCAGCATCTGTCACCCACTCCAGTAACAGATTCTGTCCCCTTTCTTCATATTTGAAGGTTGGAAGTTGCACCTGAAACTTTATTCTCTGTAGAAAATGTCACATGTAATTGGACTGCTTTATTGTGAAATTTACCTGGTTTCTATTATTTCTAGAGTCATTGGCAATGTCATTGCTTTCAAGTCTTATTGAGGAACCCAGTATGTCAGTTTTAAGGGGAGGGCATGCTTCAAATTATCTACAAAAACCTCCCTTGTCCAACCGTGAATGGAAAAATAATTCTGTCTTATCTCCTTTGTTGTTTCTGGGATCTGTTCCCTGCATTTTTCTTTCCTTTTTGAAAATTGTTTCTTTTGTAGATGTGGAGCTGCTTTTATGAGGTGTTAATGCACTCTTTGCTCCCCATGTCATTCAGGAGTAGGGCAGCCTGGGCTTTGATCAGGGCCTTTTTTGTTTTCTTAGAAATCCGTGATTGCTTCAATTTGTGTGCTGTTAGTGCTCACTAGGTTCTTGATCTGATATATTTTACTACATTTTTTTTTCACTTTCTTTTAGACCATTCTAAACCATTTTTGTTTCTGGATTTGTCTGTGCTTTGGAGAACTTCTTCTGAAGCAGATCTTTCCCTCTACACGTTATTATTGTTATTTTTTCTTTTTTTAATTCTCTTTTCAAAAGGAACTTTCATGTTGAGAACAACTTTAAAAACACATGAAAACTGAAATACATTTATTGGCTTCACATAGCTTGCTCAACCATAATTCCTCCCTTATATTTTTGCCTATAACTTAGTTATGTGTTATTGCAGTAGACATTTTCTCCATTTCTGATCTTTGTCTAAATCTCTTTTTAAGGTACATATCATGCTAATATGGTAGACTTTGTTGTTTTATCTAAATTTTGAGTGTCTGTTTACACTGATAACTGTAACAACTTTATTTAAAGCAACAGATAAAGAAATCTGAGGCCAAGAGACATTGACTTGACTAAAAACACACAAATAAAAACTTTTTTTTTTTGTTACACTTTTTAGGAAGGACCAGACCTGTGATTCTGCTGATAAAGTGATCTAATGGGGGAATATATAATCTTTGTGAATCCATAAAAGAAAAAAAAAACCTTTAACCAGAACCCCAGACAATTCTCTCAAACATTAATTTGCACAATAACTGATCTGTAGGTACCTTTTTCAGGCAACAAAATAGTTTATTCCCAAAATTCTACTTGATCTCAAAAATTCTGTGAGAGCAATGGGAATCTCTGTTTTTTTTCTTTTATAATTAAAAATAGCCATTCAGTGATTAAGTGATTAAGGCTAGGTAAGAAATGAGGCCAAAAATGGCCTTTTTTGCCAGTCAAAATTAATTAATTAAAAGATAAATAAATGAATGAATCATATCAGGGAAAAAAGACATCCTCTAAGTTAGATTGAAACTTAATGAAGTATATTGTCTCAGTAGATAGTAAACTTACCATATCTGTAGATCTTTAAGGGAATTTTAGATATCTCTTTGTTAAGTATGCTAGTATGTGGTATCTAGGAATTAAGTACTATTTTGTCTAGATAAGCTCTGTTATGCCAAATTGTCTCATGTTTGTTTTTAATATGATTCCTTGTTTTGTTTAAAAATATTTGCAGAGAAACTCTCACATGAAAAAAAATGTTTTCTTAAAAATGAGTAAATCTCATTCTTAAAATTCTCCATATCTTTTTTTAAACATAAATAAAGATATAAATAATTATATTTCATTTCCCAGTAGATAATCCTAGAGTTGACTGAACACCTTTTTTCTTAAAATTTGTTCAGATTAGAATTTCACTCACGTCAATTGAAATTCTATTTGTAAAATATCAAATGCATCTGTTTCTAGACACACACGTATATCAGAATATATATATATATATATATATTAAACTTTCCCTTTACATTTCTAGAATTAATTTTAGAATAGTTGAATGTAGCTCACAATTATAATCATGATTTTAGAGCCCTAGATTATGTTAGCCTCACAAAACTCACGAATAGCCACGATAGAAGTATTTACTATAGCTTCCCCTATGTCTGGCCTGACATCACTTTACTGGCTCTTTGCTGGGTGTTTAGGTTGCTGGTGCTAAACAGCAATGAAGGAGCCTCCCTCATTCTTACATTACCTACCCAGAGAGACTGCATCCCTGTCATTAAAGACTCTTTGAGACAGCTATAAGAGTCCCTAATGACAGGAAGGTATCCTGCACATTCCCAGGTCTGGAGAGGCCCATGAGAAGCAAATGACATGAGGACAGAATAAGTTAGGAGATTCCTTCCTCAAAGAGTCTGCAGTGTTATTTTTCTTTATGCTTTGTCTCTCTTTGATTCTCACTTCCTGTTGACTCAATGGGCCCATTGTTTAAAGCTTAAAGGATGACTTTTAGAGATGAATGCATGTAATAGCAGATTCAGTAAGGAGGGGAAATTCAATTAGGGACATCACCATTCCATCGCCATCTTTACTGTTCAGACTTACCTATAATTTAGTAGGAAATCACCACCTCCAAGTTCATAATCTTTTCATAGTTTATATTGCGTGGAGTACTACTCTTTCATTTAGCAGGGAGGTAATACAGAGTGGTAATAATTTATTTGCATTCCGTAATATAGAAAATTGTTAGTTTGGTGTGTTAGAAACAGAAGTATTGGTTATAGAGAAATGAACACAATGTGTTCACATAGAATGTATTCTCATTGAAACACATAATCACAGGATGTCCTAATTTGATTGATCCTCAGAGGCTGTTTTAATATCTTCCAGAATCCCTCACCCCAGCACATACACATGCATAAGGCTTCTATTATCGAGGCAAAATATCCCTTGTTTCTTCACAAAAAAGCTTCATAAGGAATGACATCAAGGTACTTTATCATGCTGCTTTCCCTCCACTGGATTTTCTCTAATTTGCCAACACCTTTGCAAATATACATGTGTGTATGTGTATGTATGTATATGTGTGTAGACACATATATGGATACACATGAAGAAATTACTTGGCACAGTGAAAATATCAATGGGTTTGATCTTGGTTTAAATTCTAGCTCTGACATTTGCTCTATGTGTTACCTTTGTCATCCTTTTTTTTTTCTAAATATAATTACATATTTATAAAATCAGAAGGCTATATTATGCAACATTTAAAACCTCTTCCAGGTCTAAATCTATGGTTTTATACTTTTAAATAATTATAAGTTTTGTGTTCACAATGAGAGGCTTGATAGGACAAAATTATATTCACCTTCAAAGACTTTAAGTGGCATAGATTGATAGAGACTACGATCTCCAATTTATGAATGAAGGGTACAGTATGTTTATCTACTATCCTTTGAAATTCTAATTAAAATATTTAAATTATTATGCTGTCTACATTAAGAAAAAAGTTTTTAATTTGAAGCTATAATGGAATGAAGAATGAATTAAATGTATGTTTTGTGGAACATTTCTAACATTAATCGGTATAAAATTTATTTTTGTCTTTATTCTCAGGTATCCTTAGTGATAATAGTATCACATGAGTGGTAGGGAGCCCTGCAGTGCGATATGGGTATTTCTGAAAATGTACACTTTAAGGGCAAAACCTTAAGATTCAGTGTCTGCACAACATGAAATAGAATCTATATCTTTAGAAACAAATTACCTTGTGGTCATTTTTTAAAATATTAAGTTAGAAATTTTGCCAAGCAATAAAGTGTTATCTGCCTGCCATAAGCCAGTAATCCCATTATATTTAGATACAAGGATACATTTTAATAAGTAAAGCTATGGATGTTAAAAGAGCATGCAAAAGCATTCCATTCCCTCAAGGATATTGGATAATATAATCATTATCGTCCATTAAGGAAATAAATTAGAATGTTCAATTGTGTTGGATTAGACAAATTTCACATTTCTATTTTTTTGTTTGGTTTTTTTTTTTCTGGAAATGATTTCACCCTGACTTTTTAAATGCAAACAGATTGCCATATGTTTTCATCTTGTTTGCTGACATATGAAACTAAGAACAACAGCAATAATATAAGTTTAGGTTGGAATTCTGGAAAATAATTGCAAAGTCAGTTGTTTGGTCTGTTTGTCGCCCCACCCTCCCCCCCATGCATTATTCATTTCAATAGAAATCATAACCTTTAACTCTCTTTAAAAACTGAGCTTTGAAATCTACCTAATCTCTCATTTGTACCCCTTGAATAAAAGGGATATGTTGATAACTCATTTTTCTATGTTCCATTTTCTGAAGTTCTGAGAATTAACCTCTAACATTCAGGACACACCAATTTTAGCCAAAAGAATCATAGCCTCTAATAGTTAGCAGGGAAATGTTACTTAGTGTGTCTCATATCTGAAACATGAATTCTTGTCTACACTATTCTTTAATGTTGACTGTCCATTTGCCCTTATGACTATTCTGTAATGAGCTTCTTGCTATGTTCTGGGATGGATCATTCTACTTTGGAGCAGCTCCAATTGTTATGAGGTCTTTAGTGTATTGCCAAAATATTGACCCATCTCAGTCCTAGTTTCCAAATTTATAAGATTAGTATATTTATATGTGAACTACTTGTTTGCAGGGTTATTCAAGGAAAGTATTATGGGAAATGTGAATAGTAATATGGTTTGATATTTCTCTGGACCTCAGGTTGGATATAGTGAGGCACACCCTTTATTCTCTTTCCCATCACATCCATATTCGATTAAAAATTTCTGCGTGCTTCTTTCTTATCAATGTAGCTCTTGCCAAGGTATTCCCATCAATCCACTTTGGAGGATCCACCTCCATTAATGAGTTAATCAACATGCATTTATCAGGCTGCTTCCAAGTGTTAGACATGTTGGGGTTACAAAGAAAAAACAAAAATCCTTCTTCCCTCAAAGAGTTTACTGTATTGTGGGAGACTATAAAAATACATAAAGATTAAGATGCATAATAAATACAAAGTGGATGGAAAACCACTTGAAATCAGAGGTCGTGGGCTTTGGGGCTGCAGATGAGTTGTGAAAAGTCTCCTATAAGAGGCACTATTTGAGCTGAGTCTTAGAGGAATCTAGGTATTCTAGGAGTTATCTATTTCCTACTCTGTTTATGAATATCTATGTTAATGTTTATACAATTTTATATAAGTTGTTTCCATTGGTAGGATGATTCAGCGTGCTTCTAGCCATCAGGTGCCATTCCATTTTACTTTGGATTTCTTATAGTTTTTTTTTTTGTCTTTTTGCAGATTTATCTAAGCTATTCTTGTTTTACTATTCACAATAATATATAAAATCACTGGGAGACCACTGATGTTTGACATACCATTTTTCACCAGTAAGCAATACTGAAAGCACTGCAATTTCCAAAATGTAACAAAACCTGATCTCCTGCTATTCAGTTTTGAGCCCAGTTCATAATCAATCATCAGCAGATACTTAAAATGTATATCCAAAAATGTGTCTGTCTATCTAATCTATTTATCATCCAATCATCCATCCAACCATCCATCTATCCATCCATCCATCCATCCATCCTATCTATCTATCTATCTATCTATCTATCTATCTATCCATTCAAGTAGTATATCTCTCCAAGTATTGTATATACTCTCTTGGCAGGGACATATTTTTTATCCACTAATTTTTTTCCAACTGATATGATTAGTTCAATCTAATTCTCATTTGGTATATTTTGATGAGGAAGTATATTTTCCAAGAGACTGAATATCTGGAAAACCTCATTATCTTCACAGAATCTTTCTTTTCACTGTACTCTCTTCAGAACATCTTCCTTGGTACCTGATAGAGTGCTGGACTTGGAGTTATGAAGTCTTGTAAGTCAGCACCAAATCAGAAAATTAATAGTTCCGTAACCTTTCTGTTTCCTTATCTTCAAAGTGGAAATAACAATATTTGTAGTAGTCATTGGTCATGGGGATCAGATTGGATAATTCATGTAAAATACTTTTTAAGTCTTAAAAAATGAATGTCATTCATGGTTTTTTTTGGTTGCTATCATCTTCCATGAAATAATTCCTCTCCCATCCTCATGTAGTGAACATATAAAGTGAGCATATGTCTCATTTAATAGACCTATGTTAGATCTTTATTCAGTGCCTCAAAAGATGAATTACTTCAGGGGAAGCTAGGTGGTACAGGGAATAGAGCACCTGCCCTGGAGTCAGGAGAACCTGAGTTCAAATGTGGCCTCAGACACTTGGCACCTACTAGTTGTGTGACTTTGGGCAAATCACTTAGCCCCAATTACCTTGCTTCCCCCCCCCCAAAAAAAAGATACATTATTCCATTAGTGAGTCCTTCCCTACAAAATAAAGTCATTTCTCAGTAGCCATTTTCATTTTTAGATGAGTCTATCTAATTTTAGTGATGTTGAACCAGGGTTGACAGTCATATTTGATATGTCACCATGGCTGCACTAGAAGATTTTTAAAATTATTTTTCTTGGAATTTTTTATTCACTTATTTATTTTCTTGTTTACATCATTCAATTCCATGAGATTTTGAGTTACAAATTTTCTCCCCATATTTCCCCCACCCACCACCTCAAAACAGCGATCCCACTATATAGCCCCTCTCCCAATCTTTTCTCTCCTATGTTCTCGCCCATCGCCCCTCTGACTTTATGGTAGGGCAAGGTGGATCTCCCTACCCCAGTGCCTGCATATCTTAATTCCCAGTTGCATATAGTTAATAATAATAATACACACACACACATATATGTAACATTTGATTATAGCACTTTAAATTCTAGATTCTTTCCCTTCCTCCCTCATCACCCACCCCCACTGGAAAGACAAGCAATTCAATACAGGTTGTACATGTGTAGTTACGCACAAATTCTCCAAAATGGACATATTGTGAGAGACTTCTTCCTATCCCAACCCCGCCTTGTTCTATTCTATACCCTGTCCCTGTCCTTTTACAGAAGTGTGTGCTTCCAGCAACCCTCCCCCCCCACCCTGCCCTACTCTCCATCATCCCACCTCCCATCCCCATTCCCACTACTCTCCTGTGTGGCAAGATACCCAGTTTAGAGTTTATGTCATTCCTTCCCTAAGCCAAATTCAATGAGAGTAGGGTTGAACCTTTCCCTTTAGCCTTCCTGATCTTCCCCTCCAATGTAACAGTTATCCTTTGCCTCTCCTATATGAGATGATTAACCCCATTCTGTCTCTCCCTGTATCCTCTCATCCTATTCCTCTCCCATCTCAGAATTTCACCTTTTAAAGTATCATCTCTTCCTATTCAATTGATCTTGTTCCCTCTATGTACTCATATATATACATACTCAGATACGTGTTTGTACACATATATAAACTCTCCTATATAGACATATGTGTATGTATATGTATATATACATTTGTATTCCCTTCACCTATCCTCATACTGAGAAAAATTGCATAAGTTTTAATTAATGCTTTTCCATGTTGGCATGTAAATAGTTCAACTTTGATAAGTTCCTTATGATATCTTTTCCATGTTTACATTCTCATGCTTCTTCTATTTGAGTGTCAAATTTTTTCTTCAGTTCTGATTTTTTCAGCAAGAATGCTTGAAAGTCTTCCACCTTATTGAATTACCATATTTTACCCTCCAACATTATACTCAATTTTGCTGGGTAGGTGATTCTTGGTTTTAATCCTAGCTCTCTTGATCTCCAATATATCATATTCTAGGCCCTTTGATCCCTTAATGTAGAAGTGGCTAGATCCTGTGTTATCCTAATTATGTTTCCACAGTATTCTAATTGTTTCTTCTTGGCAGCTTGTAATATTTTCTCCTTGATCTGGGAACTCTGGAACCTGGCTATAACATTCCTAGAAGTTTTCTTTTGGGGATCTTTTTCAAGAGGTAATTGGTGAATTTGTTCAATTTCTATTTTTCCCTCTGGTTCTAAAATATCAAGGCAATTTTCCTTGAGAATTTCTTGAAGGATGCTGTCTAGGTTCGTTTTTTGGTCATGGCTTTCAGGTAGTCCAATAATTTTTAAATTTTCTCTCCTGGATCTATTTTCCAGGTTAGTGATTTTTTCAAGGAGATATTTCACATTACCTTCTGTTTTTTCATTTATTTGGATCTATTTAATAGTATCTTGATTTCTCATAAAGTCATTTGCTTCCATTTGCTTCACTCGAATTCTGAAGGAATTGTTCTCTTCAGAAAGCTTTTGAGATTCTTTTTCCATCTGGCAAATTTGACTTTTTAAGGCATTCTTCTCCTCATTGGCTTTTTGGGCCTCTCTTGCCATTTGAGTTAGTCTATTTATTAAGGTGTTATTTTCTTCATTTAGGTTGTTGACTCTCTTTTCATGATTTTCTTGCATTGTTCTCATTTCTCTTCCCAATTTTCCTCCACTTCTCTTATTTGGTTTTCAAAATCCTTCTTAAGCTGCTCTATGGCTTGTATCAAGTTTACATTTTTCTTGGAAGCTTTTGGTGTGGGAGTTCAGTTTGGGTTGTCTTCCTCCCATTCCATGCTTTTATCCTTTTTGCCCCCCCAAAAATGAATCTAAAGTTGGATTGCTGTTCTTACTTTGCTTCCTTTGCCTGCTCATGTTGCCAGTCAATTACTTGACTTTTTAGCTCTGTGGAACGCTGCTTCCACAGAGCTGAGCTCTGTCCCAAATTGCTGGGGGTTTTGCAGCTGCTGGAGCTATTAGGAGGCTGCTATAGCCTCCACCAGCTTTGGCTCACTGAAAATGCACCCCAGGACCACCACCCAAGACCACAATCTTGATCCTGGCAGCTTAAGGCAAGAGCATTTAGCCTCTGAATGATTGCTTGCTCCCCTTGCAATCTGCAGGCTGGGAGCTTCTGAAGTAACCACATGGAAGCAGCTGCAGGTCTGCTGCTTCTGCTGCTTCCTTGCTCTGGGGGCAGTTTGACTGTATTCTCTCCCCAAAATTTAGCTGAGTTCCACTCTCCTTTCACTTAGTCCTTATTTCTTATGGCTTGATAAGTCTGGAAATCACCACAGCTGATGCTGATCCACTCTCCTGAGGGCTCCAGCTGTGAATTGTCTTGGCCGCCCCAGAGCCAAGCCATGGTTTCAGGCCTGGCTGGTTTTGGTTCCCAGTGTTCTGCAATGAGCCCTTCCTGTCCTACCTGCTGAGCTGTCTTCAGTGGGAGATGTGTTTTTCTGTAATTTTGTGAGTTCTGGAGCCCTAAAATTTGTTTAAAGTCATATTTTATGGGTATTTGAGGTGGTTATGTGGGAACTGTGGAGTTTTCCTGCTTCTATGTGGCCATCTTGGCTCTGCCATGCACTGGAAGATTTTACAGTTTAATAGAATCTATGAAACATATTCCATTAACATTTCCTTCAAGAGCCTAGTAGAGGAGTTATCTCAATAGCATAGTGAGAATCATAGATGAATCAGTGAATTTTTTTTTAGAAAGTAACTTAGGAGGCTATTAATTCCAACCCTCTGATTGTATGGATAAGGTAATTGACATCAAGATGGAGGTGACCATTGGCTAATGTTTTGCATGATTTCACATGTATAATTGATACCATTTTGCTTGCCTTCTCAAGGGATGGGAGAGATATAGGAAGGAGGGAGAAAATTTGGAACTCAATTTAAAAAGGAAAGAACATTTAAAATAAATGAATAAAAGTTAAGAAAAAAAATTAGGTTAATGATTTATCCTTCTTTCTTATCTCAAGTCTTAGCACAAGATACAGTTTTTTTTTTCTATAAGGCTTTCCTCATCATCAAACCCACACAAATCATAATGACTTTTCCTCTCAGAATGCAGTGCATTTTATTAATCTATATCTTATTTATACCTATATGTTTGGATTTTGCTTCCCTATTAGAAAGTAAGCTCCTTGACAACAGAAACACTCACTTCTGTCATTATGTCTCCAGGTTGCTAATCATGATTCCTGGTAAATAAACACTTAGTAAATGCTTGCTGTTTGGGGTTATGTGGATGTTCAGGGAGGACTACAACCTCTGGTATGAGAGCTTGCTGAGCACTTTTCAGGAATTCTTATCAGCTTTTGGTGTCTACCTGTCATGCAACTCTCACCTGGGGCTCCAAGAAGCTATAGCATATGCAACAATTATGCCCTTGTAAAACCATCCCAGCAGAGAGGCTAAGCCAGGTTGACAGTAATCAACGGGTCTCACATCTTTCAGGGAATTACAGGGATGTTTGCTCCAAACATATGAAACTTCTCTGGATAGAATGAGCAGATGAGAACATTTTTTCCAAGGTCATGAAGGCAGCTGAACCAGGTACTGTGGGGTTCTTAGAGCTTGGTCAGACATGGAAGATGCCAAGATCAATCATTACATCCTTGGCTATCACCAGTGATCTTGATTTTTGTCTTGCCATTGGATTTCAATGCCTCTGGAAAAAGAATGAGGTTTCAGACTTTGTACAACTGACTCACTTAGATCCAATTCACAGGCAAGACAAGATATCACTTTGTGATGTCACTGGTCCTCTTCAAAAAAGAAGGATGAATAAATAATTGTTTGATTGATTACCCAAGGGCAAACAGACAATACATTATGGAGGCAACATTCAATCCCAAATCTCCTGACTCAAAATCTAGGATTCAATTATAGCATACTTAATTGACAGGAATAGGGTGTAGGCTATTCTCTCCTTCAATACAGATTATAACCCTTCTAACTCTCAGTAGATGATCTTGATGAATTGCTATGACTGAACATTTATCATCCTGATGTCAACCTAGTAATGTGCCCCTCAGAACTTAGCAAGGCCACTATTGCAATGCCAGTCATAGATTTTACACTAAGAACCTATCAAAAGCAATCCTAGTTCCACACGGTCTGCTTAAGGTTACATAATAATGAGATAGCTTTCAAGAACTAGAATCACACTTATGACATTAGGAGGCTTAAGACTAAAACTCTAACAAGTTATTACTATTGGTTTTTTTTTTTGCTTTTTGTTGTCCTAATTATTGTTATTTTACTATTAATAATAACACTAGAATTGTTCTCATCTTTTTGATGAAGCTGAGATAGAAATAGTGATTGGATAAATCATTATTTTACTATTACTTTTTGTAGCAAATGTTTCCAAGACTTTTTTACTGGTGGATGAAATAATTCATTTTCCGTATTTGAATAAGAGGGTTGTGATGTAAGCTTATCTTCTGTAGGCTCACTATAATGCTCTTTGGTTCAACTCCAACAACAAAGAGGGCCATGGGGACTCTATGAAACTTATCCTATTCCCCCTGAGTTTTACTTTCTTCTACAAAGTCTTCATATTTTCAAAAAGAAATATTCTACATGCTTGGAGACTATATGAAATCAGTATGGTGACATTGACTAAAATAGTTCTTCAATACTTAGAGATTAATGCTATGTAGAGGTGTTTATGGAAAGCAGTCATTTCTATGCTAATGCTCTATATCTGGAACAGTTTATTTGTTAAATTTACAATAACATTTCTGCGCTGCATTTGAAATGTGGAGGTTTTGTTGTCTATTCATTTATGAAACATAGCAAACATTAAATGTATGATTCTAGTCCCAGATCAAGTCTGCCCAGGTAGTTGGCAACTGCTAATTTTTTTAACAGTTTCCCTGCTGAGGACTATACCCTCCAATTAAATTAATTGTGTTGTGCAATTTCTGTTATTTCTTTGCTGGGTCTCAAGTTATCAATAATTATATTCTCTTAATAATAATGCCTATATAATTTCTGTGGCATAAACTGCTCTATAATAAATAGCTCAGGTAAGATAATTTTCCTTCTCAAAGTCCTTTCAAAATATAATAGATTGCACCTAAAAGTTTGGACATCTGAAAGAGGTCAGAAGAAAGGACAGTTACGTGTTACATGTGGTAATAAATCTCTATTTTGATATACAAAATTGAGAATGAAATATTAGGACTAAAAATTTGCAACCAGTCAATCAACAGTTATCATGCATTCATTAAATACTTACTATGTGCCTGACACTATGCCAAGTGATCAGATACCAAAAAATAAAAAAAAAGTGAGGGATCGGTCCCTGATCTTAAAGACCTTACATTGTCATGAAGGAGACATGAAAAAAAGAATCCAAAGAAAACCGTGCAATATGCATGTAAGATATAGAGGAGGTTAATTAAAGATAATCTTAGAGAAAAGATACTATCATTAAACATTCCTTGGTTCTGAAAATTGATAGCCATCTCCTGAAATGATTTTAGTTCAGCCTTTTCTTAAGAGATATTTGAGCTTCTTTGGTTCTCTCTCCACCCTCCTTCATGAAATCCCTAATTCAGCTTGGGGAAGAAGGCTCTGCTAAGAAATTTCTCATGTTCATATTTATGAGTGACCCCAAAATTTTTCCTATTCAACACCTCTTCCTAAAGGCAAAATGTACATGACTAACCTTTTCCTTTTCCATATCACTTTTGCTAGACAATTTTCATTTTGTTGTCATCTTTTTTTCTTTCAGTTTGTCACATGATGATATTCTCAACTAGATTTCAAATTAGTAAAAATAAAAAATAAAAATGTTGGCCAGGGTAAATTGAACAAAGAGAGTAAGAAGACAATGGGGTAAGATCACAGAGTAGTATGACTTCCCTTTTATGGCTTAAGGAGGTAGTGCCTACATGTACTATCAGAAGTAACTGCAAAAATTTGCTTTTTTCTTTGTCTTTCATCATTTGAGCTGTAAGAACAAATAATGAGGTAATTATATAAGAGATTTTCTACACAAGTGCATTGTGGGATGAATAAATCATGGGAAGTCAATTATAGAGGAAGAAAGCCAGCAAAGGGAAATGTTATTCCTTCCAAGATCAACAGTTTGGTTTTCTCTAACAGTTTGCCTTCTTGTGAGGTAGGATATGCCACTGGCCTTAATGCGTGACCATTACATTGGAAAATGGGGGAGGAGAATCAGACTGAGGGTTATGGTGGGAGAAAAGCAACATTAATTTAATGGAGTAATAAACAATGTAGAGCTCTCCTTACATTATGATAATAGGCAAAATATAGACTTGAAGATTCAAATGAAGGTTGCACACCTGGCTACCAAAAAAAAAAAGCTTAGATGTTGAATATGCACGTGATTACTTCCAAATGTTGCATCATTTTTTATAGACACAGGTAGTATGAATTTGAGTTGCTGTCTATATGATTGTCATATTCAAATCCTACCTTTATTAATTGGGTTCTGTTCTCAGTAAAACCAATTAGCTTGAGTCTTTTTGTTCCTGACAAACATGTCCCAATTTCTAAGAAAACTCAGTCCAATGTGTTTGCTTAGTGACAATTTAAATACTGTGTAATACTATAAGAAGCCTATCAAATTATTTTAAATAGTATTTAGCTTCAAAGTGCTCTTTTACTTCACAACCAAAATGGCATCATGTCCTATTGATTGACTGTATTTTTTTCTTTTTCAAACTGGTAGTTTAGCCTGTTTCTGCAAAGCAAAATATTGAAATCTGATCAGTTCACCAAATGCTTTAGTTTACAGAAAGATAATAAATATTAGGACCCCAAGAGTTAGAAGTCTTTATATGTGGTTGGTGGTAGTGGTGGGAATGAAAATATAAATAAGTAATTGGTAAAGTAACCTAAGATATGACCCGGAATTCTACAGAGACTTAAAGACACACTCCTGTTTATTTGCCAAAGAACATGATGTTCCCTGTTGTGGGAAAATTTAACACACCTGCTGACAAACCCCAAACATTTCATCTCAGTAAGTAAACCATGATAAACTCTCCATCAGCCACCTCAGACAAATCAATACAAATCTCCCCATTTAATACCTCTGGTTTTCTGAGGATATTCTTATTAATAACCTTCCTGAAACTTATCAGATTTAACATTGGTTCTAGGAGGAATCTTTTGGTATTACCTCATTGACATTTTGGTTGTCAATATCTTTTATATTTCTATATAGACAATCATGTTATATATTTCTGGATGAAAAAATCCAAGTTGGTCTCTCTGGATAAGAACTGATCAGTGGGTAATAGATTTCTTTTGAAAATTTGGATGTAAGTCTCATTTTGCTTCAAGTCAACAACTTGCAATCATTCATTATGCAAAGCACTAGGGATGCAAAAAGAAAAAAAAAACAAAGAAATAAAAATACAGCAGTTGCCCTCCAGGACTTTCCATTTTACTGGAGAGACAGAATGTGAACAACTAGGTATAGACATAAAAAACCAGATAAGTAGATAGATATATACGTAGCTAGGTAGGTAGATAGATAGATGATGGATAGATAGATAGATAGATAACAGAGAAATTTATAGATATAGAAGGATATAGATAATAAATGGAAGGCATGCTGAGAGGGAAAGACATTTGCTGTTGGAAGTTGGCAATAGTCATTTTCGAGCAAAGGAAATGAGAGCATCAAGAAAATATCAAATTTTTATTGTCTTGGATAAAGCTATGTGAGAAACTTTATTCAGTCATTTCCAGTTATGTCCAGTTCTCCATGATATCATTTGGGGTTTTCTTGGCAAAGATGGTAGAGTGGCTTGCTATTTTCTTCTCCAGCTCATTTTAAATATGAGAAAACTGAGGCAAATAGGGTTAAGTGACGTGAACTCAGAAAGATGAGTCTCCCTGACTCCAGGCCCAGCACTCTATCTACTGTACCACATATCTGCCCCAGGTAAGAAACTTTCACTTACTTCACTTACTTCTACCTGTTAAAAGCACTATTCCAGGGTGCTGATTGTGGCAACAGTGGGCAATTTTCTAGGGATGTTAAGATAATTGAATTCCTATCAACTTCTGAAGTTTGACAGCAAAAGGAATACTAGAAAATTAGCTAATCAATGATAATATGTGAAGCCCCTTGTATGCATCTAGAGCAGTGCTTCTCAACCTTCCTAATGCCATGACCCTTTACATTAATACTCATATGTAGGTGTATCTGCATGTAGGCAAACCCGCCCGGAGACGGACAGAGGAGCCGTGTCTCAATTCCTAAGACCATCGGAAATATGTTTTCTGATGGTCTTAGGTGACCCCTGTGACCCCTGTCAAAGGGTCATTTGACTCACAAAGGGGTCGCAAAACACAGGTTGAGAATCACTGATCTAGATCATTGTGAAGTGATCATAATGACATGTGGTCCATGTGTCAATGTACATTGAACAATTGATTTGATGAACACAAGGACAAAATGGGCATGAGGAAGACAAGAACACACACGATTCTGTTATATAGCATTATTAAGTCCTGTTCAGATGTTGACGTAACAGTAACAGCTTAAATGCTATTCTAGGAGGGCAGAAGCTATGGCAAGTCCTACCAGTCTGAAAGTATTTCAACTATAGAACTAGAACTAGCCTACCAGAGATATAGAGTTCAGTCAGAAAGTTAGTAAGTATTTATTAATCACTTACATGTTGTCTTTCATTGTGCTAAGTACCAGAGAGTTGAGAAAAGAAAAAAGAAAAACAATCCCTAACCACAAGGAATATGGCTCAGAAGTTTAGCTAACTAGTAGTTGATGTTTTGGGCAATAGAAATTCATAAAGACCATCAACTAAGTCATGCAGGGATTATGATCTGTGTTGATAAATGGAGAGTACCCAAATCAATCCCATTAAGAATCCTTTGAAGTTCTTTATAATTAAGTACAAAACACCAAATAATCAAACATTAAGTAATAGCAAAAGAAATTAAGTGTAGTAATAGAAAAATTCAGAGAACAATAGAGATCAGAATAATCTAGAATGATTTTATGGAAGAGGAAAGACTCCAAACGGACATTAAAAATTCGTATAATATGGCTGGTAAGAAATTGCTGAGGTGGAATCTAGAAGTCCAACATAACAAAAAGGTAGAAAGAGGGGAATCTTTAATTAAACCTTAACTCAGCAAACATGTATTAACATCTTAATATTTGACAAGAGGAAATGCAGCTCAATGTATAGAAGGTCAGCCTTAAAGTTAGAGACATAGATTCAAAACAAGCCCCTGTTGCACACTATATGACTGCAGACACTTGCCTTTAAGCTCTTGGTGTCCCATATGACTCTCCAAGGCAAGTTACTGCTCTGCCTTGCTGGAAGAAGGTTTGCTGTGGTTGTTGTTGTTGCTCCTGAAAGTCACACACAAGGAAATCGTAAATCCATGAATACAAGTATATCTTTGTATATGTAACACATAATGAATAATGTGCAAAGGTACAAGGTCAGAGGACACGTTATCTACCATAAAGTTAGGATGAATAATACATGTACACAGGCCTTAAAAGAAACAAACCAAAAAATGCAGTGGAAACAGAACAAACAACAAAAGTCAATGACATTCCATATAGTCATTAGTGCTCGCTTCTATCTCAGAGAGTGTGTGGGATCAGGAAAGACAACATGAAAAAGGCAGTATTTGGTATTGGTTACATGTTGCCAGACAAAAATAAGAGGAGTTGGATAGTTATTCAAGGTATAGTACAGATGTAGACAATTCTCTCTCTCTCTCTCTCTTTCCCTCTCTCTCTCTCTCTCTGTCACTCTCTCTCTCTCTCTCCCTCTTTTTCTCCTTCTCCCTTTTCCTCTCCTTCTCTCTCTTCTTCTCCTTCTCCCTCTTCCTCTCCCTCTCTCTTTCTCTTCCTCCTCCTCCTATTTTTCTCCTCCTCCTCCACCTCCTCCTCTTCCTCTTGATTTCTTTCTCTCTGTCTCTATATGTTCCTGTGTCTCTCTATGTCTCTGTCTCTGTTTATCTGCTACTCTTTTGCTACTCTAAACTGTATCTCCTGAATCTGTAGCAAAACCTTATCATTGAACAAATCAGCCAATATTACTCCATAAAATATTAAGATATGAGTCAGAAACATTTAGCAAACAGGTGAAGCAAGAATTAT
>CM053582.1:525490693-525513555 GCA_028627135.1 Pseudochirops cupreus | reverse complement strand
ATATATATATATATATATATATATATATATATATATATATATATATATATATATATATATATATATATATATATATACACACAGAATGTGGTAACTGAGGCAAATGTCATCTCTGGACTGGACTAAGATTCATACTTTAATACCCCTTGTTTTCTGTATAGAAATTCAAAGAGTTAAGGGCCACTTCTCTGCTTGCTACTCTCCTTGAACTGTTTTTTTTCTTGGCCCCTCTACTTCATTTTGGCATGAGGCTGCATCTTTGGAAGTTTCACTGTGTTGCTTGTTTTTGGGGCTGCTGACCTTTCAGCAAAAACAGAAACCCTAAGCCTGGATTCTACAAAGCTTTTACTGCTCAACCACCTTTGCTGGGTTCTCAGGCAGTAGATTATAGGTCAGGACCTCTAGTCAGTTTTACTAAGCAATTGGTGTTGGTGCAGGCTTTCAGATTTGACCTCAGACCTTCCTGGATGATCTTCCTATGATCATTTCTTTTCTATGCTCAACTCTTTTAGGATCTGGGCTTCCAGTAAGCCCTGAGCTATTCTCTTAATCCAAAGCAAGTTCTCTTCAATGAAATGATTTACTTCAATGTCATGGTGAAAAATCAGTATCTGCATTTCTAATATGTATGTAAAAATTAGGTTAGATAAATTTATCCCATAGTCACAAGATTTCTAAGGATTAGGGTTTCACAATAATTAACTTCAAAGTCCTCATGTTAATAATATGCAAATAAAATACTGAGAAACAATACATTTAAGCAATAATTATTCTGAATAAGCAGCTTTTTCCCTCTAGACTGCTTTCTCAGCATTTCTCTGAGATCTGTCTTTGAATTTTGCCATGTCAAATAGTGAAATTGTCCACATATAAAAGGGGTACCCCCAGTATGGTGAATAGTATGTTGTAACATGAATATTAATTTCATGAACAGATATGTGAGCATCTGTGTGGATGGGTGTGTGTAGGGTATATGTTGGTAATAAAAGTGATGAATTTGGGGACGTTCTTCCAAGGAATTAGAAATAATGTTGAATATGTTAAGGTAAATCCAGATTACAGACAAAGCCAGACAAAATTCTTTATTCTTTGAAGTCCAATGAAGAATCACTGTACTTTTTTCAGATTTCAGCCATGGACTACAAGGTTTTTCACCTTAAAACATGAAGTTATATGAGAGACAGAGAGAGAGAGAGAGAGAGAGAGAGAGAGAGAGAGAAAACCTCTTCTATGTTGTACTTGGGAATAATTAGCTTGATTGCCTTTTATCTTTTGCCCACAGAGTCTAACATGTCTGTGAATCATTGTCCCATATTTTACTTCTTTACATACTGATGCCAGGCCACAGATGTATTCCCAAATCAAAAGCATTGAAATGGAATAAAATGAGGGGGAGAAGGAAGCATAGAGGTCCAATGAATAGGGTGTCCTTCTCTTTGACCCTTCTATTAAGAATAACAGAAAATAGGAAATTAGGCTTGTGATCACTACAGTTTTCAGAATTTTTTTTTCCCTATTCAAAGCTACTCAGCATACTTGGCTATGGTGCTGTGTCCTAATGATTTTGCCTTGTACAATATTCTCTTCATTTCCATGATTTGGTTTGTTATGTAAACATTGTACCTGACATTAATTGCAGACAGGAAAATTCTTCAGCTTTGCAGTAGGATGGCCCAAGTGTAAGCATATGCATATATACACATCTACATGCATATACATACATGTATATAAATAAATGTATATATCTGCATACACATAAAGATATCTTTGTGTATATATTATATGTGTGTATATATATATATCTGGAGTACACAGATCCCTTCAAAAACCAATGATAATAAAGAGAAATCCAGAAATGAAATTATCATCTATTTCCAAAAGGTTTAAGATTCAAAAAGGTATTTTCTTATTTTTTTTCTTGGGCTTAGTGTATGCTAGACTTTGAACTTCACAAGAATACGTTGTCTTCTTTACTCAGTATAGTTTTGTAACTGTCTTGTCTTATCTTCACCTTCCAATTTTGAGCCTACAAAGTGTCCGAGAGCAAGAAGATTTTTATACTTCTCATGTTACGCATTGATTTTTCACAAAGAAGAGCCTCAAAATGTATTTATTGATTCAATGTTGGATATATGCCTTTACAGTTATTAGTTTGTTGTTCTCTGCTTTTATCTTACCTAAGCAAATTTTATCCGTCACCCCCCATGGAACTCAGAATAGAACCTCTCATAGTGATGGCAATAGGAGCGACAGTATGGCTTTGCAAAAGCTATTTATTCATAGAAAAAAAATTGCAACTTGTACAGATGAGAATAAAAACTGTAGCTTGTGTGCACAATCTTCCATGTAGTCTCCGTTCTCTGTGTGTCTATGTGTGTGTACACACGTGCATGTATGCATATATGTATCTATGGATATGTGTGTGCATACATGCATGCAGAGGCTCACATATAGACTCATATACATTTACACGTAAAGATGACATGATTTGGGAACACTCCAATCTGTTCACTTTTTGTTGTTTAGTTATTTCAATTGTGTCTGACCCTTTGTAACTTCTTACTGTCTTTTCTTTTCTTTTTTTTTAGTATTTTCTTTTTTAATTTTTTTTCATTTTCTTTTTTAAAAATTTCTTTATTTTTAGTTTTCAACATTCATTTCCACAAGATTGTGACTTACAAATTTTCTCTCTGTGTTTCCCCTACCCTAGCCCCTAAATAACAATCCTACTAAATACCCCTTCCTCCACTCCCCCTCTGACTTTCTAATAGGGCAAGATGGATTTCTATACCCCAGTGCATGTATATCTTATTTAACTGGACATTTTGTCAGAGGTACTGGAGTGGTTTGTCATTTCCTTCCCTAGCTCATTTTACAAATGAGGAAACTGAGACAAACAGAGTTAAGTGACTTGCACAGGTTCACACAGCTAGCAAGTGTCTGAGGCCAGATTTTAACTTTGGTCTTTCTAACTCCAGGTCTGGCACTCTATCCAATATGCCACCTATCTGCCTCGTAATTTTTCATAACTATTTTATTGCCTCCTGGAGCTTGCACATTTTCATGTGATTAACCTCCCCACCTTTGTGTTTTTCTCTCTCCCACTTTCAATTTTCTTCCTTTGCCCATCACACTAACAGTAGTATAATAAAACATTTTTCTTCTTAGAAATGTTTTGTCAGTTGCTGTCTAGAAGACTGTGGTTTGGGTCTCTGTTTTGTTGAGTAACTCTATTTAAAATTAACAGACATATATATATATATATATATATATATATACACGTATACATATATATATATATATATATATGTTAATACCACTTAGCAAGAAATAACATAATACGCTTATCCTACATATTTTGCAGTCATTGGATTATATAGGTTTAAAAGAGGGACAGAAGGTAAATTATACTTGTGAGTGCTGCACTCCCCCATTTTTTAAAATGAGGAAATATATGCCCATTTTCATGTTTAGTCCTCTTCCCTTCATACTATTTACCACCAATTTTTCTCAACTTTCATCATTATTTCTATTTTCCCACTCCCTTCTTAAAATCTCTTTTTGTTTCATCTTTAAAATTATTTTTTTCTGACCATCTCTATATAATCTATTCTGTCACACAGTGTAGTGATTTCATGTAATCTGAAAACTGATAACTTCATTGATCTCACTTGAAGATATGACATTTCATAAAGAAAAGTGTCATTTCCTAATGATTTTACCTTTAAATATCTTCTACCCCTTCAGTGGTGTCAGTACTTGATCTGTGAACATTATTAGAAAACATGCAGGGAATCATTTTGATGCTTCTTTGATTTATCATTCCTATTTTGCTGACATGGCAATCCTGTTTTGAGTCCCTGATATAGCAATATGTAGGATATTATATATAGATAGATAGATAGATAGATAGATAGATAGATAGATAGATATGATAAAAAATTTTAAAAATTAAAATTAAAAAAAAGATTATCCAGGTAATTCTTTCTGGTACTATGCTGTATGGATACATATATTTTCTTGGAACTAAAGCAAAGCTCATGTGGAATTCAATTTAACTGGAAGACATTGCATTATGAGTGAATAGAAAGCTGGATGTGGTTGAAGGAAGTCCTAGGGCCAACTCTTACCCTGGACATATTGCAGCCATGTGACTTTGGACAAGTCATTTAGACTTTCAGTGCCCTTGGCAAAATTATTAGTCTATAAGTTACCAATTTACATTTAAAGAGATAGGTTCCTAATCTATAATTTCTCTGTATCAGGAAAATCACACATCCATCCCATATCCCTGTGTTAGTCACTAGGAATACAATGATAATACTTAAACAGACTCTGCATTTGACGAGCTGGGATTCAGCTGGAAGAAAGCATGTACCCTGATACATAGATACATAAGAAACACAAAGTAAATAAATGTAATATAAGTGGGAGCTAAGATGAAAATCAACTATAAAAGTAACCTTTAATACATTAAAAATGAGAGCGACTTATTGCTTTTTATATTCCCTTCTAGTCTCTATTCCATTTGCCCATTCAAATAAGTGTGTGAACTTGATGATACACACTGAGCCTGATATATCTTCCACATAAGGGAACTCCCTGGTGAGGAAATGACCTCTCCCAGTACAATTGTTCTGGAACTTATAGTCTTAGAAAGGTGTTTTGGTATACTAAGAAATTAAATGATATGACCAGAGTCATAGAGCTAGTGTGCATCAGAGGCAGAATTTGAACCCAGGTCTTATTGACACCAAAGCACTCTGTTATACAATGCTTTTACTCAGTGCTTCAATGTAACTTTCTAAGACTATATATACATTCTACAATGAGTTCTGGATGGGCTAAAGGAGAATTTCCATACCAGTAGTTTCTATACCAATTATTATAATTATTATTTATTTAATCTAATTATTATAAGTTATTTTATTTCAATATTACATTATTACTATGTTTATTGTAATATTATTAATACTTATTTTATTTTAACTTTTGTAAGTAATAATAATAATGATAATGACCTAGAATAAGTCCTTTAAACTCTCTCACCCTCAGTTTCATTATAGGTAAAATGGACATAGTGAACCTATAATGCCTCTCTCATATAGATGCTTTGAACCTAAAAGTATCTGTATACATGTGTTGTTTTTGTTGTTTCACAAACCTTAAATTTCCTTGACATCAGGGCCTTTTAAAAAATGTATTTATATACTTTTGGTTTACAACATTCAGTTCCACAGTTCTTTGAGTTCCAAATTTTCTCCCCCTCCTTCCCCATGGTGACATGCAATCCAGTATAGGTTCTACAAATACCTTCACGTTAAACATCAGTCAAGTTATAAAGAAGAATTATAACCAATGGAATGAACAATTAGAAAGAAGGGACATAACAAAGAAAAAAGAGAAAGAGCAAGTAGTTTGCTTCAATCTGCATTCAGACTCTGTAGTTCTTTTCTCTGGATGTGGATATCCCTTTCCATCATGAGTCTTTTGGAATTGTCTTATAACTTCGCATTGCTGAGAGGAGCCCAGTCTCTCAAAGTTGGTCATCATAGATACAGTGTGTCCATCAGAGCCTTTTTGGTACCTCTCTTTGTATCCCCAGCATGTGACATGGCTTTTTGCACATGATAAGCACATACTAAATACTAGCAGTCTACCACAAAAATGCAATGGGGATAAGAAGCAGATGTCAGAGAAGCCTCTGGAGCCCCCTTCCTCTTTAAAAATTCATACTTGTCTCTGGGAATACCCCAAACCACTGTAGCTCATCCCACTGATCTCCTATTTATTTTGGGAAGACAATATATTTTCACACCTGTGCAGTTGTCAGTTATGAAAGTGAAATAAGGAATTTTGCAAAAGTGGAACTGTGACCAAATAGAGAACCGGGCGCAAATAAAAATGCCAAAAACTCCCTCTCCAGCCCCCAGAAATAGAAAGATACATTAATTTCAAAACAAAATCTATTTTCATTAGAAAATGGAAATCCTTCCTGTCTTTCTTCTAGTTCTTTTGGGGAAAAAAGAACAATGAGCCAAGATATTTGATTTATGGCATGAAAACCAAGACCATTTCCAATCCTATTTAAACTTCACACTATTGAAATCTCTATTAACCATTCTATCAGCAAACGCAACATAACCATAAAGAACCAGAGAGAGAGAGAAGGGGGAGCAATGAGTGGGCAAGGAGTGTATGTATGTGTGTGTGTGTGTTTCTGTGTCTGTGTCTGTGTGTGTGTGTGTGTGTGTGTGTGTGCGTGTGTGTGTGTGAGAGACAGAGAAAGACAGAGAAAGAGAGACAGAAGGAGAGACAGAGAGACAATGAGAGAGAGAAACAGAGACAAGTACCTTGCTTTGGGGAAGGAGAAAGATCCATAAACAAATTAGCCCTCAAAAATGCTGTGACATTGATCTTTAGGATTTTCCTCTTAAAGAAAGTTAAATTCAGCTATTGTTTGGGAGAACTTGACCTTGAAGTTCAGATTAACTTAATTAGTCAGATTTAGATAACATTCCCCCCAGTACAGAATAGAATGTTCAGTGGTTTGTGGAAAGTTGTCACTGCTCTGTTAGAGATCTAGTAACAATTCTTAAGTTTCTTAGTAAACCCAGTAGGAAGATGATCTCTCTCTCTTTTTTTTTCATTCTAATCCATATTCATCTCTTTTCTTGGGAACATAGTATGAGGATTTTTCTCTACTTCAGTATCCTGAAATTTGATCTCATATACTCTTACTTTGCTTCCTAAATATTTCCTCTTTGTGTACTTACCTTATCTCCCTTTTACCTGTTGAATGATGCATCTGTACTGATAATTTTAGGGAATGGGCTGCTGGTAGAGACCCCATCATATATGGAGTTTCTTGTTTTTAGAATAATTGGGACTGATTACTTGATGTCCAGTGTTCTAAATCTAAATCTTCAGAATTTAGCCATCTACTATCCAGTCCTGAAAGTGATTGTTGTTTTTCATCAAAAGTCGAGATAACTGATGATGGCCCTGCATGCAGTGGATGACCTTGGTGTCTTCTTTTTCTGACTGAGCTCCAAGTGTTCTACATCACCTGCTTCAGTCACGGACGCTGGAATGTCCTTCATGGACACATGTTCTTTATGGACACTGGAATAAATTGTCATCATATACCCATTATGCTGGGGAAAGTCTTCATATGCTTGGGATAGGCATCCCCACCTAATTCACTGATAGGTTTGAGTCCTGTTAGTTACCCTCAGCCTAGGTTAGCCCATCTGCCACAACCAGTTTTATTGGGGTGTGACTGCTGCTTATGCTATAACTTCTTGGAGTCACAGGTGAGAGTTGGGTAAAAAGACACCAAAGGTAGATGAGTAGCTCTGAAAAGGGCTCAGTATCCCTCTTACCACAGGTGCTATTCCTGATTTCAGCTGCTAATAACTGGATTAATCATACGGGGTTTGTACTCTTCAGGTAAATTCCACATAACCAATGAGTAACTTAGTAAGAAATAGAAATCTTGATTTTTATACTGCATATTAGCTGTTTGCCTAGTTTTCCAAGTGAAATTTGAAACCTGATTCCATGCGGGAGCATTTGATTTTTGGTTGGTGTTTCATTATTAAATTGATAATTTCCAAAAGAACAAATATGAGACATGGCAAGTCGCTTGCCATAGTGCATCCATAAATTGCTTTAATGTCCTTATTTAACATAGTAATTCATTAAGTTTTACCCATTGTCCTCTTCTATCCATAGAATTTCCCATGATAATCTTACTTGTTTTCATGGATTCAACTTTAACATTTGTGTAGATGAATTTCAGATCATCATTTTAAGCTCTTACCTCCTTTCTGAGCTCCAGCTCCTAAATTCCAACTCTATAGAATATTTTATACAAATGTCTCATATAAGTACTTCAAGAAACATCATATAAGGTTAATCAAATAAATATAAATTCTATATATGATTGGGAAAACATTTAGAATTAGGAATACGACAATAATAGCAGCAACATTTTCTTGATTTATCTACAGATATTGTCTTAGGTTGAATATAACAATATTCAATCGATAATATAATGTAGTTAACATAATATACTAGAACACACAGCAATTTACCCTTAAAGTCCATGATGAGGGAGACCTGGCTAGAAAATAAAATATGTGAAAAAGTCATAAGGGGTTTATAAGCTGAAAAGAGAGGTATATGACTGTCAAAGAGCAAATGATACCTATGCCTGCCTTAATTATAGTACCAGGTTCAGAGAAGACAAAATGAGAGTAAGATTATATCTAGAAGATAGTTTTTTTCTTGATTACTACATTTTAGAAGATAAATTGACAAGCTGGAGAATGAGAGAAATCAAAGGTATGGTGTAATATAATAAAATGAAAATTCTAGTCATATTTAAATTTGAAGAGGGCAATAGCTATATGATAACTGTATTCATCAATTTGAAATCACTGCTTATGGAAAAGAGATTAGTTTAAACCATGCAGTTTGACTTCAGAGAGCAGAACAAGAATTAATATATGGAAGTTATAGAGATGCAGATTTCAACTCAAAAGAAAGGGAAAAAATATAGCAGTAATCAAAACTTAGCACTACTTCAGGTAATGAATTCATCTACAAACTCATTCTGAGGTCATCAAATGATAACTATCATGTAGAGACTAAACGTCCTCATTTTTTAGTTCTTAATATATGAGATTCTTGTTTTGAGTTGGGATTAAATTAGATATCCTTTCAATTTGGTAATTCTATCACTGTGCTTAAAAGTCAATTTATTTTATTTCCTAATTTTTCTTCTGGTCAGTCCTGCTTTAAAGTAATGACTGAGTCTTTCTTATCTCTTCTACTATAAATCTAATGGGTTGCCAAGTTTTTTCAGATTAAAATCAGTTTTTTAATGGAAAACAAACAAAATATTGACATCCCCAATGGTATTTCAGGACTCAAACTAGTAAAAATAACGTACTAAATGTTTCCATTTCTAGACTTTCCTCTTATCTGACACATCACTGCTAAAATAATCTTCCTAATTCATAAGTCACATTAGATCACTAAACTGCTTAAAATCTTCTAGTAGCTCCTTATTGCTTACTACATAAAGTTCTGCCTCTGCCGCCCAACATTTAATGACCTTCATATCTTTGCATCATTATCTTCCATAGTCTTTCTCATTGGGAAAGACATTGAACTAATCTGCATCTCTTAATTAGATCCTACTTTTTTACTTCTACCCCTTTCTTTAATAAGGTTCTTATGTTAGGAATTCTATCTCGCCACCTTAGTCAGACAACCTCTGCCTGTTAACATTCTCTCCATTCTTTGAGGTCTGACTGGATGTCTACGTACAGCAAAAGGAAGCAAATGGGGCCAGTACATATGGTGGAATTGATGATAAAATGGAGGAAACAAAAAAGGATATAAATAGGCTATGTTTAGAAAAACAAAGAGGATATTAGAGGAGAATATGAAGAATCAAGATGCTACTATCTTGGTTTAGTGAGAAGTTTCATGGAGATTTTGTGAGCTAATACAAGAATAATTGGGCTTCTGTGGTGATCTAAAACTGAAATGAATTCAGTACTTTAGACTGGTAGTAAATCCAAAAGGTATGGCAGATAGCTGGCAGAGTGGATACAGCAATGGGCTTGAAATTAGGAAGACCTATCTTCCTGAGTTCAAGTCCAACCACAGACATTTACTTTTTTGTGACTTTGGACAAGTCACTTAACCCTGTGTATCTCAGTTTTCTCATCTGTAAAATGAACTAGAGAAGGAAATGGTAAAATGCTCCAATATTATTTCCAAGAAATGAGGAGTTCAAAAGAACAGAAATGACTCAACAAGTCTATGAGGTAGACTAGAGATAGAAGAAAGTCTAGACAATTAATTAAAAAAAAAAGAGTTGGGGTTCGGCAGGGAGAGAACCTGCTATACTATAGACAGATATTGAGAAATGATAGTCAAATATTTTATCCCCCTCCCCCCCCCCCCCGATAAGCTAGGATCACTTCAGTGCTTTGGAATTTTCATTCATGAAACATCTTTATTCTATAAGGAACATCTAAACAATGGAAATTATCTTTTCAGCATCAGAGCTGACAGGTGTGAGTGAAAAGAATCTCCATTGACAACCAAGATTTCTTTATTTGCCATGGTCCCAAATCTTCAGGTTCTGATGGAATGAAATAAAGTCCTACTTTGAGGAGCCATATTTTGTCAGATTAGGTTCATGTTATAAATATGTGTAAAGAGATATTGAAGAGAAAAGACAAGAGGGAAAAAAACAAACACATTTCCAGAGGGAGGTAGTGATGGGCATGAATTCCCAATGTCATTAGTAATGTGGCTTCCATATTTGGCCCATATTCTTTGGGAGCACCCATTTCTGCTTCTGTGGATCAATGTGCAATTTCATGCAGCTCTGACAGCACGGCAAAAAGTAGAGTGTAGGTGAAAAATGTGTGTACTTTTTATGAAAGGAAGAAGAAGTCTGGCAACAAAAATTCATTTGACAATGTGACCAGTCAAGTTAATCAAAAACTACCAACTTTCTAACTAGGAAAAATTATCACTTCTCTTGCCTGGGTTCCTTAAGATATTCTTAAATTATATCCTGTAATTTTTCTTACATATTTCTTTACTTCTTAGGTAGTTTCATAAATCCATAACTAAACCTACACTTATTTTGATTGATATAACACCTAATTACATATATTTCCTTAACTTTGCTTTTTTTTTGTAAGATAATTGTATAAAATTCCTCTTTTAATTCATGTAATAAGCAACACTAGCTGAGTCGCAGAATATCCAGAGACAGATGAGCAATGCAGAGTTCAAACTAGATATGCTGTTGTGAGTCTCATGATAAGACCTTTCCAAGACAAAAGATGCTGAATGATATGCTATTAGTAATTGGTACAGTGTTGTAAAGCCACACAGGAGCAGCTTTCCAGAGGACTGCAGCTGTGAACAGCTTTCAAGGTTCTGATTACATAGTATAGCAAATTCTCTATTTCTTCAATAACAAATCAGAGCAAAACATTCACTGAAAATCAAGGTACAGCATTCATAATGTTACAACTTATCACAGAAAATCAAAATACAACATTCATAACAACTTATCACTAAAATGGCCACATAGTTTTCACCACAGTGGTCACAGTTTTGAACAAACTACAATCATTTAATCAATCAATCACTTAGTAACTCAATAATTCAATCATCCTTAAAGAGGCTTGCCTCCTTAAGGGCCATAAAATGCAACAGTCAAAGCTCTCCACTTATGGGGCACACAAATTACAAATCAGTCACCATTCAGTTATCATTCACTATTCAATCATCAGAAAATACACAGGTCATCCACCCCTCAGTCACAAGTAAATCACAATCTTCTCAGTCAGTACACAGTATCCAACTAAAGTCTTCTTTCACCTTGACTCAGGGTAGGCTCTCAGATTCCTTGGATCCCTCTCCATGGTCCCAGCTCCTACCTGGATTCACAAAACTGTCACCTGAGTTCAAAGGCAGACAGCTCCCAGTTCCTTGTCCTGCTGTCTGTGTAGTTACTTGTCCACACCAAAGTTCACAATATCCAGTCCACCTTAAATCCTCTACAATCGCTGTTCCCAGGAAGTCAAGACTTAACAAAGCCACAAACAGACAAAATAATGGCACCACAGTCATGCTTCCTTGGTCTTCTGCAGCTCAGGCTGGTCCTCAGAAATCTTCAGCAGCTTGGTTGGCCCTTGAACTCAGCAGCTCCTCAGCAGCATCTCAGGAGCTCCAGCTGGCCCTTGGACTCAGCAGAAGTTTTAGCTGGTTCCCAGAATCAAAATCACTTCATCCAGGTTCTCAAAATAAAAATCATTCTCTCCAGTCTGAGCCTCTCTTCCTCAGCCTCCAGAGCCTGGCTCCAAGATCTGAAATTCCAGCTAGGCCTTCTCCTTATATACCTATTAGCTCCTCCCTGTACTGCCCCTTCCCGTTAAATCGGCAACTTCCTGTTATGTCAGCAACAGGGGTTCATACCTTTTGTTTCTTAACAGAGGCTTGATCTAATTAATTTCAAACTAGGTGCTAAGTACCTCTTAGCTTTGCCAATACAAAGGGATCAAATTACATTACTATTACAAGCTTGTGAAATACTAAAAATAAGAGAAGCTAAACAAATGATAGGATGAATGTAACATTTTATTTTTTTTTCTTCATTCTTTTTTATCAAAGTCTGAGGGAGCAGGATTAAGAACTCAAATACAAATATATAAATTGAAATATTAATTTCCTTATATATTTTTAGATAAATATTGAGCCCTTGATATAAACAATAATCATGATAGTCATTGCTTACAACTTAAATAAACCAAAAATTTAAAGCTGACCCCATTTCTTCTACTGATCTCCCTTATGACCTTGAACACTTCACTTAAAAAGGCATTCTGAAGTACTCTAGAAAATGAATGCACTCAATATGCCAATGCTTTATTGAGAGCCATAACCTTAACTAGAATTTATGTATGATTTTTTTCTTTCCAAATACTTTATTTGTATTATCTCATATGAGCTTTACAACCAAACCCTAATTTAAATACTACAAGTACCCATTTCTGTTGTTGTTTAGTTATTTTTCAGCTGTGTCTGACTCTTCATGAACCCACTGGGGTTTTCTCATCCAATATACTGTAGTGGCTTGCCATTGCATTCTCCAGCATATTTTCCATATGAGAAAACTGAAGCAAACGTGGTTGGGTGATTTGCCTAGGATCACATAGCAAGTGTCTGAAACCATATTTGAACTCAGAAGGATGAGTCTTCCTGACCCAAGCCTTGCACTTCATCTACTGAGCCTCTGGCTTCCCCAGAGCTACCTATGTTCCTTTGTAATTAAAAGAAAAAAAGGGACTTCGAAAGATGAAATGACATGTGCATGATCACACAGTTTGTGACACTTAGAGAGTTTTATCCCAAGTCCTTCCAACTTCAGGACTAACATTCCATTCACTACCCCTTGTGGCTGCCTCTAAGATGGATGTATGTATGTGTGTATGTATTGTTCATGTATGTATATGTATATGTATGTGTATATGTATGTGTATATGAGTGTATATATGTATGCATAAGTGTATGTGGATATGGATATGTATACATACACACATATATACATAAATGCATCTGTATGCATGGCCCTATATTTATATGCAAATTAGAAAGATATAGATAGATAAATAGATAGCATCTACATAAAATACACATATGTATATTTAAATATGTTCTTTGAAATTCTTCAACAATTAAGTAATATACCTTAAACCAAAGAGCAATTGCAACTATGTGAGAGATATTGTGAAAAAATGGCAGTCTTCTTAGAATAAATTCAGCAAGATAAGTGCCATTCAGGTGGTGGTGATCCCTTTACCTGCAGAGACTCAGCATGGTAGCAGCCAGAGTAGGCACATATTCAGCTCTTGACAGTAGTCCTAAGTGCAAAGCCAGCTGGAGGAAAACCTAAAGTTAGATCCCTCACTGGAGGATTAATTCATCTGTGTTCTATTGACTGAGAAATACATTGACATTTTCTGCCTGATAGTACCAGCTTGGAATTCTCACATATCTTGACACTCTAAAGAATTAAACACTTTGAAAACGCAGTCAGACACAGTGTAACAGGGAAGTTTTGAAAATACCTATACTAAGCTAAATGATTGCCAAGATTATTAATGCATCATTTTGATGAGCCAAGATTTCCCAACTTCTCTCTAGGGGTGGACGTCTTTGAAAATGAGAGCCATCTAGAGGACATAGTTATTTATTTTAAGAATAAAATATTGTAATGTGATGGAAGAAATGCACCTAGATTTTGACAGAGCCTTTTGCAAAGCAAATTCAAACATGATGTTCTTTGAATGTTGGTAATATAAAGGGATCATTTTAGGTAGATAATATCTGATTGTCTAATTAGTATAACATCAGCCACAATTGACAATGCTTTCTTTCTTCTTTCCTTCTTTCCTTCCTTCTTTCCTTCCTTCTTTCCTTTCTTCTTTCCTTCCTTTCTTCCTTCCTTCCTTCTTTCTTTCCTTCCTTCCTTCCTTTTTTAAGTAAACCATCTGCTTGTTCATATAATCATTTGGTAAGACATATGCAGGGAGATCATTTAATTTTTGTCTCTCCTATTTTTTTTTTCCTTTGCATTCATTCTTTGGACTTTTCTGTATCATGATTTACTCTTTTGAACATCATAGCATCATAGATCTAGAGAAGGAAGATAGGTACCTTAGATGTCATCAAGTTTGCACACTTCATTTTAGAGATGAGGAAATAGGAGTTCTGAGAAGGGCAGTGACTTGTCCTAGAAGATTCAAATTCAGTTCTTCCTGACCTCAGGTCCAGCATTCTGTCCTCTATAACATGCTGTCTCTCTAACTGAAATATGGTATAAGTACCAAGAGTACTACAATATAGCCTATCAAGCAGGAATATGATAATAGTGTTCCCACACTCTAATTAATCTGTGACCCAATTCTCATGGGTATTCCATCCAATCCTGTAGCTTACAATCCATCTATGACTTCCTATATTCTCTGATGATGGCCCATGTCTTCCCATTAGTTCATCATATTTTTTTCACCCAACATACTGAGTCCTTCCTTAAGTTCTGATCGTAAGGATTACTCAAACGAATATAATGCATCTAAGGGGAAAATTTGCAAACTTATTTGTGAAAGAAAAACATATTGCAAATCTTTAGGTTTAGAACTCTAAAGGTCTCACTTTTTTTTATTTATCTCCAGGAACTAATTAATGACTGCCAATGTTTTTTTAAAAATAATTTAACATAGCTAAGGTTGCTATGTTTTAGAATTCTTTGAAGATATATCCATAGTGGACACAGCACTAGATTTAGAACAAAAAGTAGGCTAGATTTAAATTTTTACTCAGAGTTACAGGAAAATTAACTGGTAAACTGCATTACTGATTGCTATCTCTACTCCCTACTCACTCCCAAATTAAAAAGAAAAACACAGAATAGAAATGAAATCACATGCCAGTAGAAGGATAATTATAACTGAAATCCTATGACAAGAAAATGCAGGTAGATTTCATGCCAGCCTCCTGAATAAATATGGGGGGCATTAATCCATAATGTCCCTCCTACACCAGCTTATATCTTAGGCATGACATACAAACTAAGCTACAATTGTACTTGGTGATCCAGTCATGGATTTTCCTCCTCCTACAGATTATTGGCCAGTGTGTTTAAAGTTTCTTACACTGCAGAGACATGTTGAAATAGGTGAGGGGAATTGCATCTTGCTTGTGACAAGAGAAAGGGATAAAATTGCAGGCTTCCCACTATCTGAGGTGAATTTTGTGTTAAGGCAATCTATAGAATCTGAAGGTTATCCTGCCCTCCCCTCAAGCCATTCAAAAGGACTGATTCTGATTCAACCCAGCCAGAGCTCTTACGTCTGAAAGAAATGAAGGGAGGAAATAGTACATATGGTTAAACTAAGCCTCAAAGAAAGAATAAGAATTCACATACAGCCAACTTTTCCACCTAAAATCTACTTAGATCTGGGAATCCAGATATTGAATAAAAAATAAATTTCATGATGTGGAAGGAGGCTAAGATGGCTTTGTTGTATAGACATGAGTGAACTGATGAAGACTGAATAGGTAAAGGAGGAGAAGACAGGAAGTGAATGGCAGGTGAATATTAGAATAAAATGCTAAAAGTATTAATCATTTCAACATGGAAAAATTGCCATTAAAAACTTAAATCATAAGCAAATAAGTCAACAGAGAAAGTAAAATTAGAAGAGAGCATGAAAATCAAAAGACCAAAAAGTTAATAAATCTCTCTAAATAGGCACTGAAACACAAAATTAACCTAGTACCTATAAAAATTCACAATCTTGTGGATTCCCAAGAGAGTATTTATCCACAACAGAACGTTGAAGAAATCAGTATCTTGAGAAAAAAATATTAGAAGAGAACAAATAATAGATTGTCTAAACTAGGCATTATTAGCAGAAAAGAAAACCTTGGATCCATAGTGGCAAGTCTCCACATAAAGATCTAAAGAAAGAAAAAGAAATTGTGAATCCAAATATATTGAAGTGAAAGATAATCTGGAAGAATAGATCGAAAAGACAGCAACCATAAAAGAACACACACTCTTTATGCCATCAAATGCTATTGCTCCAAAGTGGGAAAGCATAAAGAAAATTTCTGCATCTTGGGCTTCTTAGAAGAACATGAATCAAAAAACCTGAAAACCATTAAGGCACAAATAGTAGAAGAAAAGTTCCCAGAATTTATTAATAGAGAAAATAAAGCATTAATTAAAATAAGCCACAGATTGCCTCCAGAAAACACACACACACACACACACACACACCAAAATTATGCTTAGGCTCCAAGACTAATATTTGTTAAATACAAAATCTAATGACTGATTCCTTTATGCCTTTTATTAAGCCATTTAAGTCATCTATCAAATTCTCTAATTTGTAAATTAGGAATATTAAACTAGATCTGTAGTCTTCAAATTATTTAAAACAAACTATATCTATTTTTGATTACTTATACCATATGCACAAATGCTACTTTAATAATAATAATTGTGCACATAATAAAGCTAAGGCAAAAATGAGAAATAAGAAAAAATGATGAAATTACATTTTATTAATAGTACAGCCACTTTTTTTTGCTCTCACTAAAAATGTGATTATTGGTAATGCCATTTCTGTGTGAACACTATTTAAATGTTTCATTATTTTTGAGCATCTTTCAACATTTGCATTCTAATTTCAGTTTATCCAAAATTTTTTCATTGCTGTCATAACCTTAAGAGATATCTCAAAAAGTTATATGTATATGAAAGAAACATGTCATCGACTATACTTACTAATTGCTTGTGCTTATTTTATACTGCAGATAACAAAGAATGCAAAACTTTTTGATTAAAGTCTGGAACTAAATTTTTACCTTCTCTCACATCAATTATTACTGCAAATTAACTAGGAGTTATTTTATTTCTCTAATATTAAAAAATGGTTTCAGTACCTACTGCAACACAGTCTGATAGACATTAGATTTCTTTTTTTTTTAATCTATAATCTCCTAGGATTGTTTTCCAATTACATGTAAAGACCCTTTTAAAACTTCATTTTTTGTGTAAGATTTTGAGTTTCAAATTTTTCTCCCTCCCCCATACCCAAGACAGCAAGAAATCAGATAAAGGTTATAAATGTATAATCATGTTAAATATATTTCTAAATTAATGATGTTGTGAAAGGAGAATCAGAATAAAAGGGCAAAAACATGAGAAAGAATAAAAAATGAAAACAGTATATTTCAATCTGCACTCAGACTCCATGTTTTTTTTTTTCCCCCCTCTGGATGTGGTTAGCAATTTTCCATCATGAGTCCTTTGGAATTGTCATGGATTATTGTAATGCTAAGGGTAGCTAAGTCAGTAATAGCAGTTCATCACATGCTGTTGTTACTATGTACAATATCATTCTGGTTCTGCTCACTTCACTCTGCATCAGTTCATGTAAGGCTTTCCTGATTTTTCTTAAGTCTACCTGCTCTTCTTTTCTTATAGAACAATAGTATTCTCTTACATTCATGTGCCATATCTCATTCACCCATTCTCCAACTGATGGGCATCCCCTCAATATCTAATCCTTTTCCACAACAAATAGAGCTGCAAGAAATAGTTTTGTAATTTTCCCATTTGTATGATCTCTTTGGAATACAGAACTAGTAGTGATATTGCTGGATCAAAGGTATACACAATTTGGTTGCCCTTTGAACATAGTTCCAAATTGCTCTCCAGAATGGTTGGATCAGTTCACAACTCCAAAGACAATGCATTTGTGTTTCAATTTTCACCCATCTTCTCCATCATATATTGTTTTCCTTTTTTGTCATATAAGCCAATCAGATACATGTGAGGTGGTACCTCAGAGTTGTTTCAATTTGCATTTCTCTAACCAATAGTATTTTGAAATGTTTTTTTATGTGATTATATATAGCTCTAATCTCTTCATCTGAAAACTGCCTGTTCATATCCTTTAATCATTTATCCATTGGACAATGATATGTATTCTTATAAATTTGAATCAGTTTTCTATATATTTTTAGAAATAAGGGCTTTATCAGAGACACTAGCTGTAAAAATTGTTTCCCAACTGGTTGCATTGATTTTGTGCAAAAACTTTTTAATGTAATTAAAATGATCCATTTTACATTTTATAATTTTTTCTACCTCTTTTGTGGTAATAAATTCTTCCCCTTTCCATAGATCTGCCGGGTACACTATTCTCCACTTTCCAAGTTTGCTTATGATATCGCCCTTTGTATCTAAATCATATACCCATTTTGACCTTATCTTGGTGTATAGGGTGAGGTGTTGATCTCTGCCTAGTTTCTTCCATATTATTTTCCTGTTTTCCTAGCTCTTTTTTGTCAAATAGTGAGTTCTTATCCCAGAAGCTGGAGACTTTGGGTTTATCAAACAGTAGATTACTATAGTGTCATGTGTACCTACCCAATTCCACTAAGCCAACATTCTATTTCTTAGCCAGTAGCAAACAGTTTTGATGCTTGTGGCTTTATGTTACAGTTTTAGATGTATTAAAGATGGACCACATTCCCTTGCATTTTTTCATTAATTCTCTAAATATACAAGACCTTTTTTTTTGTTCTTCCAGATGAATTTTGTTATTTTCTATAAAATAATTTTTTGTAGCTTGATTGGCATGACACAGTTAGTAAATTAATTTAAGCTGAATTGACATTTTTATTATATTAACTTCACCTACCCATGAGCAATTGATGTTTTTCTAAATATTTAGATCTGATTTTATTTGTATGAAAAGTGTTTTGTAATTGTGCTCATATAGTTCCTGGGTTTGCTTTAGCAGGCAGACACCCAAACATTTTACTAGTCTACAGTTATTTTAAATGGAATTTGTCTTGCTCCTGGGCTTTGTTGGTAATATACAGAAATGCTGATGATATATGTGGGTTTATTTTATTTCATGCAATTTTGCAAAAGTTAATTATTTCAAGTAGTTTTTTGGTTGATTCTCTAGGATTCTCTATCATCATATCATCTGCAAAGAAGGTTACTTTTGTTTCCTTATTGCCTTGTTTTATTCCTCCAATTTCTTCTCTTATTTCTAAATTTAACACATCTAGCACAATATTGAAAAACAGCAATGTTAATGATCATTCCTGATCTTACTGGGGATGTTTCTAGCTTATCCCCATCACACACAATGTTTGATGATGGTTTTAGATAGATCTTATCATTTGAAGGAAAATTTCATTTTTTCCTATGCTCTCTAGGAATGGGTGATGTCTTTTGTCAAAAGTTTTTTTTCTGTGTCTATTGAGATAATCATATGATTTCTGTTAGTTTTCTTATTGATATAGTCAGTTATGATGATAGTTTTACTAATATTGAAGAAGCTCAGAATTCTTTTGAATGAACCACGCCTGGCCAAAATATATTATCCTTATGATAAATTGTTGTAATCTCTTTGTTAGTGTTTTATTTAAACATTTTTTGAATCAAATTCATTAGAGAAATTAGTCTATATTTTAATTTCTCTGTTTTGGCTCTCCTATTTTAAGTATCTGCATCATATTTGTGCCATAAAAATGAATTTAGTAGTATTCTGTCTTTGCCTATTTTTCCAAATAGCTTATATAATATTGGAATTAATTATTTTTTAAAAGTTTGGTAGAATTCACTTGTAAATCCATCAAATGCTAGAAATTTTTTCTTGAGTTCATTGATGATTTGTTCAATTTATTTTTTAAAATGGGTCTCTTTAAGTATTTTATTTCCTCTCCTGTTAATCTGGGAAATTTATATTTTTGTAAATATTCATCAACATCACTTAGATTGTCAGATTTATTGACATACAGTTAAGCACACATAGCCCCTCATTATTCCTTTAATTTCCTCTTCATTGGTGGTGATTTCACCCTTTTCATTTCTGATACTGGCAATTTATATTTTTTTTTTAAAGATCAAATTAACAAAAGTTTATCTATTTTGCTAACCCCTCCCCCATAAAACCAGCTCTTAGTTTTTATTATTAGTTCAATAGTTTTCTTAATTTAAATATTATTAATCTTTCCTTTGATTTTCATTATTTCTAATTGGGTATTTAACTGGGAATTTTTAATTTGTTTTTTTCTAGATTTTTTTTAGTCACAGGCCCAATTCATTGAACTCCTATTTCTTTATTTTATTCATATAAGCATTTAGAGATAAGAAATTTACCCTTAGAACTGCTTTGGATGCATTGCATAAGTTTTGGTATGTTGTCTCATCATTCTAATTCTCTTTGATGAAATTATTGATTATTTCTATGATTTGCTGTTTGACATAATCATCCTTTAGGAATATATTATTTCGTTTCCAATTAGTTTTTAGCCTGTCTTCTCATGGTCCTTGTAATATTTATTATAATACATAATATTTATGTTATATTAATTGCATCATGATCTGAAAAAATGTATTTAATATGTCTGCCTTTCTGCATTTGATTATGAGGTGTTTATGCCCTAATGGTCAGTTTTTGTGTAGGTGCCATGTACTGCTACACTATTGAGAAAAAAATATATTCTATTCTATCCCCATTCAATATTCCCCACAGATCTATTGTATCTAACTTTTAAAAAATTCCATCCACTTCCTTAACTTTTTTTCTTCTTTATTCTGTGGTTAGTTTTACCTCATTCGGACAGGGGGAGTTTGAGGTACTCTATCAATATAGTCATGCTATATAATTCTTCCTTTAACTCATTTTACTTCTCTATGAATTTGGATGCTATACTGCTTGGTGCATACATATTTAGTATAAATATTACTTCATCATTTACGGTACCTCTTAGTAAGACATAGATTCCTTCTTTGTCTCTTTTAATTAGATATATATTTTTTTCTTTATTTGTTTTTGCTTTGTCTGAAATCAGGATTGCTGCTCTTGCTTTTTTTTTTTTAATTTCAGTTGAAGCATAATATATTCTGCTCCAGTCTTTTAGCTTTACTCTGTATATATCTCTATTTCAAATGTATTTCTTGTAAGGAGCATATTGTAGGATTCTGATATTTAATCCACTGTACTATCAACTTGCATTTTATGGGAGACTTCATCCCATTCACATTCACAGTCTTGACTACTTTGTATTTCCCTCCATCCTGTTTTCCCCTTGTTTATACTTTTCTCTCTCCTTTTACCTTGTCCCTCCTCAACAGTGTTTTGCTTCTGACTATCAGTTCCCTTAACCTGGCCTCCCTTCTGTTGGCACCCTCCTTTTCTTTCAACTTTTCTCTCCTACTTCTAGAGTAAGATAAATTTCTTTACTCCAACCTCCTTTCTTTCCCTCTAATAGGATGCCTTTTGCACCCTTCGTGTGATGTAATTTATCCTATTCTGACTCTCCCTTTCCTCTTCTCCCAGTACAATTCTTTTTTTCACCCCTTAATATTTTTTTTTATCATCACATCAAAGTCAACTTATACCCAGACCCTTTCTCCACATATACTCCTTTTAACTGCCCTAATAGGGATACAGTTCTCAAGAGTTACAAGTAACATATTCTTGTATAGGAATGTAAAGAGTTTAAACTTATTGAGGATATTTATTTTCCTTTTCACTTTTTTATACCTCTCTTGAGTCTTATATTGGAAGATTGACTTTTTTCTTCAACTCTGTTCTTCTCATTAGGAAAGTTTGATGGAATCAATGCATATTCAAGCATACTTTATGTTAACTTTCTTTATTCTTCTTGTTGCTAGGGTTTATTATTATTATAATTGTGGTTTGTGTTTTCTTTGGCAACATGATTAGTATGGAAATATGTTTTGCACAGCTTCCTGGGTATAATCTAAATTGAATTGCTTGCCTTGTTAAGGAGAGTGTAGGATAGGGAAGGAGGCAATTTGGAACTTTATTTTTTTTGATAATGTTAAAAATACATATAATTAAAAATAAAATAATACTAAAACAAACCAGGAATAAAGACAAATGCAAAAGATTGAATACTTAATTTGATTATACAAAATTTTAAAGTTCTTTAAAAACTAAGTGATAGCAGTCATCTGTGAAAATATTTGCAACAACTATCTCCAATAAAAGTTTGATATGTATGATATGTAGACAATTGATAGAAATTCATAAGCCCAGAAGTCATTCCCCAATAGATAAATGCTTAATTGATATGAATAGTTTAAAAACTATTAATAACCATATGGAAAGTTTTTTTTCAAATCACCTAAAATATGAAATGCAAATCAAAACAACTATGTCATTTTATCTCTGTCCCGGAATGTTGCCAAAGGTGACAGAAAGGGGAAATAATTAATGTTTTAAGGATTGTAGACAGTTAATTAGAGTAATATAGTGCACTGGAACTCTTTATTGTTACAACCATGTGCAGTTTGGAATTATGCAAATATAGTGACTAAAATGCCCATTACTTTTGACCCAGAGAGTCCACTGTTGGTGTAAACTACAATGACATAATTTACAAAAAGAAAGTCTTTATATACACCACAATATTGACGGCAATACATTTTGTGTTAGCAAAGAACTAGAAAAAAAGTGGATATCCACCAACTGAGGAAATGCAGAATAAAAAATATGGTACATGTATTGTCATTGAAAAAGAAAGTCTAGAAACATGATGGATGCTGTGAATCTTTGACTCATAAATTGATACAAATTCAAGTAAGCAAACCCAGAAAAATAATCCATGCAATGAATACCATAATAAAAAGAGAACAACAAAATAAAATAAACTGAATATTTTAAAATTATTTTTTTAATTTTTTTTCATTT
>CM053582.1:525426019-525490193 GCA_028627135.1 Pseudochirops cupreus | reverse complement strand
AAAAAAAACATTTTGCAGACAGTTTCTCAGATAAAGGTCTCATATCACAATATATAGAGAATTTTGTCAAGTTTATAAAAATGTGAATTATTCCCCAAATGATAAATGGTCAAAGGATATGAACAGGTATTTTTTTTTGAAGAAGAATAAATGAAAGCTACACATAATCATATAAAACATTCTAATCATTATTAATTAGATGAATGCAAATTAAAACAACTTTGAGATATCTCACACCTATCAGATTGGCTAAAATGATAGAAGGGGAAAATGACAAATGGTGGAGGACATAGGGAAAAGTTACAATGGTTTTGGAACTGTGAACTCATCTAACCATTTTCAGAACAATCTAGTTTTTTTTTCCAAAGAGTTGGGGGGGAGGGGGAGAGAGAGAGAGAAAGACGGAGGGAGGGAGGGAAGAAGGGAGGGAAGGAGGGAGGGAGGGAGAAAGAGAGGGAGAGAGAGAGAGAGAGAGAGAGAGAGAGAGAGAGAGAGAGAGAGAGAGAGAGAGAATCTTCAGTAGAGCACTAGGGTAGGGTTGGAAGGGAGGGAGGGAGACAGCTTGGAACTCAAAATGCAACAAAAATAAATAAAATTCTTTAAAAAGAGTTAAAGATGCCTGTGTTTGGAACTTGCTTCACACTTTTAAGAGCTGTATGAGCCTATAGAAGTCACTGAAGATCTCTCATCCTAACTGTCCTCATTTCTAAAATAGAGATATTAATACCTGCCTCATAGGCATGGTATGAGAATTATATGAGATGTGCGTAAATCACAATGAAAACTTTAAAATACTGGATAAATTCTGAGATTATTATGACTATTAGTACTGAACGTGATACTTGCCCAATAAATGGTTGCTGAATTGACTGAACTCTCTCCTTTGAGCCCATTCGTTCCCTATCTCATCATACTTATTCCTATGCATAATACTTTCCACCAATACCACCAATATCACAATACAGTGAACTAGCATTTATTAGCTCTTATTAGCTACCAGACACAGTGATAAGCACACAAAGTTAAAGAACAAGCAAACAAACAAACAAAAAATGTTTCCTACTCTAAATGACCTCATGGACTAATAGAAGGGACAACATGCAAAGAACTGAGTTAAACAAAGCAACAAAGAAACCCACCAAGATATGTACATGACAAATTAGGAATAGAGAGACATAGTAAGAAGAAATATTACTGGAATTATTACAGAATTATTACTGGAAATATTACTGAATCCCTTCCCAGGATTGAAGAATATGAGACTTTAGCTGATACTCAATGGAATCAGGAAAGACAGGAGACAAAGATGAGAAAGGAGAGACAGGCTATCCACCAGGACAGCCAATGAAATATTGAGAGATGGAAGAGAATATGAACCCTCTGAGAGGAATAAGTATTTACTTATTGTTTTCATAATTCTAAAGCCTAGCACAGTGCCTTGTATGTCACCTATACTTAATAAATGATTGTTTAATCAAAAATACATATCTTAATGAATGACAATCCTAATTCATAACTATATGTTTCCATCTGAACAATCAGATCTTATTTGAAATTGACTGTTTTCATCTTTTTTTAATGCACACTCTAAAGCTAGCCCAGCTGTGTCTGAATTTTTAAAGTATTTTTTCTTTTTAAGTTTTTTATTGTGAAATTAACAATCATCAAAAAACACATACTGAGCTCATTTATTAGCCTTGCTAGTCATGTTCCCTGGTTAAACCATGTGCATTTTAATAATGCATATTTAAAACCTGGAGATTCTGTTAGTAAAATGAATTTCTATCTTCCTTCTTAGATTTATTTATGTATTTCAATGTGCAGTGATTACATGAAGCATTTTAGCTTTGAGTTTGCACTTGAGGAAAAAAAGGTAGCTTCTTTTACAAAACACTGACACATATCTCAGAAGCATAGAAAAGATGGTATCAAAAAAAGAAAGGATTCAGAATTAGAGCGAAATAGATGTCATGAATCAATGGGAGAATCAGTTCCATAAGGCTAGTGGTAAACTCAAAACAAATCAGGAAAGAAAAGTTTCAGTGGTTCCTTTCACCCTTGATAGAGCCAAGAGAAATGTAAAAATGGAAAGTGGAAGGGCCCCAAATCACCTGACCACTACTTCAAAGAATTATTTAAAATTCAACCACTAGCACCTCTCTCCTCTTTACACTTTCTCCCACTTCAGTACCTTTCTGCTCTAATGCCTGATATAGATGAAACATCAGAAAAATTCAGAATAAATTTAGCATTCCAGGAGGTTTGCTCTATAATTTTCAACTACATCTACCATCTCTGTTGGTTACCTTATCTCTGTGGAGCTGCTTTCCTGTTTTCAGGAATCCAAGATAAGAAAAGTAAGGCTTAGATGTGCTTTCTACCCAAAGGAAAGAACAAGACACAGCTCAACTATGAGTTTAGAGGTAATACAAATCATGTTGCCTGAGGCAATATAGACTAAGTTATTTGTCCAGAGTTATTAAATGTTAGAAGTGGATTTGAATCAATGGTTTTGTGATATGAAGCCTAAAGTTCTTATCATTACATCAAGATGCCTCCCTCAATTTATTAATCCTGAAAAGAAAATCACCCATCCTTTTATTCATCTGTATGACAGATATTTACAAATTCATTAATCCCTCTCCTAAAACTCTACTCTGAAAGAAACTGAGATTCATAGATTAAGGAAGGGGTCTTATAAAGACCATCTTATGCAACCTCCTACATTTATTGGAATCCCCTCTATCACTTCACTGAAGAGTAACCAGCCAGATATTGTGTGAACTATTTCAGTCTCAAAAAAAGAGTTTCCTCATAGATTGGGATGTGCTAATTGACAGAAAGCCCTATTTTCACGTGGAGCTCAAATCTGACAAGTTTTATTCTGATTCTGCTTTCTGGAACTGCATGGCTTAGATTTATATGAGCTCTTTACCATGAAAATCCTTTAACATATTCAAAGGAAACAGTTAACCAAATCTCCCAATTATATTTTTTAAATTAGGACAACTATTAATAGTTGTTTTCATTCAGTACTCATTTTGTACCTCACCACAGGATTTTATATTTGTCCTTATTAAAGATAATCAAGTATTTGAGACTATCATATCAACCTTTTGAGATATGTATTTATAAATAAATATATATATACATGCACATACACGTATGTATCTACTATATGTGTTTTAATAGATAGATACACACAAATATATATATATATACATATATATATATATATATATATCTGGATCCTGTCATCAGATATATAAACAATATTTCCTATATTTTTTGTTATCCCAGTAATCACAAATAATTATATCTTTTATATATTCATCCAAGTCACTGATAGTAGCATGCTAAGAAAGATTTCCTAATGGCTTAATATCAATTCACTAACAACTTGTTTTGTCTAGTTTTTTAACTAGATTTCAATATGCTTAATATATGATTGCCCAATCTATATATCTAGAGCTTACCTACCAAGATAATATACTTTTCCTTTTATGAATGTGGTATTAAACACGGTAAACATATTTTTTCCTTTGCTTTTTTATGGAGGGCAATTGGGGTTAAGTGACTTGTCCAAGGTCACATGGCTAGTTTTTTGTATTAAGAGTCTGAGGCCAGATTTGAACTCAAGTCCTCCTGACTCCAGGGCCCATGCTCTATTTACTGAGCCACCTAGCTGCCCCAGTAAACATTTTTTTCCATTCATTTTTCATTAGACTTTATAATTTCATAAACATTTGGCTCCCACTATGCAGATATACTCCAGCACATAAAGACTTTGTAGATAATTCAGAGGTTTGAGTCTCTTAAAGTCTAAGAAATCTATGCAGGATACTACAGTGGTATTGGTAGAGACATTTCAATCTATGCCTTTCTTTTTTATTTTAAATAAACTTTTGTTTATTTTTAGTTTACATCATTCATTCCACGAGATTTTGAGTTACAAATTTTCTCCCCATCTTTCCCCTACCCACCACCTCAAAACAATGATCCCATGTTTACCCCCTACCCCCATCTGCTCTCTCCTATATCCTCCCCCATCCCCACTCTGACTTTCTGGTAGGGCAAGATGGATCTCCTTACCCCAGTGCCTGTATAACTTAATTCCCAGTTACATGTAAATTAAATAGATATAGATATAGATACAGCTACAGATAGATAGATAGATAGATAGATAGATAGATAGATAGATGGATAGATAGATATATTTTTTAACATTTGATTTTAGAATTATAAATTCTAGAATCTTTCCCTACCTCCCTCATCACCCACCCCTACTGGAAAGACAAGCAATTCAATACAGGCTGTACATGTGTAGTTATGTAGACCATCTCCACAATGGACATATTGTGAAAGACTGACTATATTTCCCTCCTTCGTATCCTTCCCCCCCACTTCTACTCTCTACTTTGTCCCTGTCTCTTTACAGAAGTGTGTGCTTCTAACAACCCTCCCCCCAAACCTGCTCTCCCCTCCCTCATCCCCCCTCTCATTCCCATCCCCCCTACTTGCTTGTAGGGCAAGATACCCAATTTAGAGTGTATGTCATTCCTTCCCTAAGCCTAATTTAATGAGAGTAAGGTTGACCCATTCTCTTTTGCCTTCCTGTTCTTCCCCTCCATTGTAACAGTTATCCCTTGCCTCTTCTATATGAGATGATTAACTTCATTCTGTCTCTCCCTGTCTCCTCTCTTTCTATTCCTCTCCCACCTCTTAATTTCACCTTTTAAAATACCATCCCTTCCTATTCAATCGATTCTGTGCCCTTTGTCTATGTAACATATGTATACACACACTCACATAGGTATTCATACGCGTATATACCCTCCTATATAGACATATCTGTATGTACACATATATGAATACATTTATATTCCCTTCACCTATTCTCATACTGAGGAAAGTTTCATAAGTTACAATTATTGTTTTTCCATGTTGGCATGTAAATAGGTCAACTTTGATAGGTTCTTTATGATTTCTTTTCCATGTTTACCTTCTCATGCTTCTTGGATTTGAATGTCAAATTTTCTATTCAGTTCTGGTTTTTTCAACACGAATGCTTGAAAGTCCTCTACTTCATTGAATGACAATATTTCCCCCTGAAACATTATACTCAGTTTTGCTGGGTAAGTGATTCTTGGTTTTAATCCTACCTCCCTTGATCTCTGGGATATCATATTCCAAGTCCCTTGGTCCCTTAATATAGAAGCTGCTAGATCCTGGGTTATCCTGATTATGTTTTCACAGTATTCAAATTGTTTCTTCTTGGCAGCTTGTAATGTTTTCTCCTTGATCTGGGAAGTCTGGAACCTGGCTATAACATTCCGAGTTTTCTTTTTGTAATCTTTTTCAAGGGGTGATTGGTGAATTCTTTCAAGTTCTATTTTGCCCTCTGGTTCTAAAATATGAGGACAATTTTTCTTGAGAATTTCTTGAAGGATGATTTCTAGGTTCTTTTTCTGATCATGATTTTCAGGTAGCCCACTAATTTTTAAATTGTCTCTACTGGATCTGTTTTCCAGGTCAGTGTTTTTTTCAAGGAGATATTTCACATTGCCTCTACTTTTTCATTTCTTTGGATCTGTTTAAGAGTATCTTGATTTCCCATAAAGTCATTTGTTCCATTTGCTCCCATTTGCTCCCATTTGCTCCACTCTAATTCTGAAGGAATTATTCTCTTCAGTAAGCTTTTGAGATTCTTTTTCCAAATGGCAACTTTGACTTTTTAAGGCATTCTTCTCCTCATTGGCTTTTTGGGCCTCTTTTGCCATTTGAGTTAGCAAATTTTTTTAAGGTATTATTTTCTTCAGTCAGGTTGTTGTCTCTCTTTTCGTGATTTTCTTGCATCATTCTCATTTCTCTTCCCAATTTTTCCTTCACTTCTCTTTTTTTGTTTTGAAAATCCTTCTTAATCTCCTCTATGGCCTGCAATCAGTTTACATTTTTCTTGGAAGCTTTTGGAGCAGGAGTTCTGACTGTATTGTCTTCCTCTTGTTCTGTGCTTTGATCCTTTTGTTCCCAAAAAAGGAATCTAAAGTTGGATTGATGTGCTTACTTTGCTTCCTTTGCCTGCTCATGTTGCCAGTCAATTACCTGACTTTTAGGCTTAATAGAACTCTGCTTCCAGAGGGGAGAGTTTTTCCCCAAATTAATGGGGTTTTTCATAGCTGCCAGAGCTATTAGGAGGCTGCCATCTCTGCAGCCCTCACAAGCTTTGGCTCACTGTTCATGTATCTCAGGACCACTACCCAAGACCACTATCCCAATTCAGGCAGCTTAAGGAAAGAGCACTTAGCCTCTGAATGATCACTTGGCCCCCCTACAATCTGCAGACTAAGATTCTGAAGCAGCCATGTGGAGGTGGCTGCAGGGCTGCTGCTTCTGCTTCTTTCTTGCCCTGAAGGCAGTTGGCCAGACCTGCTTTTCTCCCCCAAATTTAGCCAAGTTCCACTGACTTTTCACTTTGTCCTTATTTCTTATGTGTTGATAATTCTGGAAACTGCCACAGCTGTCAGTGATCCATTCTCCTGAAAGCTCCAGCCACAGCTTGTCCTGGCCACCCTGATGCCAAGCCGGGGTTTCAGACTGGGCTGGTTTCAGCTCCCAGTGCACTGGCACGAGCCCTTCCTGTCCTGCCTGCCAGGCTGTCTTCAGTGGGAGCTTTGTTTTTCTGTAATGTTGTGGGTTCTGGAGCTCTAAAATTTGTTTAGAGTCATATTTTATAGGTATTTGAGGTGGTTATTGAGGGAGCCGTGTAGTTTTCCTGCTTCTACAACTCTATCTTGGCTCCACCCCAATCTATGCCTTTCTAATTCCAAACCTAGTGGTTTCTTCGTAATACCAGACTACCACCAACATTTTATTAACCCCACAAAAATTAAATTTATATATGTATTCATTTATTGAGGAAATATATAGATATATTCATTAATCCATCTGCTACAGTCTCTCTGTGATGCCTTGACTATGGATGAGATGTCCCTAGATTGTTCCAGGCCAAGACAGCAGAGTCTGTTTTGGCAGCTCCTTCCTACAATTATGAAAAGGCTTTAATTTTAGAAACAACATCATGCCGAATATTTATCCTGCAAAGACACTCCTAGTGAAAGAAGTTTGTCATCAGAATATTGGCCGACAGATGATGGATTTGGGGCCATGGTAATTCACAAAGACGTTCTGCTCTGACATATGATGCTTACAACCTACAGTAGTCAAGAAAGTATCTACACAGATATAATTATAAATCTGAGAAATTTCTAATTATTTAATAGCTACTTTCTCTGTGTTCTCTAAGGTTAGGATGGTACATGTAACTTTACAGTGGTTCTTAATAATTGCTTCTTTACTTTTGAAGTTCTCATAAACTCTAAGATTTAATATTAATTATTTGTTCAGAATTTAAAATTTTATGTATCAAGCTCAGTGGTCTGCAATTTCTGAAATTTATACCCTTCCCCATCCCTTTTATGGTGGACAACACTTGAGAGTGTGTCTTTGGAATTTTACACATATTAAACAATTCCTTAAATGTAACAGACAGAAATTGAATCACATGTGTAAGTTCTTTCAGTCCCTGAGATATGACTTCCATGAACTTTGAGGCTTGAATTCACTTTTAGAAGCTAGGTACCTTCCTCCCTCCCCCCCCCCCCAAAAAAAAGCACCCTGTGCTTCACATTCCTTTTATCCATGTTTCTCTTATTTTTTTTTTTTTAGAATTAACAAACAAACAAACTTTGATATAGAAAATGGGAGAAAAAAGTAGACACAGCTCACTTACCGATTCCAGAGCTATTCCTAATGCTTTCAGTTTTGGCAATTTTTTTTCTGTCTTAAAAGTAATTAGATTTAATTTGGATGTAGTGTGTGTTTATTTGTGTGTGTCCGTGTTTAAACTTTTGTGTCTTTCTCACTTAAGAACTGCTTTTGTTTTTGACTTTGGACTCCAGTGGCTAGAACTGCACACTCTCTCTCTCTCCTTCTCCCTCTTTCCCCCCTCTCACTGTCTCTCTCTGTCTCTGTCTCTCTCCCTCCCTCCATCCTTTCTGAAATTAATTAATACACATGAGTATTTACTTTCTTTGCAGTTACAAACTTTAAAATAACATGAGCTAAAAAGAAGTTCCAATTGCTTCCACTTCAACAAACCAGCTCTTCTTTCAGAGCCAGAAGGCAATAATAAAAAAAAAGTAAGCTAATACGAAAATAAACAGAACGAACAGTAATGAAACTTTCACTGTTTCATTCCTTCTGAATCTTCTTCAGATGGCTATTTTTATCAATATTTGGTACATAGGTAATTCTTTAATTGTATCATATCACTATGGATATATAGTGGGTAGAGTGCTGGACCAGGAATCAGGAAGCCCTGAGTTCAAATCTGTCCTCAGACAATTAGTAGCTGTATAAATATCGGCAAATCACTAAAAGCTCTATATGCCTCTCCTCCAAGGAAAAAGGAGATTTTTAATAGCACTTACCTTCCAGGGTGGCTGTGAGGATCAATGAGATATTTGCAAAGGATGTAGATGGTAGGTACTTAATTAGCAATTCCTTCATCTGAATTTTATCCTTTCTCATTTTATGATGCATTTGTTCTTCCATTTTTTCATCTTATGGAAGAGGAAATAACCTATCCAAGTGCAGTGACTTTGTTAAAATAATAAAAGACAGTAGTGATTGTAGCAGCATCAGGATTTGAACCCAGATCTTCTGTCTTGCTATGCTGGGAGCATTTCTGTGTTTTAAGTTCCTTGAAATGATAATAATAATGTTTACATGACCTTTGTCACACAGGCAATGCCAGGAAAACATTTCATTAACTTTAAAATATTATGGAAATGGAAGCTGCTAATACCCACTTTCTCTCAGTTGTAAAATGAGGAACAACTAGTCGACCTTTAAGGTCTTCATCATTAAGTTGTAGGATCCTATATTTTTCCATGGTTTTATATTGAGCACACACTGCACACATGTATGCCCATCCTAACTCTACTAATTTTAAAAATTCTTAATTTTGCTCATCAGGAAAAACAAAGAAAACAACATTGAGGCAGCTATGTTGTAAAGTGAATAGAGTGCTAGACCTGGAGTCAGGAAGACCCTAGTTCAAATTCAGTTTCAATGGTCTTTTCTCAATCTTGTTTCTCTTTGAGCTCCATGCAGTTAGACACTGTTGATCACTCTTCTTTGATTTCAGGGCACCATTTTTTCCTGCTTTTAGGTTTTCTGGACGCCATTCGTTACTGGTTATCCTATCTGACTGCTCCTTTTCTGCCTCCCTTATTAAATCCTCTTCCAAATTTCACCTTCTAACTCTAGGTGCCCCACAGGGTTCTGTCCTGTGCCCTTTTTCCTTCTCCCATTATACTATTCCACTTAGTGATTTCCTCAGCCAATGGATTTAATTATCATCTTTAATCTGATGATTCTAAAATCTACCTATACCTGCCTCAACCTTTTTGATGACTGACAGTCTCATGTTTTCAATCACCTTTCAAACATCTTGAACTGGATGTTTGGAGACATCTCAAACTAAACATTTCTAAAATTGAATTAATTCTCTTTCTATCTAAACCCTCCTTCTTCCAACCATCTTGATTACTGTATAGAGCAACACACCCCTCAAAGACCTACAGGTTCACAAGATAGGAGCCATCCTAGATTTCTCATTATATATCACCCTGCCTCTCCCCATTTCAGCTGATATCTGGACTACTGAAATAGCTGCTGGTAGATCTTCCTGCCTCAAGTTTCTCCTCACTCTAATCCAGTGGTTCTCAACCTTCCTAATGCTGTGACCCTTTAATACTCATATGTGGGCATGTCTGCATGTGGGCGGACCACCTGGAGACAGATAGAGGAGCAGTGTCTCGGTTCTTAAGACCATCGGAAATATGTGTTTTCTGATGGTCTTAGGCGACCTCTGTGAAAGGGTTGTTTGACCCCCAAAGGGGTTGCTACCCACAGGTTGAGAACCACTCTTCTAATCCATCATTCATTCAGTCATTAAAATGATTTTTTAAAGTGCAATCCTGTCATATCACCTCCCCATTCTATAAACACTAGTGGCATTTTATTGACTCCTAAATCAATACAAAATTCACTGGCAATCAAAGTCCTTCATTATCTAGCTTTCTCCTACTTCCCATTCTTCTTACACCTAACTCTCCACCATAGACATGATCCAGTGCCATTTACCTACTGACTGTTTAGCAAAGAAGACATTTCATCTCTGGCACATAAGAACATAATAAATATTTATTGAATTTATTGACCCACTTACCAGCTATGTGACCCTGAGCAAGTCACTTAATCTTTGCCTGTCTCAATTTCTTCATATGTAAAATTGGGAATAATAATAAAATTTATGTCTTAAGATTATCATTAGGATAAAGTGAGATAAAATATGCAAAGAACTTTGCAAACACTAAAATGCTATATAAATATTAACTATTATTTGTTATTAATTATTAAGCTATCTTGAACTAATAATTCAGTTAATCAATGAAACTCCTTTATGAGAGTAATTTCCTCCTTCAGTGCAAATAAGAACTCTTCCATGTTTTCTCATTCTTTGCTATTTATATAAATTTTCTTCCACTGATACTTGATAGAGGATCAACACTTGCCAGAATCATTCTTCAAGCTATTTATATATTGTGAAGGTAAAAATGGAACTCAGAGACCACCCTTCTATTAGCCTTTATGTATACCAAATACCTGTTCCATTTCTTTTTCTGATAATAGGTTTCCTCCATGACATCCCTTATACCAGTACTAAAACTAAGTTCATCATTGAAAATGCATCATTTTAAACATACACTTATTAAATACTTACTCTGTGCCATTGACTATGCTAAGTGTTAGGGATACAAAGAAAAAGAAAAAAAAAACCATGTCCCTGCCCTTCATGGAGATTATATTAATGAGAGATGAAACATGTACAATATGTACATGCTGTAGCTTACTTTAACCCCCTAGGCATCATTCCATTGCCCTTTGATCAAAAGTTTTGACCACTCAGAGGCTGCAATTCTGAATGATTCACAACCTTAGAGTGAATGGGAGTAAATTTGGATGGAAAAACAGATCTTTGCATCAGAAAATAGGATAGAAGTATAGAACACCTTAAATTTCATCAATCACTCTCTCTTATTCTCTGTCCTTGACCCCTATATTTTATCTATCAGTTGCAGGTGCCCCATGAAGATGTCCTGAACAATATATTGGCTCAATAGACTGACCATCCACCTCTATGTCATAATTGTATCATAGGTACTTTTCATCCATTTCCCAGATTGACTAATAATAATAGGACACCAAAAAGTGTCTTAAAGTTTTCAACTTGTTATACACACTCACACACACGTGTATATACACACACATATATATACATATATACACATATATATGCATATATACACACATATACATATATACTTATAAAATCTCATTTTTTCTCATAACAACTCTTGTGAAATGTGTATTAAAAGATATATTTCTTTGCGTATATTTATGATTTCATTTGGTTAAGAGAATTCTACCTGAAGAAACCTCCTCTAGCAATTCAGCAATTATTCTGAAACATCCTTAAAGTAATGTGGAACGTTAAGAAATTTAAGTTACTTCCTAGGTTCACACAATAACATGTGTGAGTGTAGGATTTGAACTCTGTTTTCCCCTGCTGAATCCTATACACACTATGTCACTCTACCTCTTTATTTCTAGTTTATAGATAAGAAAACTTAGACTGCCCATGATCATAGTGTCCTAGGAAGTAATTGTTCCCATCTATTCCTGTCTCCAAAATTCAACTATTTGTCAACTATGCCATATTGGAAGGTCTTTTGAATAAGTATATAATTTATTACAATACTGTAATAGTTAAGGACTTGATAAAATCAGAACAATATCATATGTAAATGGAAACATTTGGGGAACTGCAACATTTATGGGGAACCTCATTTCTACTGTTTAGACCATGAATTAAGATGATGGTTAACACTGTTCCAAGCATAATCTCCCTGCTTTATTTTAATTAAAGTATATAATCCAAGGATTATTAAAGAAAGATTATTGAAGATATTTCTTTTATTTGTCCAGTAATATTGTAAATCTTACTGTGCTCATGAGAAACACCTTGTTAATATAAAGTCTTTAAGGTTATATTTTCTTCTATAGTATCTTTTTGCGGGGGGGATGATAAGAAAACAGTAAACAGAACTGTATTTTATAATCTATACCAATTTTGTGGCTGTAAAATATGTGTTCTCATATAGCAAATAACTTGTGAAGAAGTATCCATTTCCTCACCATTCTTGGAAGTGTAGGCCTCCAAAGTATACCCACTACCTTCTTCAAGACTTGTGTATTAGTCATATGGTTATGAAATCCAATGGAAGACAGAATGTCCCTATTTCTCAAGAGGAATATTGGAGGTGGTCTTTCATTTCTGTGGATAAAAAAAGTAATAACCTAGTGGCCAACCTTCTTCTGATATCTTCTTGTACTTTGTTAGACTATAACTCTGATGAACCAGAGCCTGTCAGTATTCCATAGTCAAAGGCTTTTGACAATAATAGGACCTGGCAGAGTTTATGTTCTACTGTCATAGCCTTTGAAAGCTATGGTCACTACTACTAGGTTCCTATCCCAAGGACATCCAAAAAAAGGAAAAGTACCTAGTTGTATAACCATATTTATGTTTATGCACTTTTTGTGGTGGCTAAGAATTGGAAATCAAAGGGATGCCCATCAATTAGGGAATGACTAAATAGGCTATGCGGAATGATTGTAACAATATTATTGTGCTATAAGAAATGATGAGAAGGCTAATTTCAGAAGAAAAAACCTGGAAAGACTGTGAACAGAAGCAGGAGAACATTGTACACAGTAACAGAAATACTGTTGAATGGAATACTTTGAATGACTTAGCTATTCTCAGCAATACAATGATCCAAGACAATCCCTAAAGACTAGTGATGAAACATACTACCTGGCTCCAGAGAAAGAACTGATCTTGTTTGAGTATACACTGAAGTATTTTATAAAACTTTCTTCCATTTTTTTCTTTTATTCTAATCTTCTTGTACAAGATGACTAATATGGAAATGCTTTACATAATTGCACATATATAACCTATCACTGATTGCTTAACAACTAAGGGAGGAAGGAAGAGAGGTAGAATTAGGAACTTAAAACTTTAAATAAAAATATTTTTTTTTAATGGGAGAAAAAAAGCTGTGGTCACCAGGCATCAGAGAAGAAATTTGGTGGAAGATCTATTTCTTATCTCTTTTTATTCTTCCCACTTCTCACTATATTAACCTGAAGTCTTCCCCCTCCAACTTCATTTCTCTTGAAATTGATAATGGTTTGTAGTTACTTTCTCTATACCTGTTATATCCCTTATTCTGATTCTGTTCTTCTCAAGATGAATTACCCTCTTTTCTGACTGAATAAAAGGATTTGGAAGCTTTGACAACTTTGGTTTCATTTCAAGAAAATCTTAATTTCTGACTAAATGTCCTGCTGCCTCTCTCTCTTCTAGGTGTCACGTGAGGCCATGACTACTGCTGAGAATTACAGATGCTTGAGAAACTAGAGATTCAGAGAGATTACTAGAGCATGGAGGTCATACTCAAGTGAGGCAATAAAACCAGAATCAGTGTTTTAACCTTCAGCTATCCCCTGTCCCACCTCAATCATAGTAAATCAAGTCATTTAGTTATGATCCAGGTCAGATAAACCACCTGAAGTGAAATAATTCAAGCATATTTAAAGGGGAGAAAGTTTCATTGATGATATTAAAGTAGACAAATACTAAGAACTAATGAGTTTTGAAACATTTGTTCTGCATGAATGATACAGGTACCTCCCTATCACTACTGACACATGTCTAATCATAAGATAGAGCAAAGTACAAGATTATACTCAGCCAGTGCTAAAAGCAACACAGAAGACAAGAACGGCAAACCATAACAACAAAAGAGACATGCCATTGACATGTAGAAAATGACAATCATGCGTTAGATAGATCAACTTTAACTGATATTTTTTGCGTGACAATTTACAGAAACAGAATATGAGAGATGGAAAGGCCCTCAGCAAACATCTAACCCAACCCATTCCTGAAGATAATTCCTGTAATAAATATACCCAACAAGTGGTAAGCCAGCTCATGCTTGCAAACCTTCCAGGAGGAAAACTTACTACATTTATTGGCAATCCATTTTAAAGAAAAGGGTTTAGGAGAAATATGCTGGCATCACATGAGAAATTGATTTATTTAATAGTAAAATAAAATATAGTTCATTATGTTAAAGTAATCAAAGGATTAAAGATTCGGGTTGGAATGGACCTTGGAGGCTATCAAGTCCAACTACCTCATTTTTTTTCCAATGAGGAAACCAAGGCATGTTGAGGACAAGTCACTTGTTCAACTTCACAGAGCTAGTAAATTTCAGAGGTGATATAATGAGCCCAAGTCTTCCTGATTCTGAATACAGTGACTAATCCAGTATACCATGATGCTTGATAACGTCAATGCATCAATCATAGTTTCAATGTCACACTTGATTCTAGGTGACAATTCCTTTGTTTCAGACATGTCCCTCTTCAAAATGAGTCAGATATTTAAAAATCAAAGTTATAGTGCAAATTAGGAAAAATATAAAGTATTATGTGAAAACAAGAGTCTTGGTGTTTTAGGATCTAGTTCACACAGAGTCATTGATTTATAAGGAGGAAGAAATCACTAAAGTCATTTTAAAAACTACTCTGGACTAGGCTAGACATAATATTGAATAGATTAAATTATTTTTGGCTTGATAAATCTTACAGGAATTCAAGGAATGATGTTTATATGATGATATAATTGGCATTAAAATCATTGAATGTTTCCAATGAAAACCAACACTAGTCTATGCACATTTTAAGAAAGATGTGCAACAGAACAGATATTACTTGCTTGTTTTTTCCAGTGTGGATATTTAGGTTATCATAAAGGTATATGATCAGAAAAGAGGATAAATTGTTCACATGATGCTCTATTAGTATCCATGCAGTTTCAAGAGAACTATAGGATGACTTCCAGGCATATTTTATGGGCCCATTGTAAAGAGTTTCTATGAAGACATGATCACAGATTGCACTAGATAAGAGGGCATAGATGAGGTACACGAATTGTGGTATAGGAGGGAAGTATCCATATTGATGTTTTGGGTTTTTTTTTAGTGATTCATTTTTATAGCAAAGTGTAACAGAATCTTTCCTTTACAAAGGGCAGACTTCTAAACATTGCAGGGGACTTTGGTATCCCAAAGCTTGTATCAGTGTAATAAAACCTGTGATAGCCACTATAGCACAGAAAAATCCCTTTGGATGGAACTGGGGATGGATTGAGTGGTTGATGCGTCCAGTGATTAGTTCAGAGAAGCTCATCAGCAAAAGGCTATGAAGGAAAGGATGTATTTTAACCTTGATAGGAGTTGTAGGAGTATAGTTGACATCTGCCCACATTGATGAGATCACAAGCTTTTGTGGTTTGAGGTTAAGCACAGAAGAAATTCTCCTTACTTTCTCAATTTGTTATAATTAGCCATGTCCAGACAGGACTGTCATTGCTGTATCCCAAGGCTCCCCAAACAACAACTAAATGCAGAAATGTAAGACTTCCCAAACCAGCAATCTCAGTGAATCTTTGTGTGGCAAAGTGGACTCATTAACATTCAAGGATCTTTCTTTTATAAAGGCAAAAGTGAAGATTTGGAGGCTTTAGGATAAGGAAATTATATCCCTGGCATCAGTCATGCTCAAAAGAAACCCAGTGAAAGGAAGTAGGCATATATCTCAGACAAAACCAGCTCTGAGCTACATAATTGCTCCAACGTTTTAGATTTTAGTGGTTTCTGCTGAGCTGTAACTAATAGAATCCTAGCACATGGAGGGTTTCATTTTATATGAATTATCTCATTTGATCTTCAAAATAACCACAATAATTTTGCAATTATTATTATTATTATTATTATTATTATTCCCTAGGTTTTCCTTAAAATAGGTAGAAACTAAGACTAGAACAGGAATTTCAGAACAATCTTCAAGATTAGAAATAATTATAAATAATGATAAAAATAAATCATGTTTATATAATACGTGAGTTTAAATGGTGTACTGGATAGAGGACCCTCCATGAAATCAGAAAATCTCAGTTCAAAATCTGCTTCTGCTACATACTTAGCATTGTCCTTTCATATAACAATTTTTTGATAAATGGTCATTCATTCATCCATCTATCCATCCAATAATTTATCCCTCTATCTATCCAATTATCCTTCCATCCATATTCATGCACCTAACCATTCATTCCTTCATCTTAAATATTCAGAGCTACAAGGAAACCTATTAACCTCTCAGTGGCCACAGTCAAATTTCTTACTATGAACTTAAGTGAAGCTGCAAGAGTGGATGAAATGTCTACACTAGGAATTACAAACACTAATGAAATGATAGAGACAGTCATGGTACAGGTAGATAGAAATATGGTCCCCAAAATAAGGAAAACTTGGGTTCAGGTCCTGCCTCTGATACATCCTGGCTGTGTGACCTTGGACAAGTCACTTATCCTTTCAGTGCTCTAGTCAACTGTCTGACTAAAAGTTGCAGAAAATGTGCCTACCTGTATTGTTAGAGGAAGTTTCCTGACCTTGGAGTTTCTTATAACAGTGAAATTATAGGCTTACGCTTCACTGATCAGTGAAATCATGGCTCTGGACAAAATGATGACAATACACAAATTCTTAAATTCATAATATATTTTTCTTATACACACCTTGTGAAGTGAGTAACACATGTAAGTGTTGCCATTTTACAGATGAAGAAACTAAGCCTCAAAGAGGCTAAATGACTTAGTTAGGATCTCAGATCCTGTAAATAATAGAGTATGAGCTTAAACATAAGGCTTGCTACTTTCAAAACATGTTGCATTACCCCAAATCAGGGGTTCTTAAACTTTTTTGCTTTTTATGTCATGGTCCCCTTTGAAATACTGGTGAAGTGTACTGACCACATACCAGAATAAAAAAAAAAACAAAAAACTTAGGACTGCAAAGAAAAACAAGCATATTGAAACAGTTATCTATATGTGTACATTTATGCATACACATATGTATGCATATACACATATCTGTGGATATACCCATCTACATTTTACAAATATTATTCTAACCACAATTTTAAATAGTAAAGCAGATTATGTTCCTTGCGAGTTATGGAAATGTAATGAAAAGTATATCAAATTCACAAGTGTGGAAAATATAAAAATGATCTCCTTTCTATTAGCTTAGATACAGCTCACAGTCCTCATAGATATCTAAGGAGAAAGCTGATTCTAAAATACTGGTTATTATTTGGTTCTGAACCACATCTGTCACTCACTTTTCATCACCAGCAGCAATTGGCAGGAAGCAAGAAGTCTTATCAGAAGATTAAGAACTGCTGGTTTCATTTTTTATTTTAGAAGCAGGGAGAAAAGAAGGATTTTCACTTGCCAAAAAAAGGTACAGAAGTGACCCCCCTCAAAACAAAAGTATAATAAATAGAAAACAAAGGATCATCCTTGCAAACTGTTTTCAAGCATCTGCTCTACTTGTGTTTGACCAAGTCAGAGAAAGTTGTTTTAAATTACATTACTTTCTAGGGTGATCTCAGCTAGCCATCTAATAAATTCTAGCTAAGCAGTCCAACATGTAGGTAAATGAGTAGTTTTTGACAAAAAAATAGAAAAGAATGGAAGCACTGGAAGTATCAAAAGAGTTGGGGATTCTTCAGCAAGCAATCACTCAGAGGATAGTTGGCCATGACTATTATTTTCATGAGGACATTGTCAGTATCCTGACAATTTCTTTTATTTTTTTTTTTTTGTTGCTTTTTTTTTTGGAGGGGGAAGGTAGGGCAATTGGGGTTAAGTAATTTGCCCAAGGCCACATGGCTATTTTTTTTTTTGTTAAGTGTCTGATGCCAGATTTGAACTCAGGTCCTCCTGACTCCAAGGCCGTTGCTCTATTCACTGCGCCACCTAGCCACCCCCAATCCTGACCATTTCTAATCACTTATACTTGGATAGGTCAACCTCTTCCATAATGCTTGTTAGGCTATATTTTGGATAGTTGAAAAACAATCCCATCCTCACACTTTTTTTTGGATTCTCCAAAGATGTTCTAATCCTTTATTGGAATGTTTCCTATGGCCTTGAGTGAATTTTTCGATCAATCCAGGGTCAGTCTTGTCTAATTCTTGTATTCTGATACTTTTTCTTATTTCCAGAAATAGTCATTATTTAATAAATAAATTCTGGTTCATGCCATCAAGTTAAGTGGCTCTGCAAAATACCTGCCCAACAATTTTATTCTGATACCGGAACAAAATTACCAGAAATAACGATGTCAAAACATAGTAGGTATTCAATAAACATTTGAAAAAGAATGAATTGGTAAGGGCTGCATTTTCAGGTAGATGAAGAAAAGGCTCATGGAATGAAAAAATCTGCTAAATGTGAAGGACCTTAGAGCCTATCCTTTTTAGCTTGCAGTGAATTGGAATATACCCTTTTTGATATTACCGACCAATGGTAATATAAGCAGGAAAGAATCTGGTAAAAGGGAATCCAATACCTCTAGAAGTAGTTGGACTTTTGGCTAGCCTTAATCATTAGGAAGCTTTTCTTTATAATCAGGTGAAATCAGCCTCTGTATATGGGTATACATTATAAGTAGATGTTATTCCTCCCACATGATGTCCTTTTAAAAACCTGAGGATAGTAACAGGTCTTTCCTGTCCTCTCTTGGCTAAGGATCAATATGTCCTTCTAGAGGTTATCATATTAGAAGGCCACTATCTTCAGATGTTAGGCAATTTCTCAGTATTCTTCCTTAGATGTGGCATTAAAAATGAGCACAGTGCTCCAGATAAGATCCTACTGTGCATGAGTGTAATGGGACTATCATCTCCGTTTTTCTGGACACAATTCTACTGCTCTATGTGTAGTAGACCTTTTTTTTTAAAATTCTGGTTGTCATATTTCACTTGTGACAGATTGAGTTTGCATTCTAGTAAAATCTGCAATTATTTTCATTATGAATAGTTTGTTTCCTAGTTGAACCTCTCCTGTCCTATATTTCTGCAGTGGATTTTTTAAAACATGTGTTGGATTTTAGATTTATCCTGAATGAATGTAACCTTACTACATTTGGCTTATTGTTCTAGCCTGAGATTTTTTTGGGGGGGGGAACGGATCTTTACTTTGTCATCCAACATGTTAGCTTATCTCTAAGCTTTATGTCATGAGCAAATAGTAAAAGTATTCCATCTCTGATTTCCATTCATATCAATGATAAAAAACAGAGTTTAAGACCAAGGACCAACCCCTTCAGCACACTGCAAAAGATATTTTATGTTAACCTACTAACGGCTTTTTTTCCCTAGTCATTTGACCATATACAAATTCACCTATATATTCACCAGTATAAGTACTGATCACTGCCATAGACCTGTGATGTCAAACTCTAATAGAAATGTGTATGATTGTATGTATGTATGTGTATGTGAATTTATACACATGTATGCTACATATATGCGCACACACACTATACACATAGGGCATAAATACATAGTGCTCACACACATATGTATATATATACGCTATGCATATTCATATACACACTGCACATAAGTATGTCTATATACATATACAAATATGTAGATATATGCAACATGATATACCCATATACATATAAACACGTATACGTGTGTGTGTGTGTGTGTATACTGCAGGATGTATATTGATTTAATCATGTATTAACTGATTCTGTGTTCTATTTCATTAAATAGTCTCAATTACATTTTAATCTGGTTAAGGTCCCACCCAGGAGTTCATTGGTAGGCAGCTGTTTGACATCTCTATCTGAGATTCTATCTCTCCATCTGATCTACAAGGAAAATACGAGAAACTGATATTTTGATCACCATGACATTTAATCATCTATACTCTGACATTTTTAAAATCAACTTCTTGCTTTAACACATAGAGAATTTATCTCTTACTAGTAGGGAAAGTATTTCTTACTGAATAGAGTTCTTGACTTAGAGTTAAGTTGACTTGGGTTCCTATCCCACCTTGAATGCTTACTAGCTACGTGGCCATCGACAAAGCATTTTGTGTCTTTGAGTCCTAATTTCCTTTTCTGTATGAGGACATTAAACCTTGTAATTCCTACCTTCTAAACTCTTATGTTGTTCAAATGAAATCACACATATAAAGTACTTTGTAAACTTTAAAGTGCTCTGTTAATACCACCTATTATTTCTCCTCTACTTGCTATTTGAGAAACTTTTCTCGAGGAGGCCATGGAGGAAGAAGAATTTCTACTGCCCAAAGATGATTTAATAATTGGTCATTTTACTTACTCCTTTGAAATTTGGATATGGCATGAAAATGGGGCAAGATATTGTGGCTTTCATATGCACAACTTAAGATTATTATTATAAATTAAGTGAGAACCATATAAGCATGAGGCTTATATTTATAACGTTGGGTTAATAAGTGCCTGGGCTTATGGTTTCTCACACACACACACCACACATACACACATATGTATGCATATGTATATGCACTTGTATACACACATAGACAGATATACACACGAATGTTAATGTACTTACACATACACTACACACATGTTTATGTGTATATGTATACATGTAGATATGTGCACGTATGCATGTGACCATGGCCTAGTATGATCTTTAGAGGAAGGATATAATAATGACTAAATATCTAGCCTTGGAATCAAGAAGACCAGTTTTTAAACCTTACTATGTTATCCTGAAAAAACACTTGAATTCTCATTGTCTCACAGCAAATCTTTAAGACAGTTATAGACAGTTGTCATTCTGTATCTGTGCAAGGAGTTTCCACACTAGAATTTCCCCACAAATAGAAAACTATACATTTGGCCCAATTAATAACCCTGACACTTTTAATTAGCTCCTTAAAAAACATTATTTTAGATGACAATCTTCCAGAAAACAGTTGGTACCATAGTAACCATGCTATAGGTAGAATATTTGTTTCTCAGGAGACAACATTCTACTATGGAAGTTAAAGAGAAACAAAAACATTTATGCTGACCAAAGTCTACAATGGAATTGGTCTTGAAACTTTTTAAATTTTTCAGTAAACTGAGATCATTAAAACATAGATTTGTAAGTGGAAAGACCTTTAGATGTGATCTAGTCTATACCACATTTAACAAATGAGAAAACTAGTCTGAGAGATGTTAAATTAATAATCTAATGTCACAGAAGAGATAAATGGCATAGGGAAAATGGGAGATTGTGTTCTGGAAATTCAAATTCAGCACTTGTGTTAGGAGAAATATCTTCTTGAGGGATTCTTAACCTGGGGTCTCTGAACTTTTTAAAAGCATTTCAAAACTTTTAAAAAACATTTTAAAACTTTTTGACATATAGATATATCTCTAATAGTAGTTCACCATATATTAGCATAGTAATATTAATTCATTAGTATTTAATTTAATATTTTAGCTATTAAAATGTTATGTTAATATAATTGGTTTTCTTTGTATTTTCTATATTCTATTTTATGCATTTCTGCACATTACATTAAATTTAGGTTGACTTGGGTTCCTGTCCCACCTTGAATGTTAATGGGCTACATTGCCATGGGTTAAAGATTTCATGTCTCTGAGACCAAGTTTCCTTTGCTGTAAAAGAGGAAGAAACCATATCCTTCTCCAGACTGCCTCCATGATGTGCTAAAAGTTAAGAAACACTTAAATGCTCCATAGAGTCTAGTCTAATCTTTTTCTCTAAAATTAGGTTAAAAGTTAATTAGGCCACGTAATTAAAGCTTGAATCATTGACATAGCTTCTTGGTCACTTCAACCCTGTAAAGATGAATGGGGGATCCTCAGGACTAAGACACCCTGATGATTTAGAGAGTCACTATGGCAAATGTGAAGGCAAAAACAATGTCCAAAAGAATCAATACTGCACTTTTTATGAAGACCCTTTCCATCCTATTATTAAGTAAACCTCTTGTTCTTAAAAGTTAAATAGTCCTGGAAGAACTCATCCTCCTACCCCCCCACTAGACTAGCCTCAGTATGGGCTGGCACAGATAGGACTTTGTCTTCAACATCATTATAAGTAAATACAAAATATGTAAAAAAGTAATAAAACAGTTTTAAGAGAAAAATAATGCTGTAAACTGGAAAAAATTAGGAAGGGCTTTGTGTAAGAGATTGTATCTGAGTAATAAAAATCATAATATTAATAATAACACAATTTTATATAATTCTACTGTGTGTGATGTATCATAGTAAGCAATCATTTGATCGTCACAAACCTGGGAGATAGGTGTTAATAATATCCCCATTCTACAGTTGAGAAAACTGAGGCAAACAGAAGCTAAGTGATTTGTCCATAGTTACACACCTAGTAGATGTAATTTGAACTCAGGTCTTCCTTACTCCGAGTCCAGCACTCTAGCTACTGTGCTGTCCAGCACTAACTACTTTGCCACCTGTCTACTTCATAGCTACAAAATTTTGAAAAAAAATAAGTTAAGGAATTTCATTGTGAGGAAGGAATGCAATCCAGACTTAAGGAACCAGAAGCATGGCCACAGAAAGTGGAATGGTTTCTATAGGTAACAATTAATATTCTAGTTTGAACAGAAGAGTCTGGAGAGGAGAGTAAAATGAGACAGGATTTGGAAGCCAATGGAGGCCAGATTTTAGAGAGGGTTTTTTCTAATTTACCCTATAGGCAATAGGAAGTAAATGAAATATGGGGTGGTGGGGGATATAAGGATGTCCAGATGTATATTTTAGGAATGCTAGGGAGACCAGCCAGGAGTTTATTGATGAAGAATCTGAACTAATATCTAGGATTTGTGAGTGGAGAGAAGATATGGAGGCAATAGACATTGTAGGTAGGATCAATAAAACTTGGCATTGGAGTATGAGAGAGAAGGAGGAGCAGGGAATTATGAAGTGTAGTGATGGGAAGGAAGATATCACTATAAAAAGGAAAAGGAATGTTTAGAAGAGGGATAGGTTTGAGGGAGATCTGAGAAATCAAGACATTACAAAACAATTAGCCAGCAAGCCAGATATGTACTTAAGTGGGTTTGGTTTTAGAAATACGAAATTTGGGAAGCCAGTGAAACATCTGAATAAAGATTGAGTCAGGATTTCTAAACATTATCTCCATCATGGATGCCTTTGGCTGTCTGGTAAATCTTTTGAATTCCATTTTAGACTAATGTTTGGTGTATAATTGAAGAAAATGCTAAATTTCAGTTAGAGGCTTGTGAAAATAAAGTTGTAAATTTTTTCACATATAATTCCTGGCCTCCCTGATATCCATAGCCCACAGAATCCAGATAACAATCTCTGGATTACATGGAGGAGCTAGCTATATAAGGGATTGGATGATATGGGGATCATTTGCATAGGAATAATTGAATCCCAGGATAATATACGACTTCATTTATTTTTCCACGATCCCACAAGAAGGTCATGTGGGAAAGTGGGAAAAGATCATTATTTTATAAGATTGCATCAGCCTTGGTACTCTACATTATCCCCATCCTCTGCCCCTTTGACTGGAGGGTGGAGCCAGGAATCCTAAAGCCTCCAAGTCATTTAATTTTAAAGGTAGTATGAACCTCAATGGCCATCTAGTTTTAGCCATTTTTATGTTTAGGCAATTGGGGTTAAGTGACTTGCCCAGAGTCACAAAGCTAGTAAGTGTTAAGGGTTTGAGATTGGTTTGGAACTTGGATTCTTCTGACTCCAATGCCAGTGCACTATCTACTGGGTCACTTAGCTAGCCCAGTTTTATCCATTTCTGAAAGGAATTTGCATTATATGAAATATACGGTCATTTCACTTCTTCCTGGAAAGCTCTAATGACCCATTGCCTCCTGAGGCAGTCTGCTTTCCTTTAGGATGGCTCTAATTATTAGGAATTTGATTTTCTGTTTTGTTTTGTTTTTGATCAAAATTTACTTAAATTTGCCTTTTTCTAACTTCAGCCCATTCTTACTGACTTTGCCCTTTGGAGCCAAGCAAACAAGTCTAATTATGCTTCCTCAGGAATGCCTTTCAAATACTCAAAGGCAGATAAATGTCCCATCTGAGTCTTCTCTAAACATTCCCAGTTCCTTGATTTTCCTCTTATGTAATGAACTCAAGGACCTTCACCATCCTGACTGTCCTCTTCTATACACTCATCAATCTATCAGTGATCTAACAAAAGAGGATGAAAAGGAAGAGTCAGAAATCATGGACCAAGAGAGGACAGTGTTACAAAAGCAGGGGGTCTTTCTCTCCTCTATAAAGGCCTACTTATAATCTTCATCTATGACAAAGTACTGGAATGACATGACCTTTTCTAAGAACGGCACTTGAGCAATGGAATGATGGAGAAAGATAAAAGCAATCCTAAGAAATCTAGATGCCTCCCACATTCTGATCTATGAAGTTTTGGGTGACCTTATTCAGCTGTTTCTCTGTCCATCAAGAAGTAAGATTGTTTTGAGAACTTTCTTCTTTCGGAACCTTGTAAATGCAATCTGACAAGCTGTAGGAACAATTTCACCTCATCCAGTGAAGCAAAATCAAACAAGACTTTGCTAAAAGGACAGTGGAAAGGGGAAAAAACAGAAAGAACCCTGGCCTTGAAATCTGATTGAGAAAGGAATTAGAATGCTTCTTCAGTTACAGTGGTGTATATCCAATCTATCTCTGCATTTATTAAATAACTCTGAGATCACATCCTATGTTCCTTATTATTAGATATTGTGAATTTTTATATAAGCTATTTCATAGCTTCAAATTCACAACCTGAGCCTATCAAGAGATGTTAATTTCTCGGTGAGAAAGCTTTTTATATATTAATGAATGCCATTCATGAATGTGATTGTTTTCATGTTTGAGTTTCTACCTCAAATAGCAGAATACCTCTGAGTAAATCCACACAACACATATACAAATTGCAATTTTTCAGGAAAGAACATTGAGCAGAGGGGAAAAAACACACAGGACTGGGTATCCTGAGGCTTGAGTTCTAATTATTATGTACCCTTACACCAGGAACCTCTCTTGCCTTTAACTGAAGGGGTCTAGATCCCTAGGACTCCTCCGGCTTGTAAATACACTTCTTTTCCTCCAATTATCTTATTCAGTGACAAAGACTTCCTAAGGAGACATTCAAGCTTCTTCAGAACAATGAGAGTGCTGCCACAAGGTTCAAAGACCCTTCAGCAAACGCATCTACCTGTCACACATTTCTGGTCTTGGACTACGTGTACAATGAGTGCAAATGATTCAATTAAATTCAATTAAAATACCTATTTTGCATGTGGAGAAAAGAGAACAAAATGGATCCTTTTTAGTTCTACAATTTTTCCCCGTGCCTAATTGCCTAGAGAGGTCTGAGTTTGCTATTGCAACGGCCGCTGATGTCCTGCTCCTATTGTGCAACTTCTCAAATAAGGAAAGTGACTGGTTTTAGCCATGTGATAAACTGATTTGAATATCTCCTTTTGCTGGAGAATGTCACTCCAGGGCTAAGTAACATAGGTGTGTGCATGCATACACACATGCATTGTGCACACATGCACCCATGCATTCATGCACATATATGTAGTACATATGCATGTGTGTATTTATATATGTAGGTGTCATGTACATGTATGTCTATAGACCTATGTCCACTTGCACATACATCCACACATTCATTCTTTCTCTATTGGGATTTCTGGTTATTTATTTGTGAACTGCATGTCAGATGATATTAATTAAATTCTATATGTTTTAGCCTTGTTGTTGTTCAGTTGTTTTCCAGTCATATCTGAATCTTAATGAACCCATTTGGGATTTTCTTGGCAGAGCTGCTAGAGTGGTTTGCCATTTCCTTATCTAGCTAATTTTGCAGATGAGGAAACTGAGGCATATCAGGTTAAGTGACTTGCCCAGGGTCATACAGCTGGGAAGTATCTGAGGTCACATTTGAACTCAGCAAGATGAATTTTGCAGAATCCAGGCCTGGCCCTTTATCCACAGTACCAAGCCTTCCTCCTGAACTTATTGACCTCTAATCTATCTGCTTTCCATGAGGGTCCTAAGCCCTATGCAGACAAAAACCATCCTCCCCTCCATTCTCTTCACTCTGACTGTATGCCAGGAACTGGTCATACAAAGACAAAAGGAAGTAGGCCTTGAAGGCAGTCAGTCTTTGGAGGCAGAAGATTTAGGTAAAAATCCTCCCTTTGCTATTTGTTAGCATGTGCAACCTTGGGCACTTCACTTGGGATCATAGATTAAGAGCTAAAAGTGACCTAAGAGGAAACTGATTACAAATATTCCATTTATAATGGGAGAAACTGAGTCATAGAAAGTTCCAATGACTTGTCAGTATCACACAACTAAGGAATTTAAATCACTATCTTCCTAACTGAAGCCCAGGGCCCTATCTTTCTACACTATTTTGCCTCAATTTCCTTGTCTATAAAATGAAATGGTAAAATTAAATGTCCTTAAAGGTCCTTCCCCATGCTTTAACTCCTTGATGCTATGATGCTAATAAGATACACCATGCACCAAAGATAAGTATGATATAAATTCATGAAAATAGAGGATATAGGAAAAAATTTAAATTTTCTACACAAATATGAAGGTGAGAACACTTGCACATGGGGCATGTTAGGGGCAGAATCTAGAAAAGCTTCATAAAGGAGGGAGTACTTGGAATGAGCCTTGATCTGAGTCTGAGAAATCTGAAAAGCAGGGATGGGCACAGAATTGGATTTCAGATACAAGCAACCTCTTCTGAGGTCCAGTCAGTTATGGTTCCATAATGTTTTGATGTAAATAAGATATACTTTTAAGAGTTTGGATGGAACATACGTAATACATGATACTTTGGGATCATTATGGAATGATGTTGCAGGATATAAAGAGATACCAGGACTGAAAAGAAGAAGGAAATTGAAGGGAAGAGAATCTGGTGAGAATATAGAGGAGGGTGTCATGTGGTCCCTGCAGGGGCACCACCTTGCCTTTTCTTCACACAGGTTGAACACTTGCAGCAACCAGTCCCAATACTGATCCTTAATCTTGATAAAAAACTCCACAGAGTTAGATAGTCTGGAGCATATTGCAGGCAGCAGTGAGAACAGTTAAGTTGTCCTGTGATGCTTTAAGTAATATTGTGAAGGTTGGTATAACATAAGTCCTGCATTAATTTGAGGGACTAGATACAAGAAAAGCCAGGAAGGTCTTCAAGGTAGTAGTTAGAATCTGTTACATAAGAAGGAGGGATGGCATTTGATAATGCAGCTAAGCTAGAAATGGCTTGCTGACTTTAGTTCAGCCTGAATGTCAATTGAACCATGAAAAATAGGCTGGAGCCAGGTTTCAAAAGGCCATAAACACTAAGCTAAAATTTTTATATTTTATATTTCCTAGAGACAACAAAAAGCCACTTTTTTAAAGCAGCTAATTAAAAAATATTTTGGCGGTGGGGTTCATTTTGAAGGATGAAAATAGCCCCTTTTTAGAAAAAGGAACCTCTCATTTTACACACAATTCTCAAGTTTGTCCAATCTCAGAAATTCATTTAAGAGACACATAGTAAAATGAAGACCGAAATTTGAGAAGAAATCACACACTGTGACAAGCCGAGGCATGTTCCTAGAAGCTATTGTGGAATGACCAAATAGTCTTTGAAACAAATAGCAACTGATGTCAGGCTCACTTTTGGCCAAGTTTCCACTTGGAATTCCTTTCTTTTTAGTCTATAATTTGCTTTATGGAGGATGTTACGCTTCTCAGTGTCCCAGTTACAACTCCGAAACCTGGTGAATTCACTCTATTAGACAACCTCAGTAGGTTTACTGAAATTGTTCAGCTTGCAAGCTGGGGCCTCAATTGGTCACAAAAATTTTATTTGAAAGGAAAGAATATAAGAACCACAACATCAATGAATGGGAAGCCTTTAAAGTTGAGATTCTCCAAAGGCAGCATTAGAATGCAAATAGAAACCTTTTTTTTTGCGGGCTAGGAGAGGCAGAGCAGAACTTGTGTTTGGGAACAGGGTGAGGACAAAAATCCCAGGAGAGTTGCTTGTCAACGTAAAGACTGTGCACCTGTGCCTTTTGCGCAAGCAAAAGGTGAGTGGGACAAGGGGGGGGGGAATCTTTCTTTGTTTAAAGTCGCGTGGAAATGAGACTCCGCCCCTCCTCCAACGAGAAGTCAGAGACCCTTTGACTTTACCTGCGAGGAGTCATTACCCTCTCTCTCACCCAATAGAACTTCAAGGATGTGCTTTTTTATGACTTTTTATGACTCTCAGGGTTTTAAAAAAAGGGCGCCTGGAGGGGTGCTCTCTCTCTTTTTCTTCAGACATGTGGTGGGGAGAAGTCTCTCCCCGCCCCAGGGTATTTTTAAAGAATAAAACTCCTGTCCACCCGAAGTTCTCTTCTACATTCCTTTGATTTGGGTAAGTGAGGTTTTCTCACCCACACATCAACAATAACCAGGTACATATTCTGTATCAAGAGAATCAAAGAAAACCAAAGCCACACAATGTCCCATAAATTCTAAGACTTCCACAACAAAATCTTTTGCAATATCACTTACACTACCTTCCCTGCAAGGAATACCTTTCTTAATCTATATATTGCCTCCCCTAATAGAATGCGAGCTCTGTTAGGGCAGGGAGTGTTTCATTTCTCGTTGTATCACAGTGCCTTGAACATTGTGTGACCCATAATAAATGCTTAAAAAAAGGTGGTTGGTTGATTGAACCTAGAATCATCTCATGATGGTTCCATGAAGTCTATGGTTCCACGAAGTCTATGGTTCCACTCTTCTCCACTCTAGAGGCTTGTTTGCTACTCTCATTTCAAGGTCTTTTGGATATAATTTTCTCTGCCAGGAGACCTGACATCTTCTCCCTATTTTTCAGAACCCTCTGGATATAATAAGGGAGAGTATGGAAGTTCATGATCTATTTAGTGGATACAGTTCTATTAAGAGCATCATGGTTCTAGAATCCCAGAGCAGCTAGATGACACAGTAGATAAAGCTATGGGACTAAAATCAGAAAGTTCTGAGTTCAAATATATCCTCAGATAGTTAGTTGCATAACCCTCAACAAGTCATTTCTCTCCCTGCCTCAGTTTCCTTAACTGTAAAACAGAGATAATAGTAGCATTTGCTTTACAGGGTTATGAGGATTAAATGAGAATATTTGTAAAGCTCTAAGAACAGTGCCTGGCACACAGTATATTCTTAAATACTTGTTCTTTCTCATCTACTACCACTCCAAAGTGCTAATCTGCCAGATGAGGGATTCTTTCCTCCTGAGGCCTACCTCTGTTTTAGATCAGATACTTTTATATGCACAAAGACGCCCTTAAATGAGGCTCTTTCACACTCCGTGTCATTCTGAGGCCCACTCTAGCTGAGTTGGCAAGAATGCAGATGTATTCATGGGACAGAACTCATGCCAAACACAATGATGAGCCCAACTTTTGACTCTAAAGCTAGGCATCATTTTTAGAAAGATGGCAAAAATGTTCTATAAGAACAAACACTGGATTTGGAATCAGAGGATTTGGGGCAGATGAAAACAATGGGCTTAAAGTGGGAAAGGCCTCAATTCAAATACCACCTCAGATATGCTAGTTTTGTGACCTTGAGGCATAGATTCCCTTGATCTTTCTCACTTTGCTTCAGTTACCTCAGTTTTAAAGTAAATAAGTTTGGATTTAATGACCTCAAAGTCGGGCATTTAATTCTAAATCTATAATTCTATCATCTCATTTCTGTCACTAAGTAGCTATGGAACTTGGACAGCTCACTTGCTCTATTTTCCACATGAATAAAATTAGAAGGTTTCAACAGATGATCTCTAAGGTCTTTTCTAGTTATGAAAAGGAAATTAGAGTAAACACTCTCCAAAGTATCTCTTAACTCTCATCCTAAGTCTTTCATTACTTATTCAAGATTGGGGAAGGCATTTCCCAATTCCATTAAAATTAATTTAGAATATAAGAATCCAATGTGCCTCTATGAGAAAAATCCTGGTCACTCCCTTAATGGCCAAAGAAAATGGTGTTCTCAATGGCAGCTAATGTATTCAAACCCTGAGGCCCTGCCTCCATTACTCAATAGCCATCAGGATTCTGGAATTGGTAGATAACATCTGTGAATTGTAGATCTGCCTCAACTTTGACACACTAAGCAATGTGAATTTTATTTTATTTTTGCTTCTTTTTTTGGAGGGAGAAAAGGCAAGGTAATTGGGGTTAAGTGACTTGCCCAATGTCACACAGCTAGTAAGTGTTAAGTGTCTGAGGTCACATTTGAACTCAGGTCCTCCTGACTCCAGGGCGGGTGCTCTATTCACTGTGCCACCTAGCTGCCCCTACAATGTGAATTTTAAAATTATTACTATGATAATAGTGATTTTTCTTAGTTTGTTTCTCTCCTTTATAACTAATCCTGTCATATAGTTGTTACTGAACAGTGGACCTCTAGACTATATAAAAGTCCTGAGGTTCACATCCTGATATTTTTCTTTCTCTTTTATAAACCTGCTAGAAAGGAAAACACAGAAAACTCTATAACCTCAAAAGAAAAAAAAATCAATCAAATAACCTGCAGCTTGAGAATAATACTTTCACTCTTTTGGACCATCAAGGCTAACCAACCTAAATATAAATGAGGAAATGGTTCTAATGGTATAAATTTGGTCCAGACTCTATTGATTTGAAGGCTCAGTGAGACTAGATGATCCCTAAGGTCTCCTTCAGTCTTAAATCCTAATACCTGAATTTGAAATTCTTAGATAGATGAAACAGTATAAGTTTCATTCTAAGTAAGTTTAAGCAATGCTGCAGGCTTCCTGTCAGTTTTTATATTTGTTAACATGGAGTTAGAGAAAGGAGATACAGTGCTTCCTATTGTCCTTTTGTCTCCTTATTCTAAATACTACTTTGATCCTTTCCTACTATTCAAATGCAGGAGAGAAATAAAGTCTGCTCTTCATTAAAACTGCTCAAATTAATGACCCTAGAAAGGACATATTGCACAGGCTTTCCAAAAAGAAGTGGTAAACAGTGGAATACTTCTAAGAATATATGATAGTTTTAAATATGGGACAGAAGTATGGTCAATGAAAATTCTTTATCATACTCCTAAAGCTAATCATCCATTGGGTAGGAGTGCTCTCCAGGGATAACTGAGCAATAAACACAGTACACATAGCTTGAATGCACTTATAAATCTTTTCAGCATCTTAAATATGACTTAAATCAAGGATTCTTAAGATTATCTGTATGTCATGGACCCTTTTTGGCTTTCAGGTGAAGACGGATTATATGTCATAATAGTATTTTAAAGTAATTAAACAAACTGATAAATTTTATTTAGAGATTAATAAAATAAAGATGTAGATTATTTTAGATCCAAGGTCAGGAATTCCTTGAAAGTTATCTGTAGAGCCCAGGTTTAGAACTCCTATAATCTAACCAAAATCCTATAATTTTACAGATGAGTAAAGTGAAATTATTTAATTTTTAAAATAATTTGATCCATAACAGAAAGGAACAAAAATGATCATAGTATCAATAATGACTAGGATAGTGAAGACTCTTAGTGATATAGTAATTAAAGAAGGTAGTTATAATTAAAATACTGGCTTTAATGGAGGTCTTGGTTTAAAATCCTAACATTGTCACTTACTAGCTGTATGAAGTTTAATTTTTTTATTCAATAAATCAATGTATTTAGTTCAATTACTTCCCAAGTTCTTCCCAGCTTTATCTGTAAAATAAGGCACTTGACTAGATCATCTTCAATATTTCTACCTCTTAATCATAAGTAAATTATTTTGCTAAACAAGTTAATATTTGAAACATTGCCCTTCCATGAATCATGCTTGTTTATCCCTAAACCACTGTGGTTCCTATTGAAAACCTTTTAAGAATCATTTTTATATTGCTTTGGGTTCACGATCTTTTTATATTGGGTATTACGGGATCCTTGGTTAACTATTCATCTAATTTCTGCAACAAAGTAAAATTGCAGAAATATAAGAGTCTAATAAAGAATTAAGCATTCAAATAAAATGTTAATTTCTCATTGCATCATATACATACTTATATTCTCAATTTTAGTTTTCTTTCTATTTTTGAATCTCTCATTTGATGCTTTTAACAAAACAGTTGAGAGGGAGGTGGTGTGTGTCATGAGCTGGCCTCAGAGTCAAGAAAAACGGGGTCTAAGGGCTGTGCTTGAAATATATACAATATCTGATCCTGACCAAGTCAGAAGGTCTTAACACTCAAAGTAACTTCCTGGGAGTATAAATTATAGCTGTGGATTGGCAAACAGTCTGAGTACTTTCTAACTAGGGATCTCTCTTCACCAAGGAAGTCACAGTTCTAGACAAAATAAATACATTAATAAAATAATAATACCTTAAAATTGGAAGGGGCCTCAGAGGTCAGCTTGTTTGACTCATGTTTTCAACACCTCTAACTGTCTCCAGAATCTATGATAAAGGAGAATAACTCTATTGATAGAGAGATCCTTACCTCCTGACACATCCCATTCAACTTGAAGAAATCTCTAATGGTAAGGAGGTTTTCTATATTTTCATACAGATTTTGCCTCTTTATGTCTTTTACACATTGCTTCTACAGTTCCCTCTGGGACTAAGAAAAAAACCAAGTGTAATTCCCTTTTTGGATTCTAACGTTTCAGACATGTCAGGATAGCTATGAATCCCCCCCCGCCCCCCCCGACACACACACATACACATGCTATACCCATTCCAAGACTTTTCTGGAAATATATTCCCTCTCTACCTGCATCTCTTAAAATCTCTAGTTTCCTTCCAAGCTCAAGTCAAAAGGTATCTTTTGTAAAAGCCTTTCTAGATTCCTCCATTTGCTTAGTCTCTGTCTCTGTCTCTCTCTGTCTCTCTATCTCTCTGTCTCTCTCTGTCTCTGTCTCTGTCTCTGTCTCTGTCTTTGTCTCTCTCTCTCTCCCCCCCCCCTCCTTCGTCTAAATTTTGTATTGACTCTTGTACCTAGGGTTTTCTTCTAGTTTGAATATTGGTTCCTTGAGGCCTTTGTGTTAAAAAAAAATAGCCTGACTTTATTAGTTTTTAAATAACTGGAAAGGTTTTTTTTTCCCCCTCCATTCCAATCTGTCTTCAAATTATAAGGTCCATGAAGAAGAAAAAAAGTTTAAAGACTCAAAAATTTCTTTTTCCTTAAGCTAGACTTTTCCATTCACTGCTAATCAAGATAATTAAAGATACTTTGGCTTGATTATTCTCTGAGGTTCCTGATATAAAATAGGAGGGAAAATTTCATGTCTGTTGATTAAGTAGTCCCTCTGCCCCCATTCAGAAGAAGGATAATATTTATTAATCCAATCAAATGACCCTATAATAATGCTTATCAGCAGTGAACCTACTATTCTAGATCCACATTCAATATTAATGTTACATTTCATGATCAAAAGCTAATTTCCTGGAAGCCATAGAGTGAGCATTCAACTTGTTGAAGGGAAAAAAAAATTGTCAACATTCCTGTGTATATACTTTAGGCTTCCTTAAACCAGGACTACAGCTGATATGATGTTTTAGATCTCTCTCTGAAAAAGTAGTGGTTTGAGAATCTTTTTTTAAATATAAAATAAGTTTGCGTTTCTCTCTTGCCTAAGATATGTATCAAAAAACATTCCTGATTAGATTTTATTGATTTTGGAGAACAGAAAAGTAGGATTTAAAGTAGCTAATGATTAAGCTAATATTTTACTATATTTAATTGATTGATTCAAATATGGTGGTAGTAACAAGAAAAAAAGGTTCATATAGTAATTTATATGGAGATAGTCTGACACAGTCATTGGAGATCTAGCCTTATAGTAAAGGCTCAAGTTTCATCCTCTGACACAACTGACCGTGTAACCTCTCAGGGCCCCAGGAAAATCTGTTAGACTAGAAGTTCCATAAAAGTTATGAGTAAGTTATAGATGAGTTGCTGATCTACTATGAAATAATTTATCTAACCTTCTCTTCATCATGACCCAACAGAGGACTCTGTGGTTTATAAAGCATTTTTTTTCATATTTTATCTCATTCGGGTATTAAAACACTTGGAGAGTTAGGTGGTAATAACTATTACAATTAATTTTATTTTTTATAGCCATGGAAAGTAAGGCTCAGAGCATTTAACTCACTTCACTAAGTGGTATTGTGGTGGTAGAGAAGTGAACCCAAGTTTTATTTGGCTCAAAATCTTTCTACCACATCATACTGATCCTCTGAGGAAGATAATCAATCATAATAGCCTCAAACTCCCCTCTCAACAAAGCAAAACACAAACAAACAAAAACACAAAATACACACACATTATATGGGAAAAGTATAATTTTTAAAGGTATATTACAGGGAGCAAAGGACAGGTCCAGACATGTGATAGGGAGTGAATGAAATGGTCTTTACACGAGGGCATTTAAATAGAGGTTTAAAGCTCAGTCAAAGCTTCAATAACTGCATAGTGTTGTAAGGACAATGGAAATAGAATGTGTTGGGAATGGAAATCTGTGAAGGTCACTGGGACTAGGTCACTGGAATCATTACTGAAGGATGTCATCAGGAAAAGGGAACAGATAAAAAAATCAAGGAGCTGGAAGGGACCTTAAGGAACTTCAAGTCCTGGGTGGAGGGGGAAGAAAACTCAAAAACTTGTGAAATCGAATATTGTCAAGTAATAGCAAATAAAATTTCAAAAAAAAAAAAAAAAGGAATACTGCCTAGAAATGTGGGCTTGCACAAAAATTCATTAAAGATCCTGAAACCAAAAGCAGCAACAACAATAACGAAAGACCATCAAGTCCAATGACCTTATTTGTCAGATATAGAATGGAAACTTAGGTTAGTTAGACAGTATGGGGGATGCAATTCTGGACCTGGAGTCAGCAAGACTCATCTTCCTCAGTTCAAATCTGGCCTCAGACACTTACTAACTTTGTGACCCTCGTCTGTTTCCTCATCTCTAAAAGGAGCTGGAGAAGGAAATGACAAACCACTCCAGGATTTTTGCCAAGGAAACACCAAATGGGGGCATGATGAATTGGACAGAGACTGAAAAGACTGAACAATTACAAAAATGGGGACTTAAGGTCACAGAGTCAGTAAATGGTAGTACTAAGACTAGCACCTGGAGGTTCTGAAGGTACGTCTTTCCTAAGCATTTTTCTTCCCATCACCAGGTCTTCTGATTGTGGCCGATCATGTCTCCATCTGTAGGGCACTAAAGAGGTCCTTTGATTGAGCCTCCTTTTTTACTTCAGGCAACTGGTAAGGGTAATGAAGAATATTCACTGCAAACTGCATAGGGAAGAATTGAGTATTTGACAATTTTCTATCTGACACAGAGCCTAGCACAGTTCCTTGTAAATAGATGCTCCATAAATGTTTGTTAAATGAATTAACCAAAGGTCAGTCCACCAATAAAATGTCGTTTTCAAGTTAATTCTGCTGATTATTTTCAACTACTACCACAAACAACATTATTGACCCAAAGCAAGGAAAGGATCATATTATATTATAATAGAAAGAAACCTTAGATCTCTTTTTAAACTACCCTTTGTTTTTACTACGAGAAAATTGAGATCTGGAGAAGGGAAGTGACTTCCTAAATCTGTATGACTGGGAAACTGAAGAACCTAAGCTCAACCTCAGGTACTCTGACTCCAAATTGAGTTTGTTTTCCCATGTACAAGAAGAAAACTCAACAATATCCCCTGGATATATAATCACTCTAATAAAGAACAATAGTATTATGACATTTATTTCTGAGGGGGATATGAGTTATTTTGTCCGCTGGGTTTTATGCAACCTTACTGTTCTGAAGGAGAAATGTATCTGGGCAAGAAAAGAATACCGCCAATATAATAGGCAAATGTCTTATATCAGATTTTCTTTTAGTATATTGAATGATATATATCTATGAGGTTTTTAACAACTTTCTCAACAAGGAAGAAAAAAAAAATGAAAAAAAAACTTGAACCCAAAAGGTCAGGAATGAAATACAGTATGTATAGATACTAGCATGGGTGTATACAAATGACCAGATTGGGAGAAATTTAAATTCTAGGACAGATTTTGCCACTAATTTCCAGACGACGGACAAGGCAATTGACTTCTTTGGGTATTAGTTTCCTGCTTTTCATCATTAAAAAGGAAGCTCCAGCTATTTCTAACATCCAAGTGGGCATTATAAGGAAAGACACAAACCTACACATCTACATGCAATTCAATTCAGCAACCACTTAATGTATTAAGGGAAAAATATGTTAAAGGTATTGAATTTCTGTGAAAGAATTCTCTCTCTCTCTATTGCTGATGCGTAGTTTTTGCAAGATAGGCCACTTACTATTCTAAAAGATCTTACTTTATGCCTCAGAAATATTTTTAAATGACTTAAAAGTACTAGTAAACCAGTGAATTTTTTTAAATGTTTGAGAAGTATTTATTTTGTGCAAGAAAGTGTGCTAGGCAATCCGATTATAGCCTAGCTCTTTGACGAGTTCATGATGCTTTATGTATGACTCTAGTAAAACCTCACTTTTGAGTATAAGTTCCATTCACATTAGCTTAAAATATCTAAATTAAAAATACATAGTTGTATTACTTAATACATAAAATATATAATTTAAGGCATATGGTTACACATTTAAAGACTAGTATTAGTAGAGGTCTTGCCTTTCTTTCATTAATTAAATATAAAAATATAATTAACATAATATGTTTTGCAACTATTGCATTAACCATTTGTAGGCAAAGCTTCAATGTCTTTCATCAAAATAAAGTAAACAAAAGCTGTTGGTTCCTAAAGTTAGTTCAAACTTTAACATTAAAAATGCATTTATGTTATTCATTTACTTAGCATATTTAATACATAAATTAAGCTCTATTCCAGTTGTGAAAAGTAAAAATGACAAATGAGGTGGATCTGAATTAACAACGTTTTATGTAATAATCAAATTGGCTGGCATAATGTCCTAGTAGGGGTCAAGTTCTTTAGCCCTCAGTTTTATTATCTAGTAAATGTCAGATCCCAGACTCATACCTAGGTATTCTAACTTGAAGTTCAATCTTCTTTCCCCTACAAACATGCTACAATGTACAAAAGTAAAAGACTCAATAGCATTCTATAATATATATGCATCAGTGTCAGCCTAAGGAACAAGATTGTTTTAGAGCTAGAATGGACCTCAGTGGCCTTCTAGTCTGATCTCCTCATTTTATAGCTAAGAAAATTGGAAGAATATTGGTATAAGGGGCTTGTCCAAGGAATGCCTAGAAGGGGCCTGTGGTGAATTATTTCATAAAGTTAATAATAATCTAATACTTTACTCGTTTACAGAGAATGAACAAGAAATAATAAGTAGTGGAAGTGGAATTTGAACCTGAGTCTTTTGGTTTTACATCCATTACTTTTCCTACTGTACTATATTTTCTCCACAAGAATTATTAGATGTTATGGGCAGATATCACTTACTTATTTTTGATGGTAGAAATAATATTTTAATATCCTATTTTCTAGTTGAGAGGCAATGTGAGATTGAGTGTTGAACTTAGAATTTAAAGATCCACATCCTGATTCTGTCACTTAGAATTGTGTGATCAGTTACCTCTACAGGACTCCAGAAACTCACCAAGACTCGTTTGCTAATTCACAGATATCTTTCCATTTACCTCGCTGGAGGATATTCCCACACCAGATATATCACCACATTATCTAGGTGGGCCAAGTAGGAGTAATTTGTAGGAGTTTGAGCAGTTATTAGAACTAGTGAAAAGGAAAAAGAAATTTCCTCCTAACTCAAAGCAAGACCCTCCAGGTTGGGTGCCCTCTGATCTAACTTTCAGTAGATATGTAAAAAAATAAAAATAAATTTTTAAAAAATATCACCCATTAAACATCACTGCAAGAAACTCATCTTGCACTCTAAGTCTATACCATAGAGTACAGTTGCCCATAATGTGCATTATAGACATAAGGAAAAGAAGAAAAAAACAAAACAAAACATTGGACGTACTTGGATCCGACAAGATGGAATCGGTTTTCGGCAAAAACTGATCACAGCGGACTCCTTGGTAGCCTTCCTTGCACCTGAGGAGAAGGGGATAAATGACAAACATACACATGGGATAGTGAAAGTTTAGCCTCATCACATTAATGAGCATGAGGAATATTGGCACCACTTATACAAATGATTTCTAAAGCATTAGCCTGTTCAGTCTTATGCACCTTTGGGGAACCACTTAATTTTGATTCCCAGCAGAGAGAATTAGAAAAGATTCCATGTATTCTACACAAAGGCTTTCCCTTGATTTGGAGGTTTGGTCTTGGCTTAGAGAAGGTACTGCATTGCATCCAACTATTTACTATGATTTTATCTGTCAGTTTTTCCACTTACTACCTATGTGACTGTGGAGAACCTACAGTCACTTAAACTCACTGGAACCCACCATCCTCTTCTGTAAAATGAAGGGGTTTAACTAGATGGCTGCTGATATCTCTTCCAGCTCTTAATCTCTGAATAAAATGAAAACTAAGCCCAGGTAAACATAGGTCTTTTTATGCAACTTACATGCTTAAAGTTTACCACTTTTTTGGAGGGGGAGGGGTTGCTTTTTTCCAATCCTAAAAAGCTAGATAGAGTCATAGTTCCATAGTTTGAACCTCAGAATACATCTAATTCTCTTCCTCCATTATATCTATATATATATATATAGATATATATATATATATAGATATGCAAATGGAGGCCCAGAGACGTTAATGCCATTCATTTATGTGACAGAGCACGGATTGAAAATAAGGTCCATGATTCCAAGGCTTATTAATGCTTTTTCCATTGCACCATCATTTCTGATTATTGCCTTAAGTGTTTTCAAGTGGAGCCAAACCTTGCTGTAGGACCAATGATTTCAGAATCTCTTCTCACCACATATAAAGCAAAACTCCAAGAGGGGCCTTTTAGATTTGATTTTAGGAAGATACATAGATATACCCTGGGACTTTCACTCCTACCTTCTGAGCTTGTGGGGAGGGGCAATGGATATTCATCAGACTTATCAAGGGGACGAGGGAAGGGAATTTAACCAGAAAGCTGAGCAATAGGGCATGTAGCCTGAGCCTTGCAAGTCCACTGGGGATGTGATCACTATCAGTTCACTCAGCTCTGGCTTCTTGACTACTCTGACAAGAGCAGCACATTACATCTGCCTGTCAGAGCAAGAAATAGGAGTGGAGACCCAGGATGACTTGTGTTTGGATGATCCCTTAAAATGGAAGGTGGCATTTAATGGGTTTCTTTCTGCTTAATCTGTGCTGCTTGAGTTAAGAAGGGCTGCTCCTGCAGTTTGCTCGTGGAATAAATTTGCCCTCCTTAGAGCAGCAGAAATTAGGCCTCTGCAATAAAGGCTAAGAGAAAAACCCAGGTTGTTGGAGATTTATGAAATCTGGAGAGAAACTGAAAAGGACCAATGCATTTATAATCACATCAGTGAATTCTTTCCTTAGAATACATTTTGTTTTCTGTGCAAGTCAAACTATTAGATAAGGCCTATTTCCACCAAGGCAGCTGAAAAGAATGACATCAAGGTAATTTTTCTACTTTTTATTATGCACCAAAAGGTAATTCCTGTAAACGAGTGGCAAGCTCTTAAACATCTTTTCAAGCATGGTACTCCAGAGAATATTTGGCATTTCTCATCACAGGTTGAGAGCCAATGTCTTTGATGTATGGATACTCAAGATACCAAATAGGCCATTTCAGAAAAATTGTTTCAGCAGCCGTACATTTTCATAACCTTTTGTTATTCATTTAATGAACTCACATTAAAGGAGGTATATCACTGCTTCTATCAGGGGGGGAAATGTGATTGTGAAACTTTTCTGAAGACAACACCATTCTTGTTTTCTGCTACACAAAAAGACGTCAATAATATTATTTGTTAGCCTAGTTTTGTAGAGAACCACTAGCAAACAAAGCATTTGAAATTTCAACTTGTTGCAGTGGCGAGGTTAATGCCCTGTATGTTCAGCATTGATTTATTTTGCTTTCTGTAGGATCTTGAATTCAGCAAACAAGGGCCTCAGAGTGGTCACTACTTTGGTCTAAGTATTTTTATTTGTTTTGATTTTTAAAATAATTTTGCAGTGGTTTCCCAAGAATGCAGGAGCTTTTAAGCAGAAGCTATTTGTTTTGTTTCCTATTTAAATCAAACTGTGTGGTTTTCATATTTCCCCCCTGCTTTCTGGGAAAATGAAAATATGAATATATTCTTAGACATTAAGTTGATTTTTCATGGACAACATACACAAAGGGTGCCTATACTAAATATGCTCAGTTAAGGTTACTGTACGCAGACTGACTTCATATCTGAATATCAGATTCCCAACGATGGAAGAGAATAAAATACGTTTATGTTGTGGCATTAAACTCAACGTTGAGTAAACATCCACACTGCTAACTGAGGAGCCAACGTCATTATCCTTGATGTGAGAGCAGCTGACGGTGCTAATTGGTCCTATATCTTTAAAAATGAGAAATTAAAGTTTCCATTGAAGAATCACACGTGTCTGATCCACGAGTTCAGATACATTGAAACGGGTGACTGAATGTAGCCAGCAAATAGTGCCAATGAGAGGATTTGAGTTTATAGCACTATTAAAGAGAGTAAGCAAAAGGGAAAATCTTAAAATGTACTTCGTTGGATGAAACAATGAACCAAGCCTGAGTATCTGACAGTCTGATGGGAGATCTTTATAAAGTGAAGTTTTGAAAGACAAACTTAAATGTTTTCTCTTTGTTTTCACTTTTTTGCCTTAATATTAAAGCATGAATATTTGAAACAAAGAGGATTTGTGTGACTATCAGGTCTTTTGTGTTCTTTAGGCATTATTATATATTTCTCTTAGTTTGATGATAAATGGATACATCATGAGTAGTTTTCTATTCAGAGAATAGGAGTTAGAAGGGACTTCAAGGGTCAACTACTTCAATCCATCCTTGAAAAGGAATACCAATCCCCTTGCAACATTTAATCTTCTTCCAGTTTCCTAGCCTCAACTACCTGCTAAACATCTCCACCTAAATGTTCCTTTGCCATCTTGAATTCACTGTGAAAAACAGAAGAGGAATTTTATACTTCCCTAAACCTACCCATCCTCCCAAATACCATATTTCTGTGGAGGTCCCTAGGTCCTTACCCTTGTGATACTCAGTGATTTTTTTTGGAGGTGGAGGCAAGGTAAACAGGGTTAAGTGACTTGCCCAAAGTCACACAGCTAGTAAGTGTCAAGTGTCTGAGGTCAGATTTGAACTCAAGTCCTACTGACTTGTCACCTAGCTGCCCCTGGTTATCAAATTTTAGAGTAATTCTTCTCCTATATATTCACTGACATCTAAGTAGATATTGGGCTTGGAAGCAGGAAGCTCATAATTCAAATACTGTCTCAGAGGCTTAGTATCCCCAGGTAAGACATCTAATCTCCCTCAGCCAGAGTACACTTGTCTGTAAAATGCAGATAAATGCTATCTCCACCTCCTCCACCCCTACCAAAGCTGGTATGAGAATCAAATGAAATAGTATATGCAAATCATTTTACAAATCCTGAAGCTCTATATAAATGATAACTCTTATATTTGAAGGGCAGCTAGGTGACACAGTGGAAAAAGTGCTGGGCCTGGAGTCAGGAAGACTCTTCTCTGAGTATAAAGGTGACCTCAGACACTTACTTGCTGGGTGAATGTAAGCAAGTCACCTACCTCTGTTTGCCTCAGTTTCCCCATCTGTAAAATGAGCTGGAGAAGGAAATTACAAATTTTTACAGTAACTTTGCCAAGAAAACCACAGAGTCAGACGTGACTGAAAATACCAAATAACATTATATTTCAATTAGTTGAGTAATCTTGTTGATTCTACTGCTACAAATCTTGAATCCATCCATTCCCTTTTCTCCCCTCATAAGCCACTTCCCTGGTTCAGGCATGGTCATTTCTGATCTGGACAACTACGTCAATTTCTTTGTTGCTCTTCCCTGCTTTTAATTTCTCCCCTCTTCAATCTAGCCTTCATACAGCTGGCACCTTAATGTATATAAAGCATAATCTCACTAGGTTACTTTTTTTGCTAAGAACATTTTAACAACTCCTCTTTTCTTTTAGGATATAATACAACCTTTTATGCCTGGTATTTAAAGCCTTCTCCAATTTGCTTCTTGACTTCCTTTCCCAACTGAATCCTTGTTCAGTTCCTTCACATATTCTGGCCTAGTAGTTCTGCCCCAACATGCATTTCATCTTCCATCACCATGTTTTTACACAGACTGTATCCATGACACAAAGACCATCCAATAGGGATATTGTATCTACTTGTTGTCTCCTCCCCTATTAGACTATAAAATTTCTCAATGAGCAGACAACAAATACATACAAGATCCGTGGAGGGAGGGGATCCTTTATTGTTTTATCTTTTTCTTCATCCTCCTAATGTTGATTATAATATGTGCCATATTATAATTGCTCAATAAAGTCTTGTGACCCAATGAATGTTTGTTTGTTTGCTTTTGTCTCTGTCTCCCCATCATGCAACTCAATGTCTTGTATTTAGTTGGCATTTAATAAACATTTAATTTGTATGTCATCAGCAAATGAGAGCCAGTTTGGTGTGATAAGGAGTCTGACTTTGGAGTCAGGAAGATCTGGAATCAAGTTGTGTCAGCATAAATGTTATTTTTTTATGATTTTGGGCACAGCCACTTGACCCCTCCGTGACTTAGCCAATTAAAGAGGACTGATGACAAATGCTGCATAATTCATGACAGAGATGCTGAATTAATATGCAGAATGAGAAACACATTTTCCACCTTGGTCATTGTAGGAATTTGTTTTGCTTGGGTATGCTTACATGATACAAGAGTTCTATATTTCTTTCTCTTCCTCCCCCAGAGAAAGAAGAAAAAAAAATCAATTAAAAGACTACAAATTACAAAGGAATTAATGATCTATAAGAGTGGAGAAAATTTTCACACAAGGATTCCCCTACACTGACATGATCACAAGGCCAGAACAAAAAGAACAACAAATGAAAAATAAGTAGAAAAAAGACATCAGGATTTTACATTAAGAGATTTATTAATGGTGAATTTACTAAAGCTGGAAGGAGCTCATTCCATTTTTAAATAATTCTAAGTGTTTAGAACTATTTTTCTTCCTTATTCGAAGGCTAAAATTTGCTTCTTGGAGCAATTTCCACCCATTAAGCTTAGTTCTGTCCCCAGGACAGTGCTATACAAGTATAATTCTTTTAGATAACGGACCTTCAAATACTTAAATATAGTCGTCTTGTCCCTACATTGTCTCTTCTCTCTCATTCCTTTTAAAGAATCTCATTTGTTATGATCCCTCACTGTCTTAGGCACTCTCCTTTGAATGCTGTCCAATTTGTTAGTACCCTACTTGATTTGAATCTGAACATATAATTTCCTATGTAATCAAACATTGCCTTAAGCAGAACAATGCCTTCCTCTTTTTCTCTATCAATCAAAATGCTCAGTCCTTTTCAAGCACCCACCTATACCATAATTTTCATGAGAAACAACTTACCATTCACACCAGAAAACTAGCCCTTTAGGAACATCTGCTCCGTGGTCCTGCTCTCCTAATTGGTAATTGGCTCCATTTGGAGACTATTTTCGGTGAAGCCACACTTCACCTCGATGCCTTCTTTCTGACTCCCTTCTTCATAACCTTCTCCTAGAATTTTGCCTAGTTTCTTCACTAGAACTATGCTTTTCCCTCCACCCACCCACCCCTGCCCTTCTTGAACAGTATACTATCATCCAACAAACTCTGCTCTTGTTTCTGGAGGGGTTGTGTCAATCTATCCCTCTGGCTCCAGTCACCATCCCGTAAGTTTTTAGATCAAAGTACTTCTCCCTGCACCATTCTCTTGTGTCTGTTTTTTTTTTCTTCCTGTAGATCAGTAAGCTCCTAGAGAACATAAAATATCTTTGAATTTGGAGTTGTATACCTAGTACTTCACAATGCTTGGTTCATAGCAGTCTTTAGGATAGACACAGATACAAGTATTAGAAGATTCAGGTCTTGGCCTTATGTCTGAGAGAGTTACCTCATGTAATGACAGGTTAAATGACTTCCTTGCCTGTGGTTACACAGCCAATGTTGCTCACCTTTCATTATCAAAGAGGACCAATGACATCATGTGTGATGTCTTGACTTACATATGAATCAGATTTAAGTGAGTCAGAGTTGCACAAAGTCAACCTCACTACCTCTTCCCCTCTTCCTGTGTTAGGACAAAATTCAAGACAACTGGCAATGGACCAAGATGCAGTGGATGACCTTGGCATATCTGATGTGTGACCAAGCTCTAAGAACTCCACAACTCTTGCTTCCACCTCTTTCATGGCTGTTGGAACAAATTGTTCTAAGCCACCTATTCTGTGGGGGGATAGCTTCACATGCTTGTTGTAGACATCTTCCTAACTATATGACAGGTTTGAAACTTGTCAGTTACCCTCAACCTGGTTTAGCCCATCTGCTAAGACAGTTTACCAGTTTGTGGCTGCTGCCTATTCTATATAGGTCTTTGGAGACATAGGTGAGAGAAAGAATTTCATTCATAAGTGACCTTGAACCATGAACCTTGAGGTTAATAGTCAAATGGACCACAGAGCCAACCTACACATCTAAAATTTACCAAAGGAAGCACTCGAACTCAAATCTTCCTGGCTATGAGAGAATGTCTCTTTTTTGCTAAAGCACAGTAATCTGTGGCATATAATAGGTGATTAATAAATGCCTTTTTAAGGATTCAATTAGGTAACACAATAGATAGAGCATAAGACTTACAGTCAGGATTTCCTCCATGAAGGATTTCCTCCATTTTCCTCCATTTCTTTCCTGGCAGTGCCCTCCCACCAATGTACCTATATGTTAATTTCTTTCATTTAGTACTTCCTGACATTGATCATTCACAGAAATTTTGTATTTGGTGAAAATTGTGGCTGATTACCTATTTCCAATATATTTAATCCTCTCTGGAATCCCACTGGAGTCTTTTTATAAAATAGCTGAATTGCTTTTCAACTTTTTAATCTTTAACAACATAGGCTGTCAGTATTACAGAAGCATTGTGTGAATGGCATTTGAAAGTCGAGCAAAATACTCTTCTCATAGTTCATATAGATTTTTATTCTACTAGTCAGACAACAGGGTGTGTCTGTGTGTGTGTGTGTCTGTGTGTGTGTGTCTGTGTGTGTGTGTTTCTTTGGCTTGTTTTCAATAACTTTACTGGTTCACAGAAACTGAAATGAGAATCTATTGCATAATTGAGTAACGCATTGACCAAAAACTAGTAACTCTCCTTTTAAATGTCATTTTTGCACTTTTTCTATTACTCCAATTGCCCAAGTTACCAAAGTTTAATAATTCACAGGAGTTTAAGGATAGAGTGTGCTGTTCCTAATTAATGTTATTTAAAAGTTTATTAGTTTTCATTTTTTCCTAGAGAAAAGTTACTAAGTCATCACTATTTATGTAGCAGCATAATATTTTACAGGCACCTTGGAACATGTAGCACAAATTTTGTTACCAGGAAAAAAACAACACTGACAAAATTTTGTCCCAGCTGTTATTTTATGATCTAGGAAATGAAATGGCATTTTAGTGCAGTGGATGAAATAGTCCAGGATGGACCTAGGAGTCAAAGGAGCCATTAGCATCCTTGGTTCTAGCAGGTAGTAGCCTCATAAACCTTAACTTCTCTGAAATTTGGTTTCTTCTTTTCTAAAATAAATGTTTACACTAGATTATTTCTAAGGTTCCCTTCAGTTCTAAATTTTTTTTCTCTTATTCTATGTCTGAAGAAACTATGTTTCTAAATACCTTCTAAGCATAAAATTCTCTCTCTCCTTGTATTTCTCTATCTCCATCTTTTTTCTCTGTCTCTCTCCATCTGTGTTTGTGTCTGTCTGTCTCTGTGTGTGTGTCTGTCATTTTCTGTGTCTCTGTCTCTCTCTCTCTCTCCCTCTCAATTTTCTTTCTCTTGGCGCATGGAAATTGGGCTAAAGTGAAGAGCTAGCATCTGGTCATCTCACATTCACAACTGTCCCCTTGTAGATATACTAAGCACATACAACTTTCCTAGGGAAAAAGGAGAGTAGCTTCTAATGAAACAAATGATAACATGCCATTAGCTCCTGCTGTGTTCTGAGAAATGTAGTGGATGATGTATGTGATTTCATAAAGATCGGAAGGCACATACCTCCTTCCCATTATATGTCTAATAAATTTGACTGACTTGAAATTGAAAGTTACCTTTAATCATTTCAATTGTTATTTTCCACTTATAATGTAAAGTAAATTAAGTCATGCTCATTTTTTCTTGTGATACATAGTAATGTTTATTAGTTAGTTAACTGTGCTTTTGACTTTGGAGGTATAGGGAGCCTTATGCAAGAGTATCTCTCTTCTTCCACTATTGTAGCTCTCTACTTACTCTGCAATCTAGAATTTTAGTGAGTTTCATGGGACATTGAATGATGAAGGTACTTGTCCATTGTCACCAGCACTCAGTTTGGATTCAAGGTAGGACCTGAATCCAAATTTTTCCAATTGTTACTTGAGCTATTTCTGCAGAATGTCATGCTGCCTTTAAAAAAAATGGTATTGACTTAAAAGAATTTAAAAAGGGGCAGCTAGGTGGAACAGTGAATAAAGTATCGGCCCTGAAGTCAGCAGGACCTGAGTTCAAATCCAGCCTCAGACACTTAAAATGAAAAACTAGCCATGTGACCTTGGGCAAGTCACTTAACCTCAATTGCCCTATCTTCCCCCTCCAAAAAAACAAAACAAAAAAAACAAAATTTTTAAAAATGATGTACATGCAAACACATATGAACCCGTTCCTTAAAGAATCAAATTTCTAGTATACAATAAAAAGATAGTACCCATTTACATAACTTCTTATAGTTTGGAAAGCAGCTGTTATTCATTCTCTCATTTCAGCCCTTCAACAATTGTATGTACTACAAGCACTGTTATCATGATCATTTTACAGATAACTAAACTGGAGATTGGAAAGGTTAAACCACCTAGACACAGTCACACAGTTAAAAATTTCAAATGCTATATGGGCTTATGTAACAATATATGCACAATGTCATATGTTTCTCTAAGTAAATGATGGTGGTATCATTCTAAAACTCAATTTCCCTAAAAAGATCTGTTACTTTATCACATTGATCTGCCCTCCATCAATGTAGTTCAGATGAGAAATTTTCATGATTTTTTGCTACCCTACTTACCACTCCCCAAAATATCATCTAATGGTCAATCAACTGATACTAGGACTTTTCAGTCCTGGCAAGGTTTTCCAAACTTCTATTTCAGGAGTTAGAAAATAGACTAAATGTTTAGTGGACAAATTAATCAAGAAATTTTTATTACACATCTATGATGTCACACATTTTATGTGAGGCACCAAGAATACAAAGACAGTGAGACTGGGCTTACTGTCAAGAAGATTTTAAGGTCCACTAGTGAACTGACTGATGATGGTGGTGATGATGATATGATTTGTGTATACATAATGACTTCTGATTTAAAATAAGGCAACCTTAGAAGGTAGAAAGAGCAAGGTTTTGCCTCCATTTTGTTGAGGAAGAAACAAGCACAGAAAGGTCCATAACTAGGCAAAGATTACACAACAAAATTGCTCTTGAAGCCTGTATTCTAAGCTAAGGTCATTTATCTCTAGTAGGCTATTTTTTTCCAAATTTCCCTAGTACCTTGACAGAATCAAGTTTTTACTATGTTTTCCCCCTATTTTCTTTTTTACTGGGAAGTAATAGAGAAGATGTTTTACCCATGGGCTTATTCTGAATCTAAACAAACTCCTCATATACCCGACAGCCATTGCCAAATGAGCTGCTAGCAGCACAGTGTTTGTCATACACTAGTAACTTAATAAATGTTAAAAAATAATGAGGTTAAAATCCAGGAGGATTCTTGAGAAGATGGAAAAAGGTCTAAGTTTAGGATTTCCAGGAAACAAAAAATCTTTGGAGTCAAAGTAAAATGAGTTGGTGCCAAAAGACTTTTCTCCTTTTGGTTGTAAAGAACTATGTTGAACCCATTCCCACCTACTTCTCTTGTGTCTTTCTTGTTCATGTCCTTTTAAGTCCTCCAGAGAGGGTAGGGGCTATGTACTAATGCCCATCCTTTAGATTTCATGATATTACATACATACCAATGGAACTATCTACCAGTTATCATTTTCTCTTGTTCTCTTAGTATATGACTTACCTACCTCTCTTTTCTAGTCATATTCCTCTCATTAAAAGAACTCTGTCATTTTCCATTGGCAATGCAGTCTTATCTATTGGGGAAATTTCACTGTCCATGATCAGTCGAAGATACATGAACTGTTGAATTAAGTCTATAGGTTATGCAACCAATGGTCTATCTCAGTTTGGACAATAGATCTTGTTTATCTAGTTGACATTTCTTATGTTAATAGCCATATTTTTAAAAATAATTATTATCTCATTTAGGTGGCTGGAATATTGACAGAATTTAATGCAAATAGTTTAATGTAATTTGCAAACAAGACTATTTAGTTTTTTTGTTTTGTTTTGTTTTGTTTTTTTTTTTACCATATAAGGAATACCTCTTCCATTTAGACCCTATGCTGATCATTTTCCAGGACAATGACAGAATATTAGAAAGCATACTTGTCCTTGCTGTATGCCTAACTTGATATGAATAGCTATTGCCTTATATCATTTGATAAGGGCAAGTTCTCTGTATTGTTTTATCTTTCAAAGTATATTATATCATTTTAATATACACATGGGAAGCACTTGTTTGGAGGAAAGCCTTTAAAGAGTCACTTAAAAAAATAAATTTTGTGGCTTTCAAAGTGTCACCAAATCACCTTTTTTTGTAGTTAGTAGATAATTTGCACAATTCAATTTTATATTCTCTATACCTTTTGATCAATTGTATGACTGTTGTAGAATGTTATTTGCTAAAGTTTGTATCTTTTCTTCTTAAATCTTCATCAATGATACCCTAGATTATTCTTAAAAATATCTCATAGAAATTGGAAAGAAGTAATTTGTTTCATTAATTATTGATAACTTCTCAATTACTTTTTAATAGGCAATGGGTTTTCCTTCCCTTTTACAGATATCTTGAAAATCAATTATTTGATGCCCTCAAGACTGTGGTACTTCCTGAACAAGTCATCTCTCTGTATGATTGATTTTGTTTTATCTCTTCATACTGTATTTTTTTCTCCTCCAGTAACATTTATACTTTTTTGTTTTCAAATAACCACTCAACTATCATTGAAGGAATAAAAAGAGTGTGTGGTAAAGATAGCTGAAGGAAAGAATTGAGATTTTTCTACCTACTGCTCCATCTCATTCTTCTGTATAGGACATATCTGGGTCTCCAAAGCTCTGTAAGTACCAAAACCTGCTGATAACTGTTTTTCCTCATACTGAAAGCGATATGGAATAAGCTAAAGAATACCAGACCCACCAATTCACATCTGATTTGAATGAAATTATGTCAAGAAGACTGAATTATTCATTTCATTTCACAGAAAGAATTTTTTTTCAAAATTTAATTTCACATCATTTCATATTAAATGTAAAATATCAGACTTTTTTGTTTCTGAAAGACAACTATTGCATCCATGGTATGAGTTTCTTTCCCTTTTGTCCCATCTTGGGATCATCTAATACAAATGTTTTCCTTTTGTATTATTCAGACATGCTTCTAATAAGATTTACCAGAACTCCCAATTCTCAACTAGATAGTTAATTCTTTATAACCAAACTTCCCCATAAAGTTGGCTATCATATGACTTGGCCAATCACCCATTTATTGCATAATTCTTGTAGAATTTATTGCCCCCTTTTAGATCATTTTGGATAATTTTGTGTTTCTGGGAAACCAATTAACATTAGGAAGAGAATGTCTATACTTTTCTCCTAGTTCTACTCTGGATTTTTATCACTAGTTTTCACAGATGTTTGCTTCATCCTCTTGAGTGATTGTTACTCATGGGGCTCCTAAGCTCATGAACTGTATCTTCCTTACTTCTGCTGACACTTATATACATAAATAGCAGATTGCAGTGGCCTTAACCTTTGGATCCTAAGAGTGTTCCTCATGACAACTGTTTTCTTATACTCATATAGAAAGGGGGGGAGGAGGAGGGAGGAAGAGAGGGATAGAGAGAGAGAGAGGTGCTTTGAAGCAATATGGCCATAACATTTATTAGTCCATTGCTAATTATAATTTCAGAAATCAATCTCACAATTAATGATGTCAATGTAGTTAATAAGTAGGAAAGAATGAAGGAAACAAACATGTATTCAGCATCTATTATATGGCAGATATTGTACTAAGCACTTTTACAAATATTATCTTGTTTGATTCTCACAGCAACCCTAGGAAAAGGGGTTATTACCATCCTATTTTACAGTTGAGTAAATTGAGGCAGGTAGAGTTTATACAACTTGCTCAAGTTCATATAGCTAGCAATTGTCTGAAACTATATTTGAACACAGATCTTCCTGATCCAAGGGCAAATATTATATCCACTGTGCCATCATCTGCCTCTAGGTTACTAAATAATACTATGCCTGTGTAGAAAGTAGAAATCAGGAAATAGAAAAAAATATATTATTTTTAGAACATTATAAATATAATCTTTTCAGTGACTAGCAGATGAGCATGGCTATTGTTCTAATTTATGTAGAGATGGGCAAGAGGAATCTGCTGGAGATTATATTTTTCAAAATATTTGTTCAAAATGAGAGAAGAACAATTGCTCAAATACTAGATGAGATGGAAGAAGAGAGGATAGGAAGATCTGAATATCTTAGTGGAAAAGATGAAAAGAAGAGATGAACAGTGAATGTGAGAAAAGCACTAATTTCCCCAGGTCATCATTTCAAACCCTTCTAGTAATTTATTAACCTAATTTTTTCAAGTCGCTAAACTTAACTGTCACTTATTTGTCCCAACATGTCTAACCTAGTGGTAAACCTTTTTTGCTACAGTTTACACATAAACATCTATCTTAGTTACTAGTATACAGTAGGCATTTAATAAATATTTGCTTGTTTGCTTGATTAATAATATGTTGCCTAGTTCTAAAATAAACCAGAACCCGTATTTCTTTTGAGGGAAGGGAATGCAAAAAAAGGTCTTTAGTATTTATTAAAAAAACCAAACAACTAAATTGAACATTTTCCAGAAGTCCATTTTCTGTTCTAAATTACTGTTTCTCTACTTTCTACTAACAAAACACCAGCTTATTTATATTCTATTGGTGATGACAAGTACTGTTAGTAATAGTTTTAATAATGGGATTTCTCTGAAAGTTATCCAATTAATAGCTATAATATAACTTAATTGGCCCATCATCATTCAAATACTGTGGCATCACAGCAGATGTTAGTACGATTTACACTTTCTTCACAGCAAATGTATAAGTGATCTCAAGATCTAGGAAGCACTAAATGTAGAGAAAAGCTATATCACTGCTTTAAAGACAAAAAAAACTACATAGGCTAGACATTTTATTATGCAGTCTTTTAAAAGAAGCATTATTTAATAAATATATTTTAAGATTAAGACAGAAATGGTAAAATTATACGGAAAATTGATTTTGCATGACCCTCTTCATCAAAGCTATATTTCCTAAGCCAAATACATTAGTTCGTGGTGATTTAAATCACTTATTAACATTTAATGTCTACATATGAAAACAGAAATGAAAATGAATGTTTTCACTGTTCTTCATGTGGCTTTCATTAGTCAAGTTCAAATGTATATAAAATCCCATAATTTTGTGGTATTGTTGATTTAATGCCACTCATTCAAGAATTCTCAGCTATTACTTTTGAGCCAAAATTTTCCCAGGATCTAGCAAAGTGACTGGCACATAAGGACATGGTGAAGAATTATGTGTTTATTGAATGAAATAAAGAATTATTTTTGTTTATATGTATGCATACATATACATGTATGTATGTATATACGGGATATTATGCATATATATGGTATATGTATACAATGTGTATTGTGTATATAAAAACATACATATATACACATTGTGTGCATGTGTGCTGTATGGCTGTAAGCCATAGAAATCACGTTCAATAAAGAACTGAAAATAAGGTGCAACCAAAGAGCAATGGAAAGGTGAATAGCAGGCATGATCAGACCACAATCATTAAAATTGAGGAGTGTGAGAGAAGAGGCAGCATAAAGGCTGTCACCAGAAAAAAAATGTGTGATTGATTAAAAAATTATATAGCAGTAATGATGAATAACTGATGGACATGGCTCATAGTGATCAAGATTTTCAGTATAATTCAATCAAATGATGACTAATGGGACTTTGGGCAGCATTGAAAGGTAAAGTGTTCTAAAAAGGGGAATTGTCCATCATACTTTACTCTTTCTTGTAAAGATACCATTTGCATTAGCATGTTCAGTCTGGGTTTCAAAGGTGTCACAGTACTGTACTAGTAGTCATTTTAGGAAGATTAATAAATTGCACTAAACTTAAAGGAGTGTGCCAAGGTTTATATAGAGATGGATGGTAAGAAAGAATTAATGGTAGGAATTTCAGATGTTTATTCTCAAGAAAACTCAAGAAGGATCATGATAACTATCTTCAGATATGCTGCTGACTCAAGATACAGAGGAAAACTTCAGAATAATGAGAACTATTCAACAGAAGAATGTACTTCCTTAGAAGTTAGCCTCATTAGAGACATCTTCAATCCTTGACTGGGTCACCATTTTAGGACTGTTGCTGAGGTAACAACTTTAGGAATGAGTTTAACTAGGTAAGCTCAGAGATACCTTTCAACACTGAGTTGGTAATCTTTCCCCAAAACAAATTTGGTATGGAAATCAAGTGATGAGGTGAATTTTTTCCTTAGGAAACACAAATAGAAATAACATTTTGAAATATTCATTATAAAGGTGTATATACTTTAATATATGAGCAGTAAAGAAAGCAATCATTTCAGGGGCAATTTGAGTTTACAAATAAAGTCACCAACAACTACTCAGCTAACTAGCTTTTATAGCTATTAATACAGTTATTATAAATGTGTGTGACTGCGTGTCTCACACACACACACACACACATATACATCTGTCTATACATACATGTGGTACTAGAAACAGCTCATTCACTTTATATGTGTGCAATGGTAAGCAAAGAAGTATTTAGCACCTTGTTTCAGCTATTTAATTGTTTAGCAACTTGTTCAGTTCAAGTTTCTTTTAAGCCTTGCCCATGATTATATCAAGTCTTTGTTAAGAGTCAGAACTTGTGAACCCCACAATTTGTGAACCCCACAACTTGTAAACCCCTGTTGCTGATGCAACAGGAAGGGGTGGAACAGGGAGGAGCTAATGACCATATATAAGCAGAAGCCCAAGCTAGGAGAGAGTAGAACTGAGAAGAGAGCACTTGTAGTGGCAGAATTGAGGAGAAAACTTGTGGTATTCCAGCACTCTGTTTATCTGTTCTGTTTGTGTTGATTTTTGTATGTGATACTTTGTACAGAAGCCTTGGGACCTTACTGGAAGCCCTGAAAGAGAATTTTCTAATTGTCTGTTTACAGAAGTCCTGGAGGAGGGAATTAGAGGTCCTGGGACTATACTGATTATTTGTGCTTAGTTCTTAGACTTTGTATGTGGGGCTGTGTTGATTTCATAGGCAGATAGTGAATTGATGATGGTGCCAGCAATGTGTAAGAATATTGTTTTGGCTCTGATAAGCTTTGTCTTCCCAGAAACAGAAACTGTGAAGGACTTGAAGTGGACTGGACATCATGAGCTTCAATATGGAATGGGAACTGGACAAGGAACAGGATGAGGAACTAGACAAGGAACTGAGAGCTGCCTACCTTTGAATCCAGGTGACTGTTAGGTAGATTCAGGAAGGAGCTGGGACCATGGAAGAGGAACCATGGAAGCTGAGAGCCAGCCTCAAGTCAAGATGAAAAGACCTCTTCTTGGGTACTTAATGTTGAGTGAGAAGATCATGATTTACTGTGACCTAGGGATGGAGAGCTTTTACCTTTGTACTTTTTGTCCCTTAAGGGGGTTTGCTCCTTAAGGGTGATTGAGTTAAGGACCTACTGAATGATATCTTTTAAACTTTAAAACTATGTGGCCACTTTGGTGAAAATTATGTGGCCACTTAAGCAATAACTTCTTATAACAATCTGAATGCTGTACTTTGGTTTCTGTGAATGTTTTGCTTTAATTTACTGCTGAATAAATAGAGAGTTCACTATACTATGCAATCATAACCTTAAAGCTATTCACAGCAGCAGTCCTCTGGAAAGCTGCTCATGCTTGGCTTTACAATGGGTCATTCTTTGACTAGGTAAAGGTCATGAATATGTTTGTATATATGCATAGATCTTTTAGAACTCCATAGAAACATATATGTATATAGGTAAATCTATAGTTTAATGTAGATCCTTTATAAATATGGGCATATACTTTAACAGGTATCCTTTATATAGCATGAACATATGTGTTTATACAAATATAAAGTGTACCTATTCAACTATAAATTACTATAACAATGTATACTTATGCACATGCATTGTTTTGACCTTTTCCTAGTCAGTGGCCCATATAGAATAAATAAGTCTTTTTTGGTACTTACTATACAATTGCCCACTCATATTAAATAATTCCCAGTGAAATATGTACACTTAGAATGGGTACCTTTCTTTTCCTAGAGGTGATTTTTGTACTGGTGTTCAAATACTTTGCCACTAAACCCTTAATGAAAGTTGGGGGAAAGAGATTTATTAGAAGTCAAAGTATAAGTCCTAATTATGTCACATACTGATAGTGTGAGAAGTAAATTGTTCTTTCTAAATTAATTTCACTTCTGCTAACTCTAAAAGGAGGGTATCATTTGTTCTGTTTTATTAGGATGGGCATGAAATGAATAAAGTACTGAGCCTACTAAGAGTCATTACTTTCCTAAGATTATATCAAATAAAGTGAGAAGCATCATTGATGGAATCCTAATAAAGTTGCCCCCAGCCCCAATATTCTGACTTCAGTATATGCTTAGCCCCACTGAACAGCAGGTCCACCGTACTTATCTAGTCCCCACTCCTAACCCCACCCTGCCAATGTCCCAATTTCTTCATATATCCCTCACGGCTCACTATAACAACGGGTGTGTCCCTGAACTCTTAGTTCCCATAGAAACAGCAGGCATGCTGTTGTGATGGAAACCTAGTTACTGCCTCTAACTAGTCACTGCCCCCCCCCAGACCCATTCCCACAGAAATAGGTGTGTTCTTGTACTCAATCACAATCACTTCACCCATATAATCCAAGATAGGACCACAATACCTAACTATCTTGACCAGACAGGCCCACAATAACTAATCAATTGGAGGGCAACATGACCAGAATGTTTAACCACCGAACCATAGCTGGGACGCCCTCCTCCATTACCTAATCCCTTAACAAATTCCTCCTGCCTTTTTAATATTAATCATATTCCTCTATTCTATGTAAATTTTGATGTTGTAATTGCATCTTTAACTTACAAAAATCCATCTTGTTTTCTCTGAAGTTGCTCATTCCTCTTGGAACTTAGCCCACTTCATGAGAGGCATCAATCTCAATCAATGCCTACACTTGGATGAGAGGTGGTCTGACTCTAAATTCTTTGAGATGGTTCCAGCACAACACAACAAGAAACTCCAACAGTTTTTGGGTGGGAAGAGCCTCAATCTCAATACTTTTTGGCATCCCTGGGTTTAAACCACAATATCATGGCATAACAGATAGATACTTGGCCTTGTAGCTTTAGAGACCTACATTGAAGCTCTGTCTTTGCCAGGTATTGTTATATGGTCCTTAATCAATTACTTAAGATGAATATGTTTTAGTTCTAGGTTGCATCATTAACTTGATGTTCAAACTCAGATAAGAGAATTTAATGTTTTAGATCTAAGTTTCCTCCTCTGTTAAATTGAGGGGGTTGAGCTAGATGACTTTAAAGTACTTTCCAACTTTTTGTACTGTTGGGTATTTTTAGTAGAGTTATTTAGGTAGGAGATGGTCTATTTGAGCAGCTTGTTTCTGTGTGAAACTGGACCTGAGAGTGCCTGGGAAGGATTCCAATTTTGCATCTTTAGTGTCTTGGTGTTAAGAAAGTCAAGATTTTTATCTATATTGGTGACTTCCTTCACAGATTATTTCCAATTTATTGTGTGTGTGTGTGTGTGTATTACACAATACCTATATACACACATATATACACATGGATATGCACATATACATATACACACACATATATACATACCAACGTGTGTATATTATTTGCACATGATTGTTTTAGGTGAGCTTTTTGAGAGGAAAAGACAGTTTTTGTCTTTCTTTTTATCCCCAGTGTCTAGTGCCATGACATAATTGGTGCTTAATAAATGCTTATCAACTTGATGAATGGTAAAATGAAGATAATAATGGTCCCTCCCTTATTGGGTTGTGATAATAAAATGGATACAGACAGATCTTTGGCAAAACTTAGTGCTATATAAATAACAGATATTCTAAGTAACTCTTCAGTGAATAAACTTCCTCTACCAATGCATATTAGCAGGTGTTATGTAAATTAAAATATAGAGAATTGAGAGCAAGGATCAGAGTTAGGGTACTCTGGATTGAAGTCTAGCATCTGACACACACTGACTGAAGGTGATCTGGTCAAGCCACTTCACCTCATGAGTTTAAGGAGATAGAAAAAATAAAAATTAAATTAAAAAAAATAAAGTGAGCCTTCTTCCTTTTGTCCTTTGGAAACTCTAGGTATGGCCATATGACTTCATTGAGGAAGAAAAATTTAAATTCCTTAAGAGAAGGGACTATTTTTGTGTTTGACTCTGTTTCTCCCAAACTCTAGTATAGTGCCTTGCGTGTTGTTGCTGTTGTTTCTTATTTTGTTTTTCCTTTCTTTGTTTCCTTATTTGTTTTCCACGGGGAGTTGGGGAGTCAAGATATCTATCTATCTATCTATCTATCTATCTATCTATCTATCTATCTACATGTATGTATGTATACACACACACACACATATACATATATACACACACATACATATACACACACACATATATGTATATATATACATGCACACATTTGTGTGTTTGTGTATTTGTTGATGTTCAGTTGTGTACAACTCTGTGACACTATTTGGAGTTTTCTTGGCAAAGTATTGGAGTGGTTTGCTATTTCCTTCTCTAGGTAATTTTAAACATGAGGAAAATGAGAAAAATAGGTTTATCACTTGCCCAGGGTCACATAGCTAATAAGTGTCTGAGATTGGATTTGAACTCAAGTCTTCCTGATTCCGGGTCCAGAAATCTATCCACCGTACCACCTACCTGCTATGCACACAAACATGCGCATACACACACACATACACACACATACACACACAGCTTATACAAACATACACATATGAACAAACGTACATGCACCCATATAAACACAAACATATATGTACAAACATACTGCCTATATAGGTTGCATGTATGTATATATGTGTATAAGTATGTATTTATACACATGTATATGTATGTATATGTGGGGGGATTCCAGTATATAAATACCTATAATCAGAGGAGGACATCTGTGAGTATTACAGACCTGTCATGCCCCTCCAAATTACAAAAGTATACATATATATACATATATATATATACACACATACAAATATACATACATGCACACATACACATGAATGTATACGTACAGATGTGTATGTTTATGTGTATATGTTCATCAGGATTCTAATGACATCCAGATTTGTCCTTTAAGTTTTATGAGGGTTCTTTCCTTTCTAGAATGTATAGCCCTAAGAAAGGAAGAATGAAAGTATCATCAAGGGGTTTCCGATAAATCAGCATCTCTTAATATTACATACTATGTATGATCTCCTTAAGTAAAGAAGTGCAGAGGTGGAGGAGATAAACAAAAAATGACAAGAAAATCTAAGAACTACATCTTTTTTTAAAAGGTACTACTCTGATTGACAGAATAAAGGAAATAGAGAGCTCATTAGTAAAGGAACTAATAAAGCCACTGGTAGAATACCTCAAAAGAAAATGATAATAATTATTGTCTTCTTAAAAAAAAATATATGGCAAAGCACACACATATAGAGTCATTGGCAAATCAGTTCCCAGGTATCAGGGAACAAGCAGAGCATAAAAAGTCCTGCAGCTTTTCAATTTAATTAAATGGAAAAGTCAAACGAGATTTTTATAGTTCACCCTCCTGGATCATAGAAGTGTTTCACATGAAACGTGATTTTTAAAAAGACACTTTAAAACCTTGTAGTCATAGAAATCCCCATTAGATAGAAAAATCTTCCTGTGTTTTTTAAAATTTTATTGTTTTTTTAAAAATTTCCGTCCCAGGATAATATACAATCACCTAACTAGGGTGCTGGATTCTAGCCAGCTAAAGAAACTGGCCAGCTTTGATCAGAATTCACAACAATGTTTCTCCCTTGTGTGATAAATGATTTACTGCTGAGGCTAAATTAATATAATCTTTCATTATGTATGACATTCATCAGCTATGAAGAAGCTTTTCACTAAATGGAAAGTGATTTCACATTAAAAGCCTCCTGAAACTCAGGCAGAGATGAAAGCCACATCTTTCCTTAAGTAGAATGAATGGGGGGGGTGGGGAGGGAAAGGATATAGGCTTAATTTTATATCCAATCAAAGACAAATATGTTTCAAGAGCTCATTATAGAACACTTTGAAAGTTTCTTTTGGGATCATATTGGACCAAGGCTCTAACCAACTGAAATGAAACTGTTTGTAAACTACCATGGTTATCAGACCTGTTACTATATTTGTACAGGGAAGTCCATTGAGGTGTCCACAATACATTTTAATAATGGAGTACTAAATACACTCAGTAATTTTAGCTTTAAAGATGACACAAGGGCAACTAGGTATGAAGTGACAGAGCACTGGGAGTAAGAAAGACCTGAGTTCAAATGTGGCCTCAGACACTTACTGGTTATGTGATCCTGGGCAAGTCACTTAAGTCTGTTTGATTCATCTTCCTCATTTGTAAAGTGATCTGGAAAAGGAAATGGCCAGCCACTCCAGTATCTTTGCCAAGAAAACCCCAAATTAGGTCAAGAAGATTGGGCATGACTAAAAGCAACTAAATAACAACAAAAAAGGTGACACAAAATAGTTTTCTCACAGGCTCATCTCCAAACATAGTGCATACTGGCACACGTTTCCATGGATCTGTGATAGCACTGATGTTGCAAACTGTGCACTCTGACCTATTCTTTGCAAGCCTTACCTTAAATTTTTCAAAGCATCCCTCCTTGATATACTAAGCAGCTTCCTCGTCATCTCTTAGCATTAAAGCACCTAGGTGGCACAGTGAATAAAGCACTGGGCCAGGAGTCAGGAAGAGTCATCTTCCTGAGTTCAAATCTGGCCTTAGACACTAGTTGTGTGACCCTGGGCACATCACTTTAACCTGTTTGCCTCAATTTTCTCATCTGCAAAATGAGCTGGAGATAGAAATGACGAACCACTCCACTACCTTTGCCAAGAAAACTCCAAATGGCATCATAAAGAGCTGGACCCAACTGAAATGATTGAAGAACAAAAAAACAAACAGTAAAGTATTAACATCAAAGAAAGAGAACAAGCATATTCACTCCAAATAGATATAAGATCCATATCTGGAAGGAAGCTTTGAAGCTTCCTTGAAGCTTCCTTGAAACTCTATTTCCCTCTGCTCCCCTATTTTTCATAGGAAGAAACTGAGGCCCAGAAATGTGAACGGATTTTCATAAGGTCAAATAGGTCAGGGTTTGAAACTTAATTGTTTGACTCCATATTCAATTTCCTTTCTACTCCACCATGTTACTTTACCCCTGCTCCACCAGAAAATTTTAGTGACTACAGTTTCTATATGAAAATGGCAACCAAATGTTTCCTGATACTTGAATAAAATTTAAACATCCTTCCTTTCCGTGACAACAGCAACACAGAAAAAGCTATGAGACAATTATCATACAGAAGCTTTTAAGTGGAGTAAGATCCACTGCTGAAATATACTACTAGGAGATAATGTCGCATGGTGGGGTTTTTTGGTTTGTTTTTGTTTTCTTTTGTTTTGAAAAGTGTCTGCATCATAGAAATGTATGAAAAAGCAATGTTGCCTTTGGATGGTAAGAAGAGACACATGAGTAAATAGCCTTTCTCCGGAACATTGACATATGGATCAGTTGCATGACCTTTAATTAAAAGCAAAATGAAATCCTACTTAAGGGTGTATGCAGACAGCAGGACAATCACAACAACAAAAGTGCAGCTGAATAAATGAAGGTAGTGAAGTCCAAAGAGACTCAAAGAATACTATTTCTCGACGTGTTGAACAAGTCTTTCAAAACAGAAAATTCAGGAGGTATGATTAAACCGGAATGAATCAGAAGAGTAGTTATCATAAACCAGACAGAAAAGTTCAGAAAAAAATGTGTTCCTCTATCTGATCCTCCAAGCACCTTTCTGAAGCAGTTAGGGCAATTATAGTGAGGTAAGGTCCATTCAGAAAAGAAGAAAATGAGATGGAAATGTTAAGGGATTTGTCCAAGGTCCTGCACTTGGCAAGTGGCAGTTGGGATTCAAACTCAGCTGAGCTCCAATTCAGCTGGTAGGTTTTTTTTCCACTATATAATTTGCAATGTCCTTTTACAAATTTTAAATGTTATTTATATCTTTATTAATATCTTTGACTTTCATATAACCTATATTTTTCTTTTTTTGGTAAATTGTATTTTTCCAATAGTATGTAAATATAATTTTCAACATTCATTTTTATAAGATTTTGAGTTTCAAATTTTTTCTCCCTCCCATGTCCACTTCCCAAGATAGCAAACAATCTAATATAGCTATAAATGTGTAATCATATAAACACATTTCCACATTAGTCATGTTGTCAAAAAAGAAAGAGAACAATAGGGAAAAGCCACAAAAAGTGAAAACGGTATGCTCGATCTGCATTCAGACTCCATCGTTCTTTCTCTGCATCTGGATAGCATTTTTCCATCATGAGTCTTTTGGAATTGTCTTAGGTTACTATATGCTGAGGAGGGCTAGGTCAATCATAGTTAATCATCACACAGTGTTGCAATTACTGCATACAATGTTCTCCCTTATGACATATTTTTCAATGTATCTTTCCTTTCAGATGTACATGAAAACAATCTTTTATTTAAAAAAAGATCAAAAATATTTATCAAAACTAACCACCATATCAACCAAGACTGAAATTATATTTAGTATTCCACAGCAAAGGAAGGGAAGGAAGGAAATCACAAAACCTCTTGAATTACCAAAGGAATACCAAATTATGCTCATGATGGCTTCAGTATTTGATTGTATTCTTGTTCTGTGAACACTGTTTATCAATTCATGTTCTAGTTTTTTATCAAGCAGCTCTTTCAACACATGTGAGATAATGAAGAACAGAATAATGATGAAATATGAACTGATCACCTACTAAGAGATTAAGAAATTTCCTTTTTTTTCCTCTTGTATCTCTCTAAATGACTACTTCTCCTCTTCATCTAGCCTAAAGAAAAATAAGTAACCCTTTTGGGAACCACTTCTGTGTTAGCATATTTAATATCACATCTTCAAGTTTCATCACCTTTATCTCTATTTATATTAACAACAGTGACCTTTCTCATTGCGCTTATGATTTGTAAAGTGCTTGCAAATATTATCTTATTTGATTCTCACATCTCTGTGACAAGGATGCCTAGTGGCACAGTGAACTAGACTTACAGTCAGGAAGACCTGAGTCCAAATCTGGACTGAAACACTTAAATCAGATATGTGACCCTGGGAATGTTACTTAACTTCTGTCTGTATCAGTTTTCTCATCTGCAAAAGAGAGATAAAAAGCACCTATCACCCAGGGTTGTTGTCAGGATTAAATGATTTAACATGTGTAAAATGCTTTGCAAACCTGAAACCATTATAAAAACTCTATCATATTTATAATGGACTTATAGAACTTTATATTTGAAATTTTTATTATTTTGAAAAATTAGCTAAGTTAATATCCTTCATTTTATAAGACAGAAACTGAGTTTCAGAAAAGGAACATAATATGAATGATGTTTGAATTCAAGTCTTTGGAGTCCAGATAAATTCTAGTAGCTATTACACTAAATGTTTTGTGGCTCAAAAGTGTTATTTGTTGGGTTTTTAAGATCAGAATTATGCTAAACTATACAATTTTAACTGTGAAAGCCCCTTACTACTAATCCATAATGAAACATAATCCTTCCTACAAAATTGCCTAAACCTGATCATCCAGTTTCTGCTTGCAAAAGTCAAGTATACTTTACTTTTGAGGCCCACAGGAACTGTAGGCAATAGACAGTGAAACAATGATTTATACCCCTTTTACATATGAAAAACTGAGGGTTGAAATGATCTAGCAACTTGCTCAAGGTGAGACTTAGCTAGAGTGACTTTCCTCTTTCCACAATGTGTTTCCTTTACATGACATGACGCTACTTCTAAAAACTAATTGAATACTTTGGAAGATGAAGCTACCAGTTTTCTTATTCTTTATTTTTCTGCAAAATGAGACAGTTTTATATAAAGGCCTCTTGGGGATTTATTATCAGATCCCGATTTAAAAAAATCAGACAACTATAATTTTTATGGCCTACTCAAATTCCCTGAGGCTATAACATCATTAGTCAATTTTATCATTAGTATTTTCAAATTTTATTTGCCAGAAGCAAGTAAGATGTGGCCCTGGCTTTTGAAAATTATCCCCAATATTTAATGAAGCAACAAAAGATGGTACTGTTACGGCATAGTCAGATTTCTTTCCGATGGAGAGGAGCAAGAGGCAAAAATAACCAAGAGAAAATGACAAAATCACTTATAGGTAACTAGAGCAAGCCAAACTGATAACCCGCCCAGAGCTGTCTTCTGCATCTAGGCCAGACTCCATCTGGTATTATTCCTAGAAAACATGGAGAAGTGGTAAAATTCAAGTCCTCATTTTGCCATGGCTGAGTGTATGATCTTGGTCAACTCGTTTAATCTCTCAGGGCTCCAATTTTCCTACCTGTAAAGGAAATCCCTTGGATTAATTGATCTCTAAAATTTTTTCCTGTTCTGTCTTTGATTCTATGCAGTTAGAATATGATTTTTTTTGGTTATTCTAATCCTCAGGTTAAACTTTATTATTCCTTTGGCTCAAAAAATGAGCTGCTCCAAATTACCTGTAAAATTACCTGTAAAAGAAAAAGAGATGCCCTAGACTTGTGTTCAAAACTTACATTTGGTAGGTTGAGTTAATATATTTTAAAGGGACATTACTATCAAATATTAGTTTACTTGTTCAGTATAATTCTAACCAAACTATTAAATGATTATTGCATAAAGCTGGAAAAAATATTAAGATTCATCTGGAGCAGGAAAAAATAAAGAATTTCAAAGGAACTAATGAAAAAAAGGGAACTAATCTTAAAAAAAAATGGGAAGGAAAGGGGTTTAACAGTGCAAGATCTAAAACTATACCACAAAACTTAATTACCAAAACAATCTGGTACTAATTAAGAAATAGAGAGGTTGACCAGTTGTAACGATACTGGGATTTGAAGATCTTCCACGCCCCTTGAGCTTGCTGATGTAGCAGGAAGGGGTGGAGCAAGAGAACGCCGGAACCAAGCTAGTCGCTGTGCGGTGCTGACTGGAAGCGGCGGCAGAGGCAGTGGCTGTGGTTGCGAACTCCTTTTGCTTTGAGCAGGGCAGAATCTCTGCTAAGGACTCCTGCTG